>LPNX010054112.1:697148-768056 GCA_001517045.1 Pseudotsuga menziesii
AACTGGTGATGGCCACCTTGAATGGCCTCCCAGGATCGTAGAATTCATTCATTCAAGGAATGTGTTCCAGAAGGAAGTGATTACTTTCAGAAGACTCCGTGAAGAAGAAGAAGCTCGAATCATAAGAAGAGAAGAGAAGATGGGAGCAACTGAAGATCAAGCCATTTCCATCCAAAGAAGATCCCTCAAGCAATGAGGAATATGAAGAACTCAACTCTTGAATAACTTCTTATCCACCTTAGCTTTTGGATAAGAAACAATGCTATTATGAATGAAAAAGACGATGAAGCTGAAGGCTCAAGAAGGAGTCTACCCTCAAAACAAATAAAGATAAGTATTCAATTGTCATTTCATTATATTATTTTGTTATGCATTTGTTTATATTCAGTTGTTGTATTATGCATGATAGGATGTTTGCATTAATGACAGCATACTACTAATATGCATGTGATGGGTAAGTAGCTCATGGTGCTATACAAATTCTCCATTGCTACTTATCTAGAATGAAACCTCTTTGCTGACATATTGGATTAGTGCACAATCTCAATGTTGACAAGGTAGAGATGGAAGGCATCTAGAAAGTTTTAGTGAGATATGGATGAATGTTGTATTGGCTAAAGTAGTTGCATGATCATATATTTATGCATAAGAATTTGCTAGTATGAATTTTCCTTATGAAATGTTTCTAACCATGCAAATGCATTTGACTTGTAGGAAATATCGCATACATAATCGCTTACAAGCAAAGAAGAATGAAGACTTGTTCCAAAGAACAAGTGACGACAGTTCAAAGACAAAGAATAATATGACAAGCTAACAGATGGGTGCAAGATGAACTTTTGAAGAAGTTCAAGATAGAGGATCTTAGTATCCAGTGATCCTAGATGGATACTACTTGTCACTCCAGTACATAATGTTTCAGTGCATAGAGTACGGAAGACAGAGGGAGTATGATGCTCCGCTTCAGAGGGAGTGATTGCAGAAGATCCTGAGGTTCGACATGGTACGACAGGATGGGAAGATTACTGATGATTCTAGGCTTTACTGAGAGTAAATTGGATTCCAACCTTTGATCCAAGAAGACCAGTGATGCTCCTGTTATGTGTCGATGCACTATTGTTCTAGGTATGGAGGTGTGGCAGAGTACAGATGGGATCTTCCTTGGACAAGGGAAGTATGCAATAGAGATCCTGAAGAGATTCGGGATGATGGTCTGCAAGGCTTTGGCTACACCCATGGCATCGAACCTGAAGATATTGAGTGATGTTTCGTCAGAGTTGGTTGATGCTACGATGTATCGTCAGATGATTGGGTCATTGATGTACCTGACGAACACGAGACCAGATATTTGCTTTGCTGTGAACACCTTGAGCCAGTACCTGACAGATCTGAGAAGTGTTCACTTGATTGCTGCAAAGCATATTCTAAGGTACCTGAAGGGTACAATTGATTATGGGCCCAAGTATGATGTGAATCAAAAGATTAACCTGGAGGGTTATGTTGATTCAGATTGGGCAGGCAGTGCCATCGACAGGAAGAGTACTTCAGGATGTTGCTTCAGTATGGGATCAAGTGTGATCTCTTGGTTTAGCAGGAAGCAATCCTGTGTGGCACTGAGTACAGCTGAAGCAGAGTATGTCGCAACTTGTTCAGCTAGTTGTGAGGCAGTATGGTTGCAGAAGCTACTGTCTGATATATTTGATCTCCAGTTGGATGCTACCTATATACATTGTGACAACTAGAGTTGCGTGAAGTTGTCTGAGAATCCATTGTTCCATGACAGGTCGAAGCATATTGAGATCAAATATCACTATATCAGGGATATGGTGCAAAGAGGAGCAGTGAAGCTCCTGTATGTTGTGACGGAGGAACAGATAGCTGATGTATTGACGAAGCCATTGGCTAGGCTGAAGCTCGAGTACTTCAGAGAGAGACTTGGTGTTCTCCATATCGAGGCTTCCTCCTAGAGACAGTGATGTGTCCCAAAGCCATTCTGACGAGGAGGTCAGATGTAAGGGCTGAGCCATTCTGTCATGGTGAGAGGATTCAGTTCCTTCCATGTCAGATATGAGTGCTAAGATTGAGAGCCATTCTGACGAGCAGGTCAGATGTAAGGGCTGAGCCATTCTGTCATGGTGAGAGGATTCAGTTCCTTCCATGTCAGATATGAGTGCTAAGATTGAGAGCCATTCTGACGAGTAGGTCAGATGTAAGGGCTGTACCATTCTGTTCATGTCTAAAGGATTTAGTTCCTTCCATGTCAGATGTAAGTGCAGAAATATCTCCTCATTGTGGGTGAGATTCTTCCATCATTGTGGCGGAGGTGGCTCCTGCCTGGATGGGATTGTGCCATTCTGACGAGCAGGGCAAATGTAAGGGGAGTGCCATTCTGTTCATGGCTAAAGGATTTAGTTCCTCCCATGTCAGATGTAAGTGCAAAAATCTCTCCTCATTGGGGGTGAGAGTCTTCCATCATTGTGGCAGAGGTGGCTCCTGCCTGGATGGGATTGTGCCATTCTGACGAGCAGGTCAGATGTAAGGGCAGTGCCATTCTGTTCATGGCTAAAGGATTTAGTTCCTTCCATGTCATATGTGAGTGCCGACCATTCTGACGAGTAGGACAGATGTAAGGGCTACCGCCATTCTGACGAGTAGGTCAGATGTAAGGGCAGTGCCATTCTGTTCATGGTTAAAGGATTTAGTTCCTTCCATGTCAGATGTGAGTGCCGGCCATTCTGTCAAGTAGGACAGATGTAAGGGCTACTGCCACTCTCCGGGAGAGTGGAGGTGCCTGGTCCATTACCAGGTAGCTCAGTCAGGGACTGGGGGCCATTCTGACGAGGGTGTAGGATTCAGTTCCTACCAGGTCATATGTGAGTGCACAAATCTTTCACCACTGTGGTAGGAAGGGCTCCGGCCTGGGTGAGAGTCTTCCATCACTGTGATAGGATGTGTTCTTGTCTGGATGGATGTGCCTTTCTGACAAGTAGGTCAGATGTAAGTGCTGAAATCTCTCATCACTGTGATAGGATGTGTTCTTGTCTGGATGGGAGTCTTCCATCACTGTGATAGGATGTGTTCCTGTCTGGATGGATTTTCCTTTCTGACGAGTAGGTCAGATGTAAGTGCTGAGCCATTTCACAGATGGTAGTTGATGTGCCTACCATGCTGGTGAATGTGAGTGCTGGGCCTTTTTGATGTGATTGTAGTTTACTACATGATCAGATGTGAGTGCTGGGCGTGCCTTTCTGACGAGCAGGTCAGATGTAAGTGCTGGGCGAAGACCTACATGAGGGTAGGCCTACAACCAGCATGAAAAAGGGCTAGCTCTGTAGAACTTCCTATGTCGAGATAGTACACACATGATAATGACCAGAGGAGATCCAGATCGAGCTATGATCCAGATCCAGTTATGATGACTCCGAGAGATCCAGATCGAGTGATGATCTAGATCCAGCAGTGATGATCTAGATCGAGTGATGATCCAGATCCAGTCCAGTGATGATGATCTAGATCGAGTGATGATCTAGATTAAGTGATGGTGATCCACATCAAGTGATGATCTAGATCCTGTGATGATGTCCTATGATGATCCAGATCGAGAGATGATCCAGATCCAGATGACTTGAAGATGAAGATGACTTGAAGACGAAGAAGACTTGATGGCAGAGATGACTTGAAGACGAACATGATCCAGTGATACAGAGAAGAAGACCAGTGCTGAAAATTGTGTCGAAAGAATACCTTCCTAGTTAAGAGGGGGTGTTGATGTATATGTAACTTCGGAATGTATTCTTATATGTATTTTATATATTGTAACCCGATGTTTATTCCGAGATGTTTCTATTATGTATTTGAGTCATATTGTCTTACCCCAATGTCCCAATCGGGAGGATTCTTAATGTAAACAAGTCTTGTCAAGTCATTAGGTAAGTCCCCACAGTTTCGGGGCACTTGGGTTATTATACACTAATTAAGGTGTAGGCTCAAGTAAGTAATTGTAAGTTAAGCCTACATGGTTGAGTGCACTTCAAGTCAACGGAAGAATATAAATAGAGAGTGAGAGTCTCTCTATTTATCACTTGTGAATTATATCACTTGCTCTCTCAAGTGTGGTGCACCTTTGGAGAAGAAAATACTTTGGATTGACAGAAGACAGAAGGCTGTTGTTGTGTTGGGAGGTCATCTTACTGTTTTTGGGATCACATCTTGTGGTGATACTATCTTAGAGGAAGTTGAGGGGTTTTCTCCATTTATGGTTTCCCCTCCTAAAATATTTGTGTCTCTTGTCTCTTGTGATGTGCTTATGTGATTGTTGTGCTTGTTATTCTCTCAGTGAAAAGATCTTAACATAATGCTAGCTTAAATGTTGAAAAACTAACAATTTTCATATGTGTGAATTGTGTTGTATTGTTTGATAATAACACTTGTTCTAGAATTTCCTTGGGAAGCACTGCTAATGTTGTTGTAATGGTGTATCCCATGACAAATATGCACACCAAGATTGCTTTCATTTTGAATTAAACATTGTTGGTGATAAGTTTAGATCACGAGGAGGAAACCCTAATTTGATGCATTTTTTGTGTTGAAATGTCCAAAGCTGCCATTTATGGTGTATAATTAGATTGATTGCTCCCATTCTTAATATTTTTTTCATTTGGACTTGCAAAAGTCCACTACTATAGATGTCTTTCTAATGTGGGATCTTGGGCTTCTAGGATGTTTTTCCTGTCAATTTTTGAATAGGACAGTTGTTTTTTTCTAAGGGTTAACACATTGATGGGAGACTCATGTTGACAAAGAAGTTGTGGTGGTGGGATGCTCTGGCTGAGGGAGGCTTATCCAAAGGATGCAGCAGGGCATCGAAACCATTTCTCTTCAGTGAAGTTGCTTTTAGTTTGAGTTTCGCTCAGTTTGTTTCCTCTTTTAGCGCCAAATTCATTTGTAGAGCAATAAGTTCCAGAAGAAAATGAAACAACATCCAAGTCAATAGAGGTACGACGACGAAGCCAAACCTACCTACTTCAGATGGTTCAATAGTTTGAGGTAAATTGTACTCTTCGCTTTCTCCATCCTTGCAACAAATTGAATTCTTAAGATCTATCTTCTATACTGCAAAAACAATAGCGATCTTAAACAGGAAAAAGTACAAATATGTATCTAGGACTTCAAAATACAATAATGAATATGGAAATACATGAGATGCAACTCTGATCTCTCTGTAGAAAATGGTAGAATAACTTATTGGATTTAATGGATAAAGGTTTTGAATATAACATTTTTTTTAACTGCTATTGCAAGCTTTATCCTTGTGTATATCTCAAGAATGATCATATTGATGATTTTTTGTTTTTGTTTTTGTGTCATAAGAGAGTAAATACTTGTTCTAGTTGGCCTAGAGGGAAATTTTGAAAGGAATATTAAAGTTGCATGAGGCCAAGAGAGCATAGGAAACAACGGTATAATGTTTCTATCACATTGGTTTTGTTGTTCCAGTCCACTACATTGTGTATTCTTCTCTGTTGAGTTCATATTGGTGGATGAGAAGGAAACTCCATGCAAAAATTATTGAGTGGATTCTTCTCTGCTAAGAAACTATGTGCGGTGCAGTCTCGCAGTGATCGATATCATCAACTCGTCCACTCATTCGTTCAACATCAACTCAAAACAACCTCAAGAGAATCAACTCATCAGCTCTGGAAGAACACATCCAAATTGGTTAAGAGGTGGTGGATAAAAGAACAACTCTGGAAGAACACATCCAAAGTGGTTTAGATGCGGTGGTTGTACCTGGATCTCCTGCATAGCATTGGAAATCCTGCATAATGTAGAGAATGCATTGGATATCCTGCATAATGTAGAGAAGAGATAAATCAATTTATCTTACAAGTGGATAGAGTTGAATTAGATGAATTTGATTATGAGAAGGCAGACAGTTGAAGCGACATAAATGAATATGAATTGGATGAATTTGTAGGAGAGAAGGCAGGCGGTGGTTTAGCAATGAGGTAGAGGTCGTGCTGGTGTAGGTAGTGGAAACCATGGCCGTGATAGCAATGAGGTAGAGGTGGCGCTATACGTCAGATAATTAATAAGTTTTTTCTAAAATCAAGAAGGCCGTCGTCGGTCCGGAATTAACACCCTAAAATTTTTCAGCGAATTGCATGAGACATAAATCGTCTTTATTTTAAATAAATAAATGATTTCTCATCTAAAACTTAGTAGAATTGTGATAAATTTATTGTTCAACTTATGAACTAATATGCGTTGACCAAATATCCATTACTATTGTACACTTCCTATCGACAGGTACGATAATGTTTATAAAATAAAATGAAAATTTTGAAATTTAACATTTAAAAAAACGATGTGAAAATATTAAAAAATAAAACCAATATAAATCAATTTTAATTGTGAACTTTAAAACACAAAAAAGTTTACACGCGTTTTTTTTAATTTTATAATACAAATAATTATTCAATTTATTTTATATTTTTCTTTTTTTTTGTTGAGGGAAAATTGTCACAAGGATGAGTAATCTTCCCTCATTTAATCCTCATATGTTGAAACAAGGAAATAATTGTTAGATGTGAGTTAGTTCAAACAGCAAAGCAAGACTCAAAGAAAGAAAAAAACAAAATAGACAAGTGCTAAGCAAAATAATAGAGATAGAGTATGCTAAACGAAATGATATTTGCCCAATGGTTAAGCTTGTTACAATGGTGTCACCTAAGAGGTGAAATCTCCAACGAAAACCAACAAACTCCCTTTAGGATGGTCCCTTTTTGTCCGCACAAATGCTCAATAACAAACTTAAAACAATGGAGACAAACGCTTGCTTCTTAGAGGAAGAAGACAAGGGAGATTTGCATGCCAACTAGTGGTCAGAAGTGGGAAAGATGAGCTCTCACACAAATTTTTGCAGCATAAATTTTCTCTAGATTTCTCTCTATAGAACGCATGCCCGTGGCTTCCTTTTATAATCCAATGGAGGCCTTGAAACAATATCCCATTTTGAAATATCTTTCTCATGAAGTGTTTTCTAAGTACATGAAGGGGGTTATTAAATGTTCCCAAGCATGTGAGGATTCCAATTCAAATTTTAGAGCCAAGAGTGTTTTTATGATCTTTGAATGTGTTGTGGAAGGTAGGCGATCCCGTTCTTGGTACAACAATATTGTTTTCAAAGAATAAGTCGTACATACTAGCATGAGTTGTCGATAAAAAAATCGTGCTATCAGCGTGGGCATTGGGTTCTAGAAGTAAAAATTGTGTGATTGTCCATAATGAGTGACTTTATCATTAAAAGGTTCAATTTTCATTTTGGATCTTATGAGGATGTCTATAATGAGTTGCATGTTGTTGATGATGTCCTCCTATAATATTATCTTAAATGTCGCATGTGTGCAAGATTTAGGCGTTAACAGATGCCTCCTAATGTATGAGGTTTGGAAGGTACTGTATGGATGAAATGCATCATCATTTTTTTATCTCATTTTTGTATTGTAACTTATCAAGTGTTGTGGGTAAAGGACCTGCCCATGGGGGAGGATGTTGGTGATCGTTGTTGAAGACAATAATTGAAATGGTAGCAAAGAATGAATGACGGTTTATACAATTGAGACAAGCATACTTATGCTCGTGAAAATCTATTAAACTAGATTACAGTAAGAAGAGACTGAGGGGTCAACTCTCAAAGCTATTTAGACAGGGATGAAGGAAACTTTAATATGTGTCCAAGTAAATGGTTCTTGGACTATTGATGATGATGTTGATGTGAAATAACTAGAGCTTTTGACGATTGCAAAATAACTCTCATGCTGCGAAGAAGAGGAATGTCGTTTTGCTTATTCACCCTCATCCGAGTCTCAGTCCATTCAAGAACACGTTCTTGATATAGATTTGCATTGAAATTTATATTAATAAATCTTCAAATGGTTTACACCAGGAAGCTCCCTCTCTGTCAAAATAAGTTATTGGAAGGGATTCATTGGCTGCAAATTGAAGTCAAGGAGTTGGAACTCCCTAATAATTATGTCAACGGTGAGAATGAGAAGCTCAAAATGAATTTTGCTCAGGTTGAAAGACGTCGTAATGATAGTCTTAAACGACAAAGGGATTTATTGGTAAAGCAAGTCTGTAAGTATTCTTTTTAGAATAAATTTAACAAGGCTATGGTAAAGCGGATGAGCTCGAAGATGCAGAAGGATAAGAGAAAAAATTATTCTTTAACTCTAGGATTTAATGTACAGATTCACAATGTTGTCCTTGGCCAGTGTTATCAAAAAATTTGTAGGAAAACTTAAAAAAAACAAAAACAAAATTTGGCTAGTTATTATTAGTAGGAAAACTTACAACAAAAACAAAAAACACATAGGAAGAGTAAGTCTCTCATCATAGAGAAAATAAACCTACAGCAATAGATCCCACATACCCATAAGAATTAGCCATCACAAACAACTAGGAGTTAATTGCGTACTCTCGACTCGGGCTATTTCTTCTAGTTGACGAAAATTCACATTTTTTGTGTCAACGGGGTGGGAGAGGGGTTGTCTTATAACTACATTTGTTCTAAGTCGATGTCTCGTTCCATGCACAAAATGGGGCACTGAAATGGTAATGAGTTAAAATCCCGCACAACCAACATGGATGAGAAGTATATGATCGAATAAGTGTATGGGATAGGTTTGTTGGTTGTAAAGTATGGTTAGGTGGAACAATGCCCCTGTCAGCTGTGTGTGTAGTGGCAAAAATGCAAACAAATTTTGCATGCATGATTAGTTCGAAATGTTTTGTTCTTAGTTTTGTAATTGATCAGCAATGAGGTGGCTAGTAAGCCCCCTAGTGAAGAACCAACATTGTGGGTACCACTAATGGGTGTGTTGAGCAAATTCTCAAGTAATGTGGGGCAAAGGTTTATTGCATGTCCAAATTTATCGCATATAGCACAATGTTGGTTGAATCTAGGGATGAGGAGGTTGCTCATCACCACATGGATTTCAAATTTGGCTGCTTAATGCTCCCAACATTAGGTTTGTGTATAACCAGCGACGGCACTATCATAGGTGGGACCAGTCCTAGAATTTCTATTGTTGGTGTGCCTACAGTTGAAACAAGAGTGAAATTGAAGTTGTCGTATGGTTTTGGTAATATTTTTGGATATCGTGGTGTTAAATACCAAACTGAAATTCCCAACGTGGGCCCAAGAAATGTGAGTGTAGCCATGATCGAGGTTCCTTGCACACCCAAGTGGGGAAACAAGAAGGGGATTTAAACTATAAGTGGTATTGAAGGAGGTGGAGTGACGCCATCTTCAATATGGTGTTTCTATTTAGGCCCAGATATTGCTGAAGAGAGGGCTTGTGCCTTTCCTTATGATATGAAGATAGTGCACATGAGACCATCTGTAGATGTTATATAACTTATGGTGGGATGGAGTATGCCCCCAACAATACAGATACTTTGTAAATGCCCGAGCCAATGTCTATGTATGATGAATTATTTTATAATCCTATTGTGGGTAGGATATTCTCATGGTTTTTATTAGAGCATGACTCATAATATATAAGTTGGTTAAGGGTGTCTATTTACCAGTTGTGGGGAAACAGATACGAAAAATTGATGAGGTTGCCACCTTCATGGAATACATATAGCTACATCCCAAAGGATATTGTAGTCAATTTGAGCATCAAATACTTGTATATCTTGGAGTACCATTTTTCCTCCCAAATCAATGGGGACATTTTGGTACAACACCTCCGGTTTTGATGGTCATTCATCATAAGCGTGAATAGTGATAGATGATGGGACTAGGTATGGAGAGCCAAGTCATTTCCAAAATTAGACATGAGAGGATGCTCCTTTATCGAAAATGCATCAAAGAATTATAATGTTCTTGATAATGACTATAATTTGTAAAGTGTCTGACAAGGGTAGTTGTGGTTCATTGTTGTCAAGGTAAAATGTCATTAAGCATGAATCGAGGGGTTGATTGCACCTTATGCAGATAGTAGTTCCTTCTTCTAGGAAAGGAAATACAGGAGAAATTATAATGTTGACATCGTAGTGGTGGATTGGGCCAAAACATCTATGATGGTGTATTTATGTACATCTTTCATATGGGGGAATTCGTTGAAGTGATATATTGGGGATCTGAGGGATCTGGTCATTATTGATATAGGGTATATACAAAGGCCCACTAGTGGTACTAGTACATCCTCCTTGTACGAAGGGCCAGGAATTTGATAACCTTTTTTATGGGCCTAAATATTTATATCAGTTTCAATAATGTATATATTTTTGGTATGTTCTATCGCCTGGGGGATGAGGTTCCAACTTATGAGAAACTACACCCTGATTGGAGAAGGGTTATTGTAACACAACTTGATGGGGTTTTTGTGTGTTTTTTGGTTGTATAGGATTGACAGGAGCATTTTTCCTGGCCTCAATCATTTATTGACATTATGGTATCAATAGACAATGATATGTGTAATACCCATACTCACCACACATGACACAAGCAAATTTGGTCCTAAGCTTGGCATTATTTCTTTCTTGGGGGAAATTATTAGTCCTCTCATTTTGATTTCCCATGTCTGGTTCTTCTAGGGAGTGGAATTTCACCCATGCTCTTGTTGTTGTTTCTCATTATTCTTTCTGGACTTCCTCCCTTGATTTTAAGAATTAAGAGGATTGACTAGATTCAACTACTCAAATAGTTGAGCTTGTTGCGTGGGAAAAGGTTGTACTAGATTAACCCCAACATGAGTCATGGGGAGAGGACCAGGTGGACCAGGGAATCATAAATATGGATTGTAAATGTGGTTGGGAGATCAGGATTGGGTGCTCCATAAGAGGTGGATGTTGGAGCTTGTGACACCATTAGCAGTGGTAGATCAACTTGTGCTTGACATGTGTTGGGAAACATAGGGTTGTATGGTCCATACACCATTTTTCCAAATGGAGAGTTTGGATTTGTTGGATGGGCCACTAATGCTAAAGGTGTTGGTGGGTACTGCTTTGCCACATTATCTAGTGTGGATGTATGTGGTTGGGGAACATTTATCTAATGGGAGATGGCTCCAATAAGATCGTCGATAGAGTGTGATCTATCTGTAGGAGCTTGGTTCAGAGAACAATGTTGAGGAGCATCGGGGATGATCGTATGCAAAAAACCATATTGAGCCTAGTTTAAAGCAAAATGTTGGGCATTGAGTATGACCTCTTCTGCCATTTTGTGCATGGTGGTTTCCACATCCTTAGTGATCATAGGGAGGAATGATTTGAGGAACCAATCCAACACGAATTTGGGTTGAATGTCTATTTGGCACAGGATCCCACACCTAAACCATTCGTGGATATGATCTGCGTGGCTGAAATGATTAGAGAATATCTAACCTAGATCACGGCGTATGGGTAATTGGAAATACATGATAAAAGTGGTGATAATGGAATCAAATGTGGAATAAGTTCTATATGGAATAATGACATGCCATTTGGTCATCGTACATATAAGGGTTCTCTAAGAAAGTCGAAGGTAAATGGAATCCTTGACTATGTTGTTGGACGAACACCATAGGTGAAATGACATCATATTATTTATTGGATATCTCCTTGTTTTCCCTTGAATTTTGGAATATTCGAGGGAAGCTTTTGAGACATGCCTATCCAAGTTGGGTCACATAAAATGGGATCATCAATCATCTTGCATAAATATAGGATATTTAGACTTTCCATAAATGGAAGTGATGAACCCACCATTTGCTTATGTGTATTACCTGCTTCAAGAGGTGGAGGTGGTGGTGGAGGTGGTAGTGGAGGGTGTGGAGGTGAGGGTGGGGAGGAGGTGGTAGAAGGGGGGTGTAAGTGGATGTGAGCTAAGCATGGTGTGTCTAAGCAAAGTTGATCCTATCACATTTACCTAAGTATGCCCCCAACCTGATGGCCTCCCTTGTTGTTTATAAGGAGGTTATGTATGGACTCCTCCTTGAATAGGAGGGATTCATTGCATCCTAAGAGATTTCCTATGAGATATTTGTTCCAGAATGGTTTTTGTTATGTGATCCAATGAGAGGATGAAGGGAACTAAACACAATTTGAACAAATGGAAAAATATGATAACCATGATAACACATGAAATATGGTGCAGGTGTAGGGGCATGTGTCAAGTTTGTCCAAAAGATGTCGAGAGTTGGTTCTTTTTAATTATGCTAAGTGATCTTAGGTAAAAAGAAAGAAAACATATATTTCATGATTGACTTAACATCCTTCCTCTGAAATTGTCATTGGGCCTTCAAATAGCTCTCATGTCGATGGTTATGAACCCATTAAAGATGAGTATTGAAGGTATCAAATAATCAATTATAAACAAGGGTATAGGGGCTAATCTCCAGAAGGAATAGCAACATTTTTAGTAGCCAACAAAATCTGATTCAGGTGCAAATGCATCCTACAAATGGCACTTTGTGATATTCCTAGTTTTTGGCCACTAAGATACCTGCATCAAGTGTGGCTAAGTGTTGTAGCCTTGAACAGTAAAGTGTCTCATCCACAAAGAGATGGGTGCCTCAAAGTGGTGAACAAAAACAACTCTACCTTGGATTTTGTGTCCTTGGGCACCATACCTTCTTATTTGAGTTTGATCAAACTTACTTATAAAAGGATTTGATATGTACCGTAAGTGTCAACAACCTTTATTGTTTCAAAATCAGAATATTGGTGGGAATTATTTAGATGCCTATCCCACTCAAAATCCTAAAATAACTAAAATATTGTTTTTTGACCTCCAAGTTGATGTATGATTTTAGTTGGTTTGAGAATTGCAATGCAAAGCTGATTTTATGAGGGTCCATTTTTTTTATTTAAAGGAGTGACAAGCGAGGTATTTCAAACCTTTCACTCTTTTTTTTATTTTCCAATATCACTTATGTGTGCAAGGAAAATAACATACTTGGAGCAAGTGGGGTCTTTAGGTCCCTTGTTTGTATGAAGGAGTGAACTAAATTATATTTGCTTGCAATCAAAGAAATAAGCAAAGAAGCAATCGGATGTAAACTAATGTAAGTTTCCCCAATTTCCTAAACTAATAAGCTTTATGAGAAACAAGTATGTAATGATGTAGTCAACTCCTAGTGAAAACTAAGAGGTCCCTTGAAAACCTCAAATCCTTTAGCCTAATAACAACTAAAAAAATGACTTCTTACTTCCTATTTTGAGCTATATGGTTAAATTACTAGAGAAATAAAAACAACTTATGAGTTGTTAATTAAATTCTTCTTCATTGAGCAGCCCTTGAAATTGCAGTTGCCATGAAATTAATCTATAATGAGGAAAAAATGCACAATAGCTCAGGTTTTTGGCTCATAGACGCGTAGTTGCGCTAGAATATAGTTACACAAGATGTACGAATTTACTGTGCGCATAGATGAAGGGAATGTCGCACAACAGCATGAACATTGAAGAGAAATTCATGCGGAGTAGCACAGAGCAGACATGATCAGGAATTGCATTGTCCAAAAAATGAGTGGAAAATAACCTTGAGCCTGCAAATCCGAAACGTTAAGGGGATGAACAACAAGTGCATGAACCTACAAGACACCCCAAATAAGTTATCCTATAAATGGAAATCTATATATGATGAAATAAACAAAAAGAGTAGTGGAGTCACCAAAATATTGTTGAGGGAAAATTGTCACGAGGGTGAGTAGTCTTCCCTCTTTTAATCTTTGTAGGTTGCAACAAGGAAACAATCGTTAGATGTGGGATAGTCTTCCATACATCAAATGGAATTTAAGCAAGAATCAAAGAAATAAAGAAGAAAAAAATGGACAAGCACAAAGAAAAATATAAGAGATAGAGTATGTTAAACCAAATGGTATTTTCCCAATGTTAAAGCTTGTTACAATGGTGTCAGCTAGAAGGTGAATATTGACACAAACCCAGCCAACAAAAACCAGTTAGTAGGGGTTCCGACTTTGTCGACAGACAAACCACCGCGATCTCCCTGAGCATTGGCCCAAATAGGTTTTACCCTGTCCAGCAACACCCACAGAGCTAATGAGGTCTCACCCGTGATGTTCGAGGGAGAGATGACAAACCCAAGTTTCTGCATAATAAGAGAGGACAATGTGACATCAACTTAACAGCTCAGCGCAACATTAACAAATCTTACCATTACTTAACCATTAACATAAGAATTCATCATTGTTCTTCATCATGTCACATCATTCAACCATAACTGCAGTAAGCATATTGATGCACAAACAAACCCAACATGATAACATCATTTAAAATAGAAAAACACCGTATCATAGATCCATGTCACACAAAATAATAAAACAGTAACACAGAAAGACACAGTGATTCAAATAAACTTTCGCCTTGTCATATTGCTTCTGCTCAAAAATCACAGTTCATAGTTCAACAAATCTTAGTCAGATAATCAAAGATATTCTTCACCAAGCTTGGATTCTTCATCACTGAAAAATATCTCTAATACTTGTGATTCAACACCTATTTATAGGCTTGCACCTTTACATTCGAGGTCCACTTACACAACTTCTAACTAATTCTTAACCGATTCTACAAAATAATGACCAATTATCCACAAAATATGGTCCAAAACTACAAAAGGTGACACAAAATTACATTAAATATTCAATTTCCATCTTGCATGCCATCTTTCACTTGCGCAGTGTCTTTGAGCTTACGCAACATCCACGATGTTGCGCAACTAATATATCAAAAACCCCTTGCCAACATGCCCCCAACACAATCTTATGGCTCACCCTCAAGCCATGCTAACTGGACATGGTGTACTTATTGATCTTGATCCTGAAATATTAATACTACTGAGTAATTTCTTTCACCTACCCTATGATCTTTCCAGTGATCTCCTGTCTTGTCGCCAGGTCGTGGGTGATTGGGTGCTTGACCATCTTCTCTGCAATCTCCTTTTTACCTTCCTGTGCGGCCTGCAACGCAGCAAGTTCTTTTCCAGAAAGTTGTGTGCCAATGTCCTGGAACTCGTCTAGTTGTTTACTGCGCTTTCACTTATGTTCCTATGCTTTCCCCACACATTGTTGCAGCTCCTTCGGCTCTATTGATTGCATGACCTGAACCATCAACGGCATCATTCTCAGTAATTTCTTCAAGGTCACGAGTTGTCCGACTGCTTCCTGCAATTGTGTGGTGAGTTGCGCTAACTATTCATCTTAGACTATGCTTCCCTAGAACTGTGTGGTCACATCTGTCACTTTATTGGCATCCTGCTCCATCTCATTGCATCGTGTTTCAAATCTTCAATTTCACTCCTCCGCGCAGCTATTTTCTCTGGTGGCGTAGTTGGGTTCACTAGAGCCTCCAAAATATTGTTCTCACTCTGCAATTTGGAAATAACAGCCCCGATTCATTGTGCTCGTGCCACCGCATCCATCTATATAGTGCTCTCCAAAATATATTGACAGGAATACGCAACTACCATTTCCAACTTGACTTAGTTGTCAAAGAGATGTGCCTTCTCAACAATAAGGTCATCAGTTTCCTTTTTCAGCTCCATGATCTCCTTAGTATTCTTCACCCACAATTCCTCTTGTTCTTTCTTGAGCGCCTCAATTTCCTGCGCTTTTTCTTCTATGAACTTCTCCTTTGCTTGCTTCGATTCAGCAAGTTCTTTTTGCACTTGCTCCTCTTTCTCGTACAATCACATGAATTGATCGCTGACTTCTTTCTGTCTCTCTTCCATTTCCTGGTTGGAAACACGTTGCATGTGTACCAACGTCTGTGTGGATAGCGCGTTCATATCCAATGAGATGTTTCGAAATTCCTGTAGGGAGGTATTCAAGTCCTCTATTCCGGCGTCAATCGCAGTCGGGGGAATTTGAACATTCTTAACCTAGGGCTCAGTGTTGATTAATGTGAACTCCTACATAGTCACGCTTTCTGGTGCTTGCTTTAAGATAACATCATATATTGAATCAATCTTTGTTCTTACCTCTGCAAATCCATCTTGTGCTGATTTCTTCATTTCTTTTGTTGTTGTATCGGTGGCGTTGTTAACGGCCTTGGCAAGCCGGTTCAATTGCGTCTCCATTGCTGACAAGGTGCTACTACTCTCACCCTGCTCCATGCACCTCTTTGTTCTTAGTTCATTGAATATGTGTTGTGCTTTTGGGTCAGTAGCTGTTTCTGTCGATGATTCCTCGTGAGACTTATGTTGACTCTGCTGGTCATCCTTCCGTACTAGTTCAATAGGTGCATGCGTAAGGGATCCTGTCGAGACTTATTCTAAACTGACTGGTTCTCACCATTCCGTAGGCTAATCATTGATCATTACATCTAAATTTGTATCAGACACCTTGTACCGCATCAGAAACCATTGCTTGTCTGAGTCATGTCGTGCTTAGACGTGAATAGCACATGGTCTAATTGTGAACTGCACAATCCTTTGATATTTTTTCGCAGATCCCTCTGACAATCTTGGAATTTTTACCGTTGCCGCTTGCAACACTTCCCAATAGATTCAAAATTGGATCAAACAATCCGTTAATCTTTCTCGTCGACCATAAGTTATAATATCGTGCACCCTTGCATACCTCTATCGCTTTGACATTCATGCCCTAGTATTCATCTGGCTCCATCCAAGCCACTAATGCAATCAAGATGAGGAGCCAACTATATGTGAATGGTCTTTCAACTGCCTGTGCTGCCACTGTGTCCTCTGCAAACTGGTTCATTAAAAAGAGTGACCATTTCATCTGTACACCTTATGCACACAACTTAACACATGCAACCACCCTCGAATTACATTGGACAGGGTGGTTCTTCCTAACCATTTTACTGGTCAAAATCCTTGCACCAATACGTACCACACGGTCATTAATACTATTAATGCGGTATGCCCTCCCATCGCACTCCAAAGCATAACACTTCTTTAATGTCACCGCCAGTTTCTTATCATTGTCCTTTCCACAAAAATACTGAGGGGCCTGACCCATCCGTGGGTAGCCTCGTTATTTCTAAATTCAACCCTACCGTGACTTCAACTGGTGTATCCAACCACAGTAATCCTCCATGGAGCATGCAAAAAGCTGCTTCATGCATGCATTTACTTTAGTTGGCCACCCAAAGTGCGACATGTTGATCAACCCAAGTAATCTGGCTCTATCCAGCCCGCGTGACCAGTCCTCCAGGATGCACTCTATCAGCCCACCTCCAACACCTACCATTGGCATATATGGTTCGCATGCAAAATCCTCTAGTGCAACCAAGTCATGGTCCTCGTATTTCATCTACATCAGCGTAGGCACGATGTCAGAAATGCATACCATCCCTTGTGGTATCGTCGACATCCTTATCTGATACTTTTGATTTTTAGTGGGATTCTTAGCCTTCGTACCAGGATGACTAGGAGGTATATAGCCATGGATGTCCTTGACAGACACCACTTCTTGAGCTGCAGACTCCAAAACTCTCGAGCTCGACAGCCCCGTCTACATTGTTTCTTCTCCTTGTGCCCTTGCGGACATGTGGCGTTAGAGGGCTCAGCTTCTGCCCCTTTCTCTTCCTCTTCGACACCAACGGCAATCTGACTAGCATACTGGCTACTTATTCCACAATCGTTACTGGTATGATCGATGAATCTCGCTCACTCGAAATCTCTACTGTGTTTGGGCTACTCTACATGTCACACTAATTCCCCGCAAAACTTAACAATCATGCACCCTCTCTAGACTTAGCAACTTACGCAATCCCCTCAAATTCACTTGGAAACTCGCTCTACAACTCTGCAGCTCAACTCAACTCTGCATAATGGTGTCTTCCGACCACGTCGAGCTCCCTCTTATAGTGCCAAATCAAATCAGACTCATCATCACTAAATCAATGTGATCATCATGACCAAATCATGCATTAACTACCCAAATTCACCATCTATCTTGCCAACCCAATGGTCGGATCTGCCATCATTACACATCACTTCTACAAGCAATACCGATTAACTACTTTTAACTATCCTAATTTATTATTTATTTGAATCTGTGCGCAACCCTGTGGCTACTGCAGCATGACCTTCTAACTGCGCTATTGAATCCTACTCTTGCGCATCCACTTCCTACTAGTGCACTTTCCTTCCATCCATCATCCTGCCTCTTTTTTTTCATTGCGCAGTTCCTCAAGCACCGCGTGGTTCTGGGCCCATCCTATAGGGATTCAGCCTGCTACCATTCACTAGATTTGGTAGCGTCACACCATCTAACTGCTGCAGTTGAACTGCACCTCCTGAAGTAATGGAATTAACAAGATATGGACCTAACCAATGCATCTGCAACTTACCTGGATGCTTCATGAACTTTTTGTCATATAACAACACCAAATCTCCTTGCTAAAATTGTTTATTCTTTATGTAGTGATCATGCCAAACCTTCGGTCAATCATTTTCGACACGCTAGTGTAAACCCGCAATAAAGAGGTCTTCCTCAAGGTGGACTAACTATTCCAATCATTCTTCCAGTGCTACTTCATCATCCATGCCCGTTGCCGCGACAATGCGTAGACTCAGCACCACGGGGGCATCACCTAGGGACCAATATGATATCACGTCCGTTCATATTGGGGGGGTTAAAATTAAAAAATTAAAAATCAATATATTGGGGGTATATTACAGGTAAAAAGGGTTTTTTTTACTATTTAAATATCCAATATGCTGAAGGATATTTTATTCAACATTCCTTCCCGCGCCGTTCACCAATGCTCCAAGCCTACATCTGCTTGTGTTCTGAGTGCACCCTACATATGCTGCGTAGATTTTTCAAGTGGTTTTCTCCATCATTTTGCTGGGTTTTCTGGATAACAAGGGCATGTTGGTCCTTGGGTTTTCTGTGGGTTTTCTCCGTCGTTTTTCTGGGTTTTCTGGATAACAAGGGCGTGTTGGTCCTTGGGTTTTTTGTGGGTTTTCTCCACATTTTCTCCATCATGTTTTATGGCCGGATAACAGGGAATTTTTTCAAATCGTAGCAGTGGTAGTAGTGTTTTCTGGAAAATGAGGGAATTTATTCACCATTTTCTGGTCGTGGGTTTGTGGTGGGTTTCTGTAGTGCATAGCAGTGTTGGAGGAGGCACGTTGGAGAGCCACTACCAGAATTTGGGGGATCCTGTCTACAACATTAATGGAAGATATTGAACAATCTATCAATCTTCCCCAAATCTGTTTGAAATGTGAATTAGAGCCGACGACAGGAGAAATAAAAGGACCCCAATGCTGAGTTGCTTCTGAGTAAGGGGAAAAGGATAGACAACCCCCCTCCAACAAAACAAAACAAAACAAAATCAGTCAGGGATCTGATTGATTGGGTCAGTTGCAACTCTTTTAGAAGAGAACTGAGTATTTAGATAGGAAAGAGAAAGATAAATCTTCTTCTCAATTTTTCATTTCAATTTTATATCTTCCTGTAGTGATTATTTCTGAGTTTCTAGAGCAAGGAGCTATGGCATCCATAGGTAATGTAAATTCCTGCATATTTGAATAAATAATACTATATTTCAGCTGTAACAACTTTTCCCTCGAGGTTCTGAACTCCCTTGGGTAGGGCTCACTCAAGTGAAGAGACCAGAACCTTACTATGTTGTTTTTCTTTTGTTTCCATGATCTACTCACTTCTATGCCCATTGTTTTCTTTAGTAAACTATTTTATCAGCAAATTTATTTACTTTAATAATTTTCTAGCATATATGTTTCTGTTGCTTCATTCCTTTAGTTTATAATAGCAAGCACTTTGGGTTTACATCTTAAATTCCTAATGGGCATCATGTTATTGTTGTAGTCATTGCCACAATCTCTTATGCGGGTAGTATATAGTGATTTATTATTTTTTGGATCATTCTCCCTTGTTTTGCAATCTTCTAGGATTGGTATGGCTCCACCTGACCACTAGCAAACTGTCAGAATACATGAGCGCCCACATCCAATCACTTGGAAGTTAGAACGAATGGAACAAATTCTGGGTGATCTGCTCACAGTTAGTTATTTGTTTTAGCTGCAACCTCATTGATAGATTAGACTCATGTAGTTTGCATACATAGTGCACTGCACCTCTGAAGCATTACCCACCCAGATTGAATATTTAAGTATGATCTTGGAACTCCTTAACAATCAATTGCTATTGCGATTCTAAGCCATCACCCCCCTTTTTGAGAACTTGAAAAGGACCATTGTTGCATTCCAATATGTGCCTAGAATTCATGATTTGGGGTTGTTATTTTGAACATAATTCTCTTTTGTCCTCCTTTAACATTTAACAGTTCCCAGAATTGCTTATTGCATTCTCATAATTACTCATACTATGACCAAATCTACTTCGCATTGATTGTGAGGAGGGTAATCCTACCCATATGCAGGAACCAAATAATGGCTTATGGATGTTTACTTGCTAAGATTGCACAAATTTACTTGGAATGTGCCCAAAATGCTAATAAGTCATGCCTAGAACTTATACTTTATGGGACAGGTCCTTCTGATTGTTATTCACATTACATTTACCTCAAAATGCTTCTTCTTATGCTCACACTTGTGAGAAA
The DNA here is from genome assembly GCA_001517045.1 of Pseudotsuga menziesii. Lineage (NCBI taxonomy): Eukaryota > Viridiplantae > Streptophyta > Pinopsida > Pinales > Pinaceae > Pseudotsuga > Pseudotsuga menziesii. The sequence goes on from LPNX010054112.1 coordinate 717,720, forward strand.
CTTATTAAGTTCTAATATCAACACACAATAGATTTTTAGAAAATGAGTCAAATTGCAATGATTTGGGGCATCATCATTGTTTTCTGTTGCTTTTTTTTCTCTTAATGTTAATTTGAAAATATATATTCCTAAGAATATATTTTTTCACATTTCAAGTTGACTCAGTGGAGAATTTGGATGCATTGATGTAAGCATGTAGTGACCTTAGAGTAGCTACTAAACAAAAAAATATTCATGAAGTAGGCATTATTCCTCTGTTTTCCTGGTACCATCAGTTATTGTGTTGTTTCCACAAGAAATGCCAGCAGTTTTGAAAATCATACACGTATAACCATAGGGCTGTTCAAAACCAAACAAATCTACTAGGACAAGTTTGCAGTCAGATTTAGTGCTCTTCCTGCCCATATTTGCTGCTGAAAACATCCTTGTTTTGCTGCCAATCTGCTACCAGTTTACAGGCCTCCAGAAATGTAAGAAGTCATGTTGTAGATGGGTATTTGTAGGCTTTGATTATTCCATAAATCCAAGGAATAGCACACTTATAGACATGTCTGAAAAGGCATCATCAGTCTGCTCTGTCACTGCTATTTTGTCCAAAATTTTATGGAGCAAAACCTAAAAACATCCTTGTAGCTGCTGCCCTTAATGTCCTCTCTACAATATACCACATTTAGTATTTCCTACCCAGACTGCTATCTTCAAACCGACAGTCAACTCTATTCTGCTAGTATGAGTGATGAATTAGGGTTCTAGAATACATACTTGAATTACATCCTAAACTCTAGAAAGAGGCTTACAATGTCATCATATCCACATAAGTTATCCAAATGCTCAGGGACAAGGGTGCTGTACAAATCATCCCTCAAACACCAATACACTATAAGCAATCCAAATCATCCCTCAAACACCAATACACCATGAAAACTAGCCATGCCTTTCAATAATTTTGAGTGTATGTTATCCAAAATACCACATCAGCTCAAAAGGCTAGGGCGCTCTATCAATGTCGCATAAGCAAATAGGTACAAGAAGAAAGTCATCGAGATATAACTTCAAGACAATCATCCAAATGAGAATATATTGATATTGAAGCATCAAGCAAAAACAACATTCCATGGCTACTAGTGTGAAGATCTATCAATGCCAGGACATCATCAATCACTAGGGCACCATCACATAGAAGCAAGGATCTAACATCGAAGAACATAGGCCACCCAAATCTCCATCAACATGTCACTCCTTTCTGAAGCATGTGAAAAAATTCACGTGTGGACACCCATGCAAAATGGGGGGTAACACCTGGCATGGAGCAGGAGATTCTCAGTAACCTTGGTGCTTGCTAAGTTTGTATTCTATAGGTGACAGGTGGTTTCTGTTAAAAAACTTTTGCATCTGTACTTGAAGCTATATGACCCAAATTCCAATGTATTTGATTCTCCTGTGACTTTTCTGTTCTTTGCTTAATCTTTTAGCACTTGAGGTAAAATCTCAAAGTTGTTTGCTGATGAAACCTTTTTAGCAATTGGAGAAAGGAAGTATGCATCTGATGTAAGGTTCCAATCCTGAGTAGTCTCTGCCTCATTTTTCTGTACATGACCAACTTTAAACTTAACTGACTTGTCTCCACTGAGTAGCCTGTTTCTGATCTCCTTATCAGAAACAACCAATGCATCTCCTGTGTCTTTTCTATTGTTGCCTCAATTTGTTAGCACTTGATGAAAATATCCCTAAGCCTTGTAATGATGAACCTTTTTAGTAATTGGCAAAAGGGGCCCACAGGAGTGTGGTCTAATGGCAAGGAGCAAGGTAATCGAGCTTGTATTAACGTGGAGACCTAGGTTTAGAGCCCCCAAGTGGGCTCCGATGAGGCCAAGTGCAAGTCCTAGGTGGCTTTGAGTGCAAGTGCAAGTCCTAGGTGTGTACTTGAAGCTATATGACACAAATTCCAATGTATTTGATTCTCCTGTGACTTTTCTGTTCTTTCCTTAATCTTTTAGCACTTGAGGAAAACTCTCAGAGTTGTTTGATGATGAAACCTTTTTAGCAATTGGAGAAAGGAAGTATGCATCTAATGTAAGGTTCCAATCATGAGTAGTCTCTACCTCATTTTTCTGTACATGAGCAACTTTAAACTTAACTGACTTGTCTCCACTGAGTAGCATGTTAGAAATAGCCAGTGCATCTCCTATGTCTTTTCTGTTCTTGCCTCAGTCTGTTAGCACTTGATGAAAATATCCCTAAGCCTTGTAACGATGAAACTCATATGCATTTCAACCCAGTTGACAACTATTGAGAATTCTAACATAAAAGGGGAAATATGAGAAATCAGTTTGGAGCTTATATTAGTCTAAGAGCTAGTTGGTCACTGAAGTCTTCAATTATTAGTTTTTGGGGATTGGTGTAATCCCTTTGGCCTTGTTATACCTCCCATTTACTCCAAATAATCTTGCTTATATATATTGTAAGCAGCTATAAAACTAGTTCAGAACTCTATTTTACAGAAAATTTGTACTCACAAACTTGAATGAAATAGTAACATTTTACAGTGCCTATAACTATAAAAGGACAAAAGCAAACTGTAGACTTTGAGCACCCTAAATTCCCAATGAAAATACAATTCAAAGGTTAGATTACCCCAAGGAAAACTTCCCAAGGACAATTTGCATAACTCAAGCCATAGAGGATGGAAAACATTTCATCCTATATAGCCCCGAACCCACCAGAAAGAAATACAAAATCTTTTGCATTTAAAACTCTCTAGGCTATCCCATGAAAACCAAAATGAACTAGGAAATTTTATAGCTGAGTTATTCAACCATAGAAACGAGGTCATAAAAACCCAACATCTTTGATCAAATTCCTGATTATATTTGTTTTCAATTTTCATTCTAAGAAGAGGTCCTATAGTACAGGTAGGCCTCAAGGAGGACTAAAGGTGAACACAAACATAAAACATCACAAAAATGAGCTACTCACATAATGATATCAACAAACCTAGATGCAAATAGGCCATTATCAAGCTGTCTTAGCACAAAGCCTCAATGTTTCCAATTTGTATGTTGCCGCTTTCTAGTAGGGTAGATGATTAGTGTCTTGTAGTAGAGGAAGTTCCAGTCCTTCAACCTTAAGGAGCAGAATTGCAGTAGAGGAATTTCAACCTTTTTCAAGTTGTAATCTATGTTACACCTAAAACAGGGAAATGGGTAATGTGTCTAAAATGGGTACAAGTTTCAGAATCAACACATTCAAAATCTTAGGAAACAAAGAAATGACAGTACATGCATCATTAGAAACATTAAATAGAGAAACACTGTAAACATATTGTTTCCTTAATTTTGAGAATAAGAAAATAAGAGAAAGTTGAAGTACCATAAAGAGATCATTAACTCCTATACTTAGAGATCATAGTCTGACAAGTTACTCTTCTTTTACTTTTAAGTTTTTATTTTAGTTCAATCCAACCTTCCTCAGCATGCCCCAAAGCAAGTTGCTTAGAAATTAATGGAATCTCAGGAAACCATAATTGCCTTCACCAGGAGGCTTTACTGAAGGGACTGGATCCCTATTCTTCTTCAAATGATTTGTCTTCACCTTTATCTTATGCTCCCTGGGGGTGCAGCTAGTTACGTAGGCTGGTTGTGACATCTCCATAACCAACACTGGGAGAATAGCATCACTCATCCCTATGGGAGGAAGGAGCAGGTCATTTGCAGTAAAAATGGGTTGAGAGTCCTCTTGATACTTAATTGGTTCCACCGATCAATCATAGAGTCCTTCCACTAGGAGGGCTTGCATTTTCTTCTCTTTTTGCATAAGAAGCATTTGCCTTAGGACAAGAAGCTGCTAATGGAAAGCAATATGTTCATGGTCCAATGCTAGTGTCCAGCTGTGGTCTTCATACTTCAACACGATTTTTTCAGGAAGATCCTTGCTCAAACCAGCATAAATGCATATTCATGGTAGTAAGATTCAGTTTTATTGCCTTTTGTTATATGGAAATTCGGTAGAAGTATGAAATTTGGTGAAGTCTCAGTAAAGTATGTCTATGGTATGGTCAATGTACTTTTACTGTCTTTGATACTATACAGTATACCTCGTGTCTTTGACACCTATCCACCCCTAAACCAAAAAAAGGCCTCCAAACCCCAAAAACATTAACAAAAACCTAAAAAGGCCTATAAATATAAAACTGAAAAACCCAATTTTCAAGGAATGATATTTTTGTTGATTTATTGTGCATTCCTGAGGATGAAATTCTTCTAAAATGTGGAACAAAATTCATTTTCTTCGTATCTATGAGATGTATACTTCTGTATTGGATCTGTACTAGATTTTCTCATTATGCATTTTTTCCATACTGAATCGTATTTGAATCTTGCTACTATGTATGGAATCCATTGAATTCCCCATCTGAGAGGCCAATGTAATAAATTTACCTAGAGTATTACCAATGGCCAAAAGAAATTTATGGTTTCAAATATTCAACAGGGATGCTGGGCATTCTAATTCATATCAGAATTGATGATAATGATTATGTATGTGGGTTGAAGCCTGGTTTTCAGACCCTTATAGAGAGACTAACTTTACCCATAAACCAATGGCCATTATTGACAGTTAATGCTGACTACCAAAGAGAGAAATTCTAGGATAATTAATCCTTTGGTGCAAGGGTGGATCACCATAATATCCTTCAAGAGAGAACCCTAGGATTCAAAGACCAAGCCTAAATGTCTTTTAGCTTTTTCCATAAGCCATTGCATTTGCAGATCATCTAATTCTTCAGGAAATAATATTATTCCTTGACTAATGAGGGTCCATGCTGCAGAACCGATACCATGGTGGCCTTAATGATGCCCAAGGATGGGATGGAGGGCTTGAGAGAGAGAGATAGAGAGAGAGAGAGAGAGAGAGAGAGAGAGAGAGAGAGAGAGAGAATTTTTAAAAGAGGCCTTTCCATGGGCTGCACCTTCAAAGGGCAGAGCCTTTACGACCCCTTTTAAATTTAATGTAATACAATATATATTTTCACAAATAGTTTTTAATAATTTTCCTATGTTATTATCTGTTACAAATTATCCATAAAATCATGGCATTGGGTATAACAGTGAAGGGAGGTAGAGGGAATGAACTCAACATTGACTTCAGAATCAAACATTGTATAGAGTGACTTGACAATGTGCAAACAAGAATTAGAGGATTGAATGAAGGAATGCGACAGATAATTTGAGAGTATAATATAGATGCATTGGTCTCCTCTGTTTTAATTTAAATCTTTAAATTATTGGTGGGTCACAGTAGGGCCTGCCATCCACCACAAAAAAGGAAGGAGGAAGCAGTTGGTTAGCATTTAGATGGTTTCACTAAGGAAGGAGGAAGCAGTTCGTTTAATTTAGACATTTTTTCGTTTTCTAGAATTAGACTAATCTACATATTGGTGGATATCTACAATGTTTCCTGTAGCTGTACTTTGCAGTTGGTTAGCATTAATTTTTTTTAATATAATCACAGAACATTCACGGAACAAGATCAATTTCACGAGGTATCAACCCCATATGGGATGAAGAATCTGAGTTTAACGAGATTGAAGGTGATCAGTATTTGAAATTAAAATGCTACAATGTAGACTTTCTTGGGGATGAGAGTATGGGAAGCACCAGTGTGAATTTGGAAGGACTGGAAGAAGGAGAAACCAAGGATGTTTGGATCCCCCTTGAAAAAGTTACAATAGGTGAAGTAAGACTCAAAATTGAGAAGAAAAAGCAAGATCAAGACACTGAGGTGAGTTCATTTTGGTTTATATGTAATGTTATAATCAAACTTCGTTATATTTTTTTCATTTGTTCCCTTGATCACTCTTTGTATACTTAAAGCTTATCATTCAAGTGACCTAACATGTATCCTTCCGTGCTTCTGTTTCTTGTCTGATGATCTTGAAAGCTTGAAACATAATTATCATATGTTTTCTCATTGGGTACACTATTTGATATGTCTTTTTAGTTGTCATTTGATTTATGAATTACCAAGCAAGCAATATAATATTTTGTTTAGTTTGTTTTATATGGGTTTGATAGGAAATCATCTCCATTACATAATGGGGGAAAATACAAACTCAACATATCCCAAAGGGATTTCAGAGTTCATGCAAGACAGCTAAGAGAGTGTTGTCTGCCCTCGTCTCTGTGAAAACCAGGACCAACATTAAAAAATTAGGAGAGTGGGCAAATGAACAATGAACATTTTATCTGTTTCAAAAATCCATTGATAATGACAAATTATAAAACCCAGATTCACAAAATTGTCTTAGTGGGAAGTTCTACAGGAATACCCAAAGTGCAGGAGTTGCTTAAAAATTTCTTCCATGGAGAAAAGGAGTATTGTAAGTCCATCCAATCTAATGAGGCAAACCTCATACTTTGAGAAGTCACTCACCGTATTCCAGAAGTATTCCAACAATATCTAACCATACCTTCATATTCAAGGAAACTATTAGATGTAATCCTTAGAACTTGAGATAAGATAGAATTTATGAGACAATCATGTCATGTATACATAATTCATGAGCTTTGGCACTAATTGTGGATAAGCTGAAATATTAGCTCAAATGCAATATCTAAAAGACTAATTTTTTTATAAATACTCGTCACACAAACTGAAGAAGATAGAAATTTCCACAGGTCGATTACAAGGAAGCAAGTGTTATAACTGCAAAACTTTATGAGTAAATGTGAGCAATTGAGGAATGAAATGTATGTGTGATATCTTCCATTTGGAATACCATCTAGATTTCATTTACTCTCTCTGTCATCAACACCTTGGCATTTTCCCTGTTCTGCCTCCGAATGTAACGGAACAGGATGCAAATGCAAATTAACATTCCCTACCTTATTTTTTTGAAAAATACATCCTATATTCTCAGAAAAATATTTACAAAAATAAATGCAGAAAATGACTAAAGAAGAAATAACTTGTAAGAAACTATGCAGCATATAAATTGCTCTCTTGACATCTTTGTGAGCCAACATCCCATTCTTCTACCTTTACAAGCTGTGGGAGAGAGCTGTCAATCATGGAGACTATGATTGCATAGAATGATAGGGTTGTCACTAAGAGTAATATTGAAAGTACTTCAGCTCCATCCCATCTGGATTCAATTTTCTGAACACTTCAAAGTGGATGGCCAAGAAATCGTTCGAGTAGCTAGGTTGATGATAGTCAGCAAATTAGAGAAATGAGTGGCACTACCATAGCATTGGGGATTGAGGAGCAGTTTGTTTCTCGGTTATAGAGAGCTTGGCCAGTTGATGATACTCCATCAAATCAGGCCCATGATACCACCAGATCACAAGAAAAAGGTGAATCTATTGCTTCACAAGCTGTAGAAGATGGTACTAAAATGACAAAAAATCTGCAATCAGAGGAAAATGATATACAGAGAACTGAGGAACATGGGCAATCCCATATTGAATATAATAGTGCCAATAATACCAACACTATTTCAACTCAACCTTTGCAACATGCTTCTTTGGAGCAAAGAACTCAAACTATAGGTGCTTTTCACCATGACCTTGAGATGCAAGATGAGCGCAATGAGCGAGTTATGCATGATGTTGAAGCTGTGAACCAAGATAGTAGTGGTAGTGATGCTACATTAGGTGAAAGCCTTCGTAGCTTGGAAGTAGAAATTGGAAGTGCCGATGGAACTGGAAACCTCAGACATATTGATGCATCAGGAAATATGGAAGGTGTGCAAGATGAAAATAGTAATAGAGAACAAGCCCAGCCAGAAATTGCCAGGGAGAGCAGTCAAAATGTGCCTGCTCATACTCCTAGTGAGCAACAAAAAAATACTGTGGTGGCGGGATCTAATTCTATTGATCCTACATTCCTAGAGGCTCTTCCTAAAGAGTTAAGAACAGAGGTGCTTGCTTCCCAGTAGAATCAGGTGGCACAACCTACAAATAATCAGCCACCAGCTACTGAGTAGATTGATCTAGAATTCCTTGCTACCCTTCCTCCAGATATACAAGCAGAGGTCCTTGCACAACAATGAGCACAACGATTGCTTCAGGCTCATCTCTTTGATGGACAACCTGTTGATATGGATAGTGCTTCAATACTTGCAATGTTTAATCATGAACTTCGTACTGAGGTATAATCTTCTTGTTAGTAGTTAACAGTAATACTTTACCCTTCTACTAGTTTATTTTGTATTAATATTTGACTAAACCTGTTTATTGCACTGAGAGTAGGGAGGTGCTTACAACCCAACATGGGGAGATGTTGAAAGTGTTTTGTTGTGTAACGTTATGTAACATGACATTCCCATAAAATAATAAACAAAATTGCAAATGATGTAGGCTTAAACAAATATCTTGAACTTGGTTTTCAAATGGTTAGAAATGTAGTTAGTTATTTGGTTAAAAATGTGAGACAAATGGTTAGAAAATGTAGTTATTTATTTGCTTTTTGGAACTTGTTTTGGACATCATGTAGAACCTTGATGTGACTATCCATTGTTGAGAGGAAAAAGGTAAAAACATATCTCTATTTGTCAATTGAATTTAACAATATTTGTGTAGATATACTCCGATTTTTACCAAGCCTTTGGTGTTTTTTCTCTTGATTGTGAAAAATAGTCAAGTAGTGTCAAGTAGTGAGTGTTTAGCCATGTTTTAGACATCATGTAGAACCTTGATGTGACTGTCCATTGTTGAGAGGAAAAGGGTCAAAGGAAGAGTGACAAACTAGTGTTAATTTAGGAAATGAATGTGATCTCTATGATGTTGATCATTGTGGGTGAAGTAATGTGCATCCACAATATACATCGAAAGAAGCAAGGTGCATTGTAGAATGTATGTGGGGTATCATGTCAATATACTAGGTATAAATATAAAGGGGTATAAAAATGTAAATGAAAAAATGGATACATGCAATATATAGCGTGAAAATAGGGGTTTTTTAAAATCGAGAAGGCATATTGGGAGGGGGTTAAAAAAATGATTTTGGGAGGTATTTTTCAATATTTTTTGAAAATAGGGGTATTGTTTTGTATGCCAGGAATGAACGTGCTATGGCATGGTTTCACTAAGTGAAGACCCCGTGCTCGAAACAATGTACTCCATAGGCATAACTGCATCTTTCCCATACACCAACTTAAAAGGTGTATGTCCTGGCAATCTCTTGCAAGTAGTGCGATATGCCCACAATACTGCTGGAATCTTTAGGTCCCAGTCATTATGATTTGCATTACATATCTTTGTAAGTGCATGCTCCAATATTTTGTTGAATTCCTCCACTGTCTCGTTCGCCTATGGATGATACGGGGTACTCTTCTTGTGTTGTATCTGCAGCTCCTCCGTCAATGCGCTTATTGTGTGATTGAAGAAGTGACTCCCTTGGCCGCTCATCAATATCCTTGGGCATCCAAACCGTGTCACAATGTTGTCAAATAAGAACCTCACTTCTGTCGCAGCGGTGCAATCTACGACTAGTGTGGTCTCCGCCCATCTTGTCAAATAGTCTGTCATTGTAATGATGTACCATGCACTAGTTCTCTTACCAGGTGGGTTGATTGGCCCCACAAAGTCCACGACCCATTTATCAAATCGATGCAATGTCACCTGAGGTGCTAGCAGCATCTCATCTCTCCTTGGTGACTTTCCAATTCGTTGGCAGGCATCACAACTCCTCACATATTTTGTCACATCATTAGGCAGAGTGGGCCACCAGAGCCTTGCGGGAAGCACCTTTCTTGCAGTATCTCATCCTCCATAATGTCTACCAGCAACTCCCACATGTGCTTCTACCAAAATTTTCCCTTGTTCATGTGGTAGGACACATCGCTACAAAATCTCATCTAGTCCTAGTTTATATAGTTGTCCAACAATCAACTGAAAATCCAAGGCCTTAACCACCAACTGCTTCATTTCACTTGTTGTGAAATCCTCGGGTGTGATTTCCGTCGCCAGAAACTGAATTATTTGATCATAATAATCATCTTCCATGTCAACTCTGGACAACTATGCATCTGGCAATCTATCTTCAGTATTTATGGGTTATTTTCCTAATTCAATTCGGGCTAAACGATCAGGGCCAGCATTCAGGCGAACCAACTTCATAATTATCTCAAAATCAAATTCTTGAAAGAGAAGTAGCAGTGGCATATCTCCCCCCCCAACACAATCTTATTGACTAGGTACTTCAAAGCATAATGGTCTATAAACATCTTAAAATTACCACCCAATAGGTAATTCCTAAACTTTTGTAGCGCATATACCAACGCCAAACCTTCCATTTCCATGGTCATATAGTTCTTGTTTGCAGATGACAGCTTTCGACTAGGGAAAGCAATCCGGTGATCTAGATCTCCTTCTCCTGGTTGTGTAAGCACCACTCCCAGCGCAATAGATTATTCATCCACATGAACATGAAACTCCTTGTCCCAATCCAGAAAAACTAGTATCTGTGTTGAATCCATCTTGGCTTTTAGTGTGTCGAAACTCCCTTGACACTCTTGACTCCATACGAATGTTGCATCTTTCTTCAACAACTTTTACATCGGTGCTGTGATCGCTGCATACCCACATATGAATTTGTGATAATACCCTATATGCCCCAACATCGCTTTGAGCATCTTCACATTTGTAGGTGGTGGCAAGCTCAAGATCAATGCAATCTTCGCAAGGTCAACCAATAGTCCTTGTTTGCAAACAATGTGACCCAACAGCATCCTGAAAGGTGCATAGAAAATACACTTCTTGGAATTGAGTGCATGATGATGTTGTCGACATCTCTCCACCATCGGCCACAAGTTTTCCAGATGGTCTATGATAAACCCATAAAATGTCCAGTCATCCATATAAACTTGCAAAAACTTCTAAATGAAATATTTGAATACGGTGAAAACAACCCGATAAAATATCACAGGCGAATTCTTCAATCCAAAAGGCATCACTGTGTATTGAAAACAACCCCACTCAGTAACAACGATTGTTTTTTGTCGATCCTCTTCTGCGATCCTTATTTGGTGATAGCCAAAAAATCTATCTATGAATGAATACACCTCTTGACCGCCTACTCCTTCCAAAATTTCATCAGTGAATGGTGTCAGAAATGGATCATGCATACACGCATCATTCAATTTTCTCAGGTCGACATAGATCTGAACCTCACCCATTTTCATGTCTTGGATGACCATCAGACTGATCCATTCTAATTCTTCAACTGGATCAATTATTCCAGTGTCCAACATCCGATCAAACTCAGCTTTTACCCTCTCCTTGTATTGCATATTCAGATGATACGGGCGCTGCCTTACTGGTTTCACATCGGTTTTCAATGGGATCTTCATCTCTCCTAAATCTCCCAGTATCCCCTTCATCTCAGAAAACTTCGTAGGAAACAAATCTTGAAATTCATGCAGTAAGTCTGTAATCTTTGCCATCATTTCTTTGTCCCGGTAGTCTCCGACATTTGCAAACTTTGGGTTGTCCTCTGTCCCAATGTTTCCTTTCTTTATATTTAGTGGGTGATTCATGGGATCCGTCGACACGTACGGTGTTGTGACATACCGACTTCCTTCCATTTCCAGAATGTTGATATTTCGTAGATCATCATCATCTGTCTCACCCGACACATCATAAAATTCCATCATCGATTGAATGTGGCAATGCGCATGCAGATCCATAGATAGGCAATCGGCACTACCTTCAGGACAACATCGCAGATAAGTTGTAGCGCATTATGAACATCCGTATTGGCATCCGCAAAACTGAAGGTGTGATTAAAGCAAACTGCCAACTCCTCCCAAGTGGTGATTTCTCTGCACGGCTCAGCTAATACATACCAACATCATGACATTTCATCTAATGTGTGGACAAAGGCATGGACCCACTCATCCTTTGGTCGCGATGCCCATAAGGTTTGACACTCAATCAAATGATCACTGGGACTATTATGTTTGTCGTATCTCCCAACATGGTACACTTCTACATCTCCAAAGCGAACCATCATTAATATTTGACACTGCAACCATCCAGTGATCGACTTCTTATGCGTTGCCCACCAGTGTGTTGAATTTTCCTTCAGCGCTTCCTCTAATGCCAGCAACTGTCGTGGTTCTAACACCTTATCTTCAAATGCAACAATAAACTCGGACAACTCTGGTAGTCCTTCATAGACTAGTAACTCAATGGTATTAGTCGCAACGCAAAACAGTGACTGCATAATCAGGCCGCATTTTTGTAGCGACAGTTCATGCAAGTGGTTCTGCCAGTTCTCTAAAACATCATCATAATCAGAAGACAAAGAGCTAGCTCCATGTCAACCAAGTTCTCCATCAGCCGTTAGATGGTTGTAATCTTCTAAAATGTTATATGCATGATCCCATCCTCCGACAACTTTGTCCTTCACTCGCTCAATATATCTTCGCCCCTCATCTGGATCCATCGAAGCAATGACTGTAATTTCTTAATTCTCAAAGGTCATCATCTACTTCTTAAAATTGATTACGTCCATACTATCATTGGCCCATCCAATCCCCAGCAACGCAGGATAGGATCCTCCACCATCGATGACTTCAATCCTATCAAAATTAGCATAGGTCTTCATGCCCTCAAAATCCACTACCAGGTGCGATACGTACCCGATTGGTTGAACATTGGCTTGATTAGCAAATCGCAGTTGCACTAGTCTTGACCAGCCCAGTGTTGACCTCCCCATCTTCTGCCATATCTCTTTTGTCAAAATATTAACATTTGAGCCTAGATCCAGGATGACTAAATCTACCTCATAGTCCCCAATCTGAATGTTCATGCACATCTCTTTCCTCGTCTTTTTCTTATGCAAATATTTTACTCTGGAATCCTTCTTTTCTTTAGCCGGTCAATAGAACAAGCTATCCATCTCAGCAAGAGCATCGAGATCTCTTTCCAGCCATAAACAACTCTCAAAGAAACCCTGCAAGTTACCATGCTGTCGCGATGGACCTGCCTCCAAAGTAGAATCAAAAGCAGTGGGAATTTCATAAATAGGTGACTTACCATGATTCCTTTTGATCACATCACGTGCTTCAAAGAATGTATTTTTCTCAACGTCAATGTAAAACCGTGCCTTCTTCTTCTTGGTCAGTCAAACTTATGGACGAGACCCATATTCTCTCGTCATCGCACCTCCACACGTGATGACTGCGACATCGACATCCTGCATCCTGGGTTCCACCGAGATCATTGCAACCGTCGGTCCTTGATTCCAGTTAAATGGTGCATTCACGTATTGGCCCACGTTCTAATTTGTATTCTGGTTCTGAATCGGATTTTGGTTATGCACCTAATTCTGCAATGGAAGTTGATTCTGCACTTGATTTTGGTTATGTTATTGATTTTGGTTCTGCAATTGATTCTGATTTTGTAATTATGGTACATTTCTGGCCTACCACCTCATGATCAGTTGTGGATAGTTCTCAATAGTGTGATCAATCATGGTACAATACGTGCATGTACACTGTAACTGTGGACAATCTCTCTGATAATGCCCCAATACACCGCAATTGTAACATTGGATAGGTCCACCACCTCGTCCACCTCCTCAACCAATGTTTCCTCCTCGTCCTCCTCAGAATCCTCTATGAAACCCTCCTTATTGTTGATATTGTTGTTCCGCAAATTACTGCAAGGGGCATTCAGCTATTGTTGAACATAATGTGTTGACTAAACGTACTACGGTTATTGCGAATACATCTACATCTGGTTCAAGTGTGGCTACAGTACAAACTATTGTTGCGGTATAAACTACATATGTGGTGAAGGTGCATACTGTGGTTGAGGTGGTGGTTGCACCACCTGCGACTACGACTATGTTTGTTTTACTACCCTATGGTTCTCACCCTTTACATAGTATGAGTCATATGTTCTTTCCTGGAGTAGGTCATATGCGTGACAATCTTTATCTTCATACCTGACAAATAAAAAAAATGTGCAGTATAGATTTGTCGACTTTGTCACCATCTTCTGCATGTATCCACATTCCTCATGTCGATTCCCATATACTTGAAAAATGCGGCACCATAGTAAACTGCCACAACTTAAGGAGTTCGACGCCCCTGACAATAGATAGTTTCGGAAACCTGGGAAAGTATCCTTGGTATGTCCATCTGCACGACATCGAGTGCACCAGAGATCCTCATGTTGTTCATTTCTCTTCTTAATGTCTTATAACTAAAGTGTCAAGTTCGCCAATTGTGTCTAAATTTGGTTCATACTAACTGCATTTTCTCCAACAGGTGAAGCTTCCAATTTCATGGAGATCTCCAGATCCTCGCTCTGTGTCGCAATATTCTGCTGCATAAGTGGTGATTTGATATGATTTAACAATGTTGCGATGAACCATTCCTTATGTTGAATGTCACTCATCTCAAAACTGAACCGTGCCATTAGTGTCTTGAAACTTTGATCAAAATCCCAAACATTCTCATTGGGATACTACTTAATTTATTTTAGTTATGTAATGTACTTTGCTTTAGACTTTGGTTTTCTGAATTCTTCAATAATCCCTCTCCTGACTACTGCCAATGTATTTGCTAGATTCCCCCTCGGAACTTGTATGAATTTCATGTACCAATGCAATGCGCGACCCTGAAGGGTTGTCACCAATTGTCCCTTCTTTACAACATCATCCGCAGTTTGTCTGACAGTCCATATTGCCTCACACAGGAACCAGTATTGTTTTGGATCCTCAGTCCCATTCCCATGGAACAAAGGTAACTTTGCTTTTTCGCTCGCCATTCTAGGCCTTCTTCCTACAAATACTGATCTACTGGTACTACTAGAGTGTTACTGGCACATCGGACAAGTCGGTGTTGTAATTGTATTTCTTCCTGATTTTGACATAGTGCATGGAGGTGTGGGTATGTTGTTGCTGGGGGTTGATCTTACCTCTACCCTAGGCATAGTTTGGGTCTGGTCTTCCTTGTCGTCACTGTGGTGTCACTTTGTCCCGTGCGGTCTTCATTTGTGGTCTTGTGTTTCGATCGTAGAAGGACCTCCCCTTGTCCTTTGCCTCTTCTCTTATCGAAACCTTTCTCCTCCTCTCATAAGAACACTTTATTCCTCGTCTTCCCTCACTATCTTGTCATAACTTGAACCCATCTACCCCTTCTCATTCTATTCGTCTCCCCCCTTTTGTCACGATATCCATAGCCCCCGCACACAAGAGTTCTACTACTCGAGGTACATCTTTAGTATTCCTTTTTCACAAATAAACATCTTAATTGGCAATTGCAACAATAATAAGAACCTACCTCTTGGTCCGTTGAAAAATTCCCTTTCTGCTTTGTTGTAGGAATTAGTAGTATCAACCGCAAACTCGGTGATATAGCCTTCTAAGATGTTGTCCAACCAGACTTCAACAACTAGCGATGCTTTGTTGTCAGTCTCATGCAACTCCTAGATCAATTCCTGGGTCCATGACATTGGGTCACCTCCTTGGAAATTGTTCTTGCGATAGGTAAACCACACCAACCACTCGTATAGGATGATCGGGAATTCAAAGAAAAAGTATTTGTGTGGACTGTCATGTATGTATCTTTCCAACCACTTATCTGTCATTAGTCCAAGGTTCTTATTTTCTATCTTAGCAAATTCTCGCAACTTTTGATCGAACCAATCTTGAATTTCTGGTATCGTCGGATGCCACATGTCCTTCTGTCAGTCGTAACAAGGTCCCGGTGATGGAACCATTTGTTGACACAAACCCGTCCAACAAAATCCTGTTGACAGGGGTTCTGACTCTATCGACAGACAAATTACCACAATCTCCCTGAGCATCGGCCCAGATAGGTTTTACCCTGCCCAAGAACACCTGTAGAGTGGATGAGGTCTCACCTGAGATGTTCGAGGGAGATACAATGAAACCAAGTTTCTGCAGAATAGGAGAGGAAAATGTGACATCAACTTACTAGCTCAACGCAACATTAACAGATCTGACCATTTACTTAAGCATTAACACAATCATTCATCATTGTTCTTCATCAAATCACATCATTCAATCATAACTACAGTAAGCATATTGATGCGCAAACAGATCCAACATGATAACATCATTTAAAACAGAAAAACATCGTATCATAGATCCATGTCACGCATATTCATCATAGAGTCGCAGAAAATAATAAAATAGTAACATAGAAAGACATAGTGATTCAGATCAACTTCCGCCTTGTCATATTACTTCTGCTAAAAAATCACAATTCACAGATCGACAGATCTCTGTCAGATAATCAAAGATATTCTTCACCAAGCTCGGATTCTTCACCTCTGAAAAGATATCTAATACTTGCGATTCAACATCTATTTATAGGGTTGCGCCTTTACATTTGAGGTCCACTTAGACAACTTCTAACTAATTTTTAACCAATTCTACAAAATAATGACCAGTTATCCACAAAATATGGTCCAAAACTACAAAAGGTGACACAAAATTACATAAAATATTCAATTTCCATATTGCGCGCCATATTTCACTTGCGCGGTCTTTGAGCTTGTGCAACATCCGTGATGCTGCGCAACTAATGTATCCAAAATCCCTTGCCAACAACGAAGGCTCCAATTAAATCCAACAAACTCCCTTAGGGAGATTCACATTTTGTCCACACAAATGCTTGATAATAAACATAGAACAATGGAGAAAAACTCTTGCTTCTTAGAGGAAGAAGATAAGGGAGCTTTTCATGCCAACTAGTGGTAAGAAGTGGGTTGATTGATGAGCTCTCACACCAATTCTTACAACATAACTTTGCTCTAGATTTCTCTCTATAGAATGCATGACCATGGTTTCTTTTTATAGGCCAATGGAGGCCTTGAAAAATATGGATCACAATGTGAAATCTATTGCTCATGAAACGGTTTTGTAAGTATATGAAGGGAGCTATTTAATGCTCCCAAGCATGTGGGAAGTCCAATTCAAATTTTGGATCGAAGAGTGTTGTTATGAGCCTTGAATGCGCTGTGAAAGGTAGGTGAACCATAGGTACAACAATGTGACTTTCAAAGAATAAGTTGCATGGATTAGTGTGGAATCTCAAACAAAAAGATGGATTATCAATGCAAGTTTTTAAAGCAAAAGTTGCATGGCTTTCCACAATGAGTGACTATCATTTCAAGATTCATTATCCATTGCAGATCTAGTGAGGATGTATTTAATGAGTTGCATGATGTGTGTTGATGACGTCCTACTACAATATTAGTCAAAATGTTGCATATGTGGGAGATTTAGGCGTTAACATTGATCCTCTTCCTCTTGGTACTTAATAGATTCACAAATAAAATAAACATTGTAATACAAATAATTATTCAAATTATTTATTTTATTTTCATGTTTTTTTTTCTTTTCTTTCAATTGTAAAGCTTGCATCGAAAATTTCAAAAATCCATGAATATATTAAAATTTACAAAGGTAAATAAAAAATAACATAGTAGTAACAACTCTGCTCAAAGCGAGATTCTCGAGCGAGATCGCGAGAATTTGGAAACAGAAGCGTTGGTGCAAAGACTGCGGGGGGGGGGGGCGCACAAGGATGCAAAAGCCCCTGCTTCTGATCATGTGGGGGGGGGCTCCTCGGATCCAGGTTCTAGTGNGATGAAAACGACAGTAGAGAAGGGAGAAAGGATGGATCGGGGAGGGGAAGAAGATCTAGCCCAGGAGGGTGCCTTCCAAAATCCCAATCTATACCATCCATCTAGATAAAATATGATAAGGTGAGGGGAAAGATCGAGCTGTGGACAGAGAAGGCTCTCATCAGAAAATTTGTGGGAGTGTGGCCGAAGGAGAGGGATCTAATTCATTGGATCAAGAGTGTGTGGAGCCCTAAGGGCCATTATGACCTGCATCTAGGGTCCAAGGGTTTTTTCACAATCATCTTCTTCAATCAGGAGGATAGGGATAGTGTTCTAGAGGGTGGACCATACTTCTTCTTTTCAGCGGGGTTATATCTTCGACCTTGGAAAGAGCGGTTCAATCCAGAAACTGAGGACATGACGGTTTCCCCGGTATGGATACGGCTAATTTCCTTGCCTTGCAAATATTGGGATCTAGAAATCTTGCAAGATATCAAAAACTCACTGGGGGAATTTGTGAAGGCGGCAGAGCATACCAACATCAGAGATACACGGCCTTTTCCCAAATCTATGTATATATATGGATCTATCGAAAGATCTACTAGAGGAAATAATCCTGAACTAGGAGGATGAAGAATGGATCCAGATTATTGACTATGAGCAACTTCCATTTAGATGCAGAAAATTCCACGAATACGGTCACTTTGGGAGGAACTGCCCAAAGTTGTCCTCGCCTCAGACCACGTCAAACCAATGCCAAGAGGGTGAGACGGACGATGAAGGGTTCATGCATGTCAAAAGTAGGAGGAGAAGCAGGGCAGGTGGACCCCTGAAACCATGAAAGGAAGGTTCAGAGAAGCAACCCAGATCCAATATCCCTTTCCAAATCCTGGAGGAAATAGGGACCAAGGGGGAGGGGAGAAGAGAGGGGAACTTAGCAAAGCAACAGGCAGACAAGGGGAAAGAAACAAGCAGAGAGGAGGTGGAACATACCCCGATGGAGGTGATGGAAGAGGATGAAGTGGAATAAATGGAATTGGGGGAATTAGATCTGGATGTGATTGAGGAGGAATGTGGAAAGAAGGGGCAGGGGTATGTCCCCCCAAGGAAACTGGAGCTACTCCAGGAAGCCATCATCAAGACCAAAGCTCAACATCATTTGGGGATTGCAATAGACTCTCATAAAGGTAGTAAAAGGAATTCCTCAGAGGAGGATTTGAAGAGGGGAAGGAAAACAAATAAGCAACGAATCGCAGAGGTAGGTGTAAAACTCATCGAATCAGGTCAGTACCCAACAATTAGGGCAACCTTCTATGAAGTAAGTAAGGTTATCCAATGAAGATAATATCAAGGAATATCAGGGGGTGTAATCACCCCAGGAAAGTTAAGACACTAGCGAGGAATATTAAGCAAGAGAGACCGGATGTCTTTTTTCTTCAAGAAACAAAATAAGTTCAGAGGTGATGGAGAAACTCAGGGAGAAGATTTCAAACGGAAGCTTAATGGTGATAGATGCAGCTGGAATGGTTGGTGGGATAGTGGTCTTGTGGTAGCCAAGATTTGTTGACCTCATGGAATGGAGGGCCAACCAATTCTCTTTGTTGGCTAGTTTCCATTTCCTGGAGACATGAGATAACGGTATTTTGGTGAATGTTTATGGCCCTAGTGCCTTTCCTCAGAAGCAATCCTTTTTGGATTTTCTGAGATGGATTCAAAGCCAAGTAGGTGAAGGAAACTAGATCACTGGGGGGGATTTTAATATAATCACTTCTCTCATGGAGAAGAATGGGGGGAGGTGAGATCTGGATAAATATCATGAGGCTTTCAGAGACCTCCTTGCACATAATGCCTTTGTAGACCTGGAAATCGAAAATGGTTTGTTCACCTGGAACAACAAACGTGGAGCGGAGTATCTTGTCACCTCTAGTATTGATAGATTCTTGGTCTCCAATAATGTGATGAGGGGGACATGAGATATAATGTCCAGTCTCCTTCTGGCTACGGGGTCAGATTACTAGACAATTTGTCTCAACTGGGATTGGTCGGATGCAGTTCTGAGCAAACCTTTTAGGTTTGAACAATTCTGGTTGGACCACAAGGACTTTAAGGATTTGGTGGATCTATGGTGGAAGGAACTAGTCCCCCCTATGGGTAGATCGATGTACCATTTCCAGCAGAAGCTTAAGGCTCTTAACTCCAAAATTCAAGCGTGAAATAAAGAAGACTTTGGGAATTTTTTTAGGATAAAAGAAGGCTGATAAGTGATATTGAGCTTATCGACCGGAAAGGAATGGAAGATGGGTGGGACGAGGAGATGAAATCCAGGGAAAAAGACTTAATCTGTCAGCTGGAGGCCAGGGAAAGGTAGGAGGGAATCTTATGGAAACAAAAATCCAGAAAACAATGGTTACAGGGGGGAGAGAGGATCACCAAGTTTTTTCACAACTCGGTGATCCATAATATATATGGCTCGAAAATCCATAAACTCAAAAGAGCGGATGGTCTCTAGGTGGAAACTAGAAGGGAGATTGAGGAGGAATTAACTCATCATTTTAAGGACATTCTCAATGTGGATAGGGGTGACAGCAATCAGGACATAGCTAGAATCACTAGGCTCATTGCTAAAATAGTCACCAGGGAGAACAATGAGATGTTGCTTAAGCCAATATCCATGCATGAGGTGGAGGAAGCTATGAATCAAATAACTTTGGGGAAGGCCCCAGGTCCATATGGATTTACCTCAAACTTCTTTCACTATTTTTGAGACCTGATCAAGGAAGAATTTTTAGAGATAGTTAAAGAATTGAGAAGTAAACGAGGGGTGCGCAAAGCCTTTAATGCAACCTTCCTGACCTTGATTCCGAAAGAGGATGGAGCAAACAACACAGGTAAGTTTATAACTATAGCCTTATGCAATGTGATCTACAAAAAAATTTCTAAGGTAATCGCGAATCGATTAAAACCCCTCCTTCCTAATCCGATAAGCCCAAAACAATCATGCTTTGTGGAGGGGAGGTAGATCCTGGATGGAGTCATTTTGGTTCACGAAGTGATTCATTCCCTGAAAAGTACTAGGAGACCGGGTATGTTGATAAAACTAGATACTGCAAAGGCTTATGATAAACTAAGATGGAAATATATGGAACAGATGTTGGAATCCTTCGGTTTCGAATCAGAGTGGGTGGAGTGGGTAATGGGTATGGTAACGACACCCTTCTTATCTATCCTTCTGAATGGATCCCCGACCAAGTTGTTCCATCCCTCACGCGGTGTCAGATAGGGTGATCCATTGTCCCCTTTCCTCTTCATTTTAATGGCAGAAGGTTTGAGCAGGCTCATCCAAATCCAATCGGGCAGTGGCAAGATTCGAGGGCTTAAACTCCATGAGGGAATGGATTCTCAGATGCACCAGCAGTTCGTGGATGACATAATGCTTATCGGGAACCCTTCAGTCCAAGAAGCTCAAGCTTACAAGAGGATTCTCAACCTCTTTGCTAAGGCCTCGAGTTTGGCAGTTAATGCAAACAAATCTCAAGTTTTCTTTTTTAATACTGCACCCATAATCTAGAGGAACATCGGTAGGATCCTTAAATTCTCTAGAGGCACTTTTCCATCCAAATATTTGGGGTTCCCTTAGGGATGGGCACGATGAAAAAGGTATCATGGCAGGAGCTTTTGGATAGGTTAAAACACATGCTTTCAATTTTGGTTATTTTCCCTTTAAACTTTCCTAGCAGGCTGGTCCTTGTCAAAGTGGTGATGCAAGCCATGTCAATTTACCTCTTCTCGGTGTTATTTGCGCCAAAATTAGTCTTAAGGGAAATTAGGAGTCTACAGAGAAACTTTCTATGGAATGGTAGAGAATCCAAGGATAAATTCTCATTGGTAAGATGGGAGAAGATTTGTTGCCCTAAGGAGAGAGGTGGTCTAGGGCTTCGGGACCCTGAGATCATGGGTGACATCCAGAGGGATAAAATTTGGTGGAGATGGTGCAATTACTCATTGGAGCCTTGGGCTAGGTTATGGCACACCAAATATGCCCGAGGCAGACCAAAAAACTAGATGATATGATTTAATGAGGAGCAACCCAGATCCCTTATCTGGCTGAAGGTGCTGAGTGGTCGAAGGGTGGTTCAGGAGCATTGCTTCTGGGAAAATAGGGATGGGGAGAGTGCCAACTTTTGGGAGGATTCATGGAACCAGTTTCCCAAGCCAGAGATAGAACCTAGGTGGCAACACATCAAAGCTAGAGGGGTAGAGGAGGGAAGGATCAAGGTGAGTCATTACTGGGAGGATCTTGGGCCTGATGAGCAGCGACGACAGAGATACCAGGGCACGGATGGTCGTATCAGTGATGAGGAACTACATTCATTCCAGGAAGAGCTTCAGAAGAGATTTATTAATGTCAAAACTGGTTGGGATATTTTACTGCGGGGTTACACACAGAAGGGTACGTTCTACATAAAGGAGGCCAATGACATCAGATTTGGCCCCCAGGAGGATGAGGATGGAATATGGGAGAATATATAGGAGACCAATCCTTGGTTGAAGGTGGATACTTTTTTCTGGCTTGTGGTTAGGGGAAGAATCCTCATGGGAGATAACCTCAGATGGTGAGGGATCCAGGGTCCCTCCCAATGCATTTTATGTCTCTAGAACGAAGAGAATATGGCACATTTGTTAGACAGATGGCTTTACACTGCCTCCATTTGGGATCGGGGGGCTTTGGTGTTCCGACAGAGTGATAGATGCAGAGGGAAACCAAGACAGTATCTCTGAGAATGGAATCCCAAAGCCTTCAAGAACCGTATTTTTCAAACCTTATGGTCTTCCTTCCTCAGGATGGCTATGTGGAGTGTCTGGAAAGAAAGAAATGGTCGTATTTTTCAGGATAAAGGCCATACAATTGAAGAAGTTTGGAAAACCTTGGTGAAAAACCTCTAGGCAACGATCCAAAGCATGCAATGGAATGATCAGGATAAGATCATCTCGGTGGAAGAAGTCCACATTGCAGAAGGATGGGGCCTGGACAAAACTCAGATGAATGGCTTTCGCAAAAAGGATGTGGTGTGTAGGCCCTCAAGTCCGAATGTTTGGTACCCACCCCCATTGCAGGTGTCCAAGTTAAATTTTTATGGGGCTTCTAAAGGGAACTCGAAACCTACAGGCCATGGAGGGGTCTATAGGGATTCAACAGGGAAAATTCTAAAACTTTATCATGGGTCCATTGGAGAAGATACCAACAACTCAACATAGTTGGAGGGCTTGATCAGGGGTTTCAAGATTACGATCAAGGAGGGTTGCATGCCTGTGGTTATAGAAGGTGATTCAAACATCCTGATTCAAATGGATAATAGGCTTGATAATGGTAGAACGACTGAGAGAACTTCATCCAAATTGTGTTTGGCTAGCAGACTTGAAACCTTCTGTGATCTCGTTACTACTCATTCGACTGTGTCATTTAGCCATGTTCACATATATGCCGACCAAGTGGTTGACCTGCCGGCCAACGCTGTTGTGAAGGGGGGTAGGGCCCATAGGCGTGGTATGCTAGATGACTTCAGGGCTGAGGGATGGGTCCCCCATTGCAGACAATTGGCTTCTTGCGATTATGGCACTACCCGACAGATGGAGGCCTCATCTCATGGCAACCAGGAGGGTGACAGGGGAAGGATGACGTATCCTATAAGGCAGGAGACTCACCACACGTGATCTCATGGATGAAAGGATGATTTCTCTCGGCCCCAGCCCTTCATCATGTTATTTATGCACGGTTTCATGCTCGAAAGGACGAAAAAGAAAGATCTGCAACAAAGGATGGATATGGTTTTTAAGGCAAAGAGAATACCAATCTCAATTCCTTGTATGAAGGGGGATGATGGTAATATTTGGGTGACGAGGGTCACGTACAGAACCATTGTGATGATGATGAGGCCACCACCCTTATATCCAGAAGTGTCTATGTCAACCGCCATCCTACCTCTAAGGAGTAACCCAATTATTATTGGCTTTGTGCATAGTTTCTTAGCTGATAAGGCTCGTGGCCTTGGTTTTTGATCTGTAGCATAGGTGCTCAGTGAGGGGTTTCTCTGCAGGTTTCTTATCATGGCTCCTAAGCGCTTTAAGAGGGGTAACCTGGGGATGGGGAAGGCCTCGGTCAACTATCGTGAAAAGGGGAAGGGGGTAGAGGAGCGGAAGGGCGAGAAGGGCCATGGGACGAGGGCCTAGATTCATGCAGAGGAGGCTGATGATTTATTTAAGGATTGTGTTCCACTGGCAACTCGTAGCGAAATCAAAATGGTTGCATACCACCTGTGGGAGGAAGTTAAGGCTATGCCAGGTGGGGAGTTGCACTGGGAGGTTGAGGCCTGGGTGGTGGACCCTGGTAATACGGTCGAGAGGGCCGCGACTTATGATAGAATGATCATGCTCTACTGGGTTAACATGAACCTTCTCGCGCACTCTTCTCTTAGCAATGCTGCCAAACAGGAGGGGTGAAGAACTGGTCAGAGTGTGGAAGGAGCACAACATCGACTGTCGCCTTATGCAAAAGAAGATTGATATCATGGCCTCGAGGATGGGGATTCAATTCTTTCAGCTAGGGATGGTGCAAGCGGAGGAAGGAGGTTCGAGCGGGAAGGTACACCAAAAAGGGGCCATGCCCTGCGTCAGTCCAAATAAGGAGCTCTTCGGGAAAGCGAAGTAGGCTAAACGTTCATCTCCGCCCAAAGTCGACTGATCCAGGATGAGATTTCTAGCCCATAGTCGGATTTGAGGCCTCTATTTTGTTCTCTGTTATTATCATTCAGTTCTCGGTTAGTAGGACCAGTAGTGTTATGTTTTAAGTCAGGATAGGCGTTTTAAGTCTGTATCAGGAATAGGGATATGCCAAGAACCATATGGCTTCTTTGTTTTGGGGAAATGGGGCATTTTTTGGGGAAGAATGTAAAGCTTGTTTAAGCTGGGTATAATGATTATGGGATCTTCAAGCGGTATGTAATTACGCGACATTGAAGTAATATAATCCTTTTTATTTACAAAAATAAAAAAAATAAAAAAAAATTGTAAAGCTTGCATCCACTGTGTTTCAAAGCGGTGACCTTCCACAAAGAGTGCATTAACAATACACTCATTCACCGTCCATTCTATGCCTCGTAGGCTTCTTTTCATTGATATTACTATAATTCTTCCATATAATTAAAATCTACAATTTAACCTTATCAATTTACATTTATAAAACTTTATTACAAATTATTTTTATAAAATCTTGTAAATTTTATTATTAATTATATTTTTACATATACAACCTTCCCTACCTCTTATTCAAACACTCCCTATCTCGTATTCAACAACTCCCTTAGACACTAACCTAAAACAAAAAACACACCTTATGACATATTCCACCACAATCAAAAATTTCCTTGGTATACTAACCCACCCTTTGGAATCCACTTTTGCTCTACCTTATCTTCCAAGGTCTATTATATAACTATTACATAACAGATTACATTTATCCTTAAACAATATAAGAAGCTCTTTCCAAGGTATATTTTATCAAGATTATAAAACATATTACATTTATCCTTAAACAATATAAAAAGCTTTTAACACTAGGCAAGTCACATGATATATATATATATATATATATATATATATATATATATATGCAAGTAGCAAATATTATATACTTGTTATGTGGAACACAAGATAAGTTTTTCAGTTTATAAAGGAAATTGATATCATCGAACATACTCAACTTGTATCATGTGGTCGACGATGTCAACAAAATTATATCAATAAACAATGGTTTGAATGATGGTACTTGTTCTTAATTATTTGTAATATCAACTTTTATCATATGGTCGATCGAGTCAACACGCTTATTTGATGAGAATATTAACATTGGTTGAAGATTGAATCGTAATAATTATTATAAATTATAAATTATTATTAGTTATATGTAATATTTTATAAACAAAGATTAATTTTATGATTTTATCGAAATTTATGTTATAAATAAATTTGTATAATTTATTTAATTTAATAAAAAAAATTGAAAATTATTTATTTATTTAATAAATTTGAATAAAAGAAAACTATTTTCACGTCACATAAGCAAATAAAGTTTTCCAATATTTAATTCACTCTAATCATTTTTCCACAGGATCTAATTTTCTATAATCAACTTTTGCTCTACCTTATCTTATCGGTCGATTACTATTAAATTTAATAAACATATTTTTATATTATTCTTTAAACTTTATAAGAAGCATTTTTAATACTTAGCATGTTATATACATAATAATTATTGCACGGAGCAAATATTATAGTGTGTAATCAAAGATAAGATTTTTCCATTTATATATCTAGGACATAAGATTTGCCCTATTTTTAATCTTGATTGATATCATTAACCATACTTCACATTTTATCATATGGTTGACTCTCCCAACAATTTTGTATTATTTCAAGATTGGAATTTTTTGGTATGTTTTTTCTGTCATGGGATTTGGTTTTATAATAATAAATAAATAAAAAGCTAACATCATTATGTGGAGGGTCGGTGTCAAACGAAGTTTGACCAAATAAATATAATTGCATAAAGTATGTTTTAATAATGAAGATTATTTTATAGATAATTTATGTAATTTTCATATCCTTATTTAAGTAAATGAATATTGTTAAATATATAAATATTAAAAATATTCCGTAGAGAAAGCTATATAAATTTGTGTACAGGCATGAGGTTAAACCGGAATTGTTTTAAATGTTACATGTTTCTATTTCTCTTTTCTAATAATTATAATGATAGTGAAATGAGATAGGGGTATCTAATGGTTATTATTTATTTATTTATGTAGACAAAAAAAAATGGATGACAACTCAAGATTCAAAAGCATCTTATATAAATAGATAATTTCCACCTTATTAATTAAGGTTAAAATAAACTAGGGTTATTTTAAGTGATTAAGTTTTGTTTTGTCAAAATTTTAAAGATGATTAACATAAACAATATCATTAACCATAAGAATTATAATCTTTTCTATATTTAATTAAGAAAATATTAATATATATAGAAAAAATATAATATATTTCAAAATTAATACAAAGACAATAGAGTAAGTGTGAACGAGGAATACAATCCTATTAATATACCACATCGATGAGAATCGAAAAAACATGATGTTTATATGGAAATAGATGTTTATTTTTAATGAAAGGGGTTGCAATTACATGAACTCAAAATGCGTGTATAAATAATGTAACTTAAACTTATTTTTTCTCACAGTTATTAGTTATATGGAGTTTTTTACAACATATACATAACATGGCGTGAGACTGTTGACTTTTTATGAAGAACAATTGAGGATAGACTATCTAGTGTAGTCCTTCCTCATGACAAGGCTACAAGTAAGAGTCCCTTTTTGTGGGGAAAGTTTTTATTAGCACCTATAGGATGTGCCAACACTTTTTGTTTTATACTCTTGAATTGGCCACTTGGGGATTGTTTGTTATGTAAAAACTCTGCTACTAGTTGTGGTTAGTTTAGTCCTATGCTAGAAACAATATTCATGCTATGAAAACCTCCATTGTAGACTTTGATTTAGTTTTGAATATCAAGTATAGCTTTTTCTTAGTGAAAAAAAATGAAAAAAATCCCTTAAAACAAAATCCCATTTTAAGATTATGATTCTTATTAAAGTCTAAAAATTGAATACTTTGTTCATTTTAAGTAACTCATACTAAATGAGTGGAACATCAAATGCATCTCAAACAATTTTTATACTAAATGAGTGGAACATCAAATGCATCTCAAACAATTTTTTTGGTATGCGTTCATGCAATTGATTGAATAATGAGAATATATAAATCTTAACATTGCATTATAGTAGTACAATTATCCTTTAACATGAGGGAAAAAAGGGTGAATACTTTGTTCATTTTAAGTAACTCATACTAAATGAGTGGAACATCAAATGCATCTCAAACAATTTTTTTGGTATGCGTTCATGCGATTGATTGAATAATGAGAATATATAAATCTTAACATTGAATTATAGTAGTACAATTATCCTTTAACATGAGGGAAAAAAGGGTGGGAGCAACCAACAGTGCAAGAGTATATATTAAGGTTTATGTTAGAAGTTTTGGAGGCATCTTTGCATATTTTTATCTTTCCTACCTTATGAGAATGATTTTCCTTGATGGCACATAACCTTGTATGGTGGGGGCACCCTCAAACCATTCAACTTCTTTTTAAAGATATGGATTGTTGTTCAAATGGAAAATTGATCCAACCATAAATAGAGTCAACAAATTAAAAACTACCTACTTCTAAATTTATAAAAACAATGGAAAGAGACCCAAAACACATGATAAGGAAGTTTATTGAGACATCTTCAAAGCCCTAAAAAATAGATTCTTAAGTAAACAAAAGTCATTAGTCCACAATCATAAGAAGCTTAGTTAAGTTCTTATGTCACGAGGAATGTTTTTTTTCTTTCTTGTTTGAATTCAAGGAAGATAGCGACACGTATTCATAGTCCCCCTAGTTTAAATTTCAATGGGATTTACTTGAAATTTTGGCCACTCCCTTTTTATTATGTGAGTATGCCTTAGTGAATGAAAGTTAAGTAGTCTCTTCAAGCTCATGAGAAATTGGTCCCTAATAAATGTCACTAATGGGAGCGGGTCATAGAAAATGACTTTGAGTATTAAATACTCCATGAAATTAATTTCAAAAAAGGATATCCCATAATGTTAGGTGCAAATCCCCTTGTTAAGTAAAGAGAAGTGAGCTTTGAATGAATGGTTCATAAGGCAAGGTACTTGCTAAGGTTTTGCAAACATGACAACTAATTAAGAGGCTTAACTATGGGGAATATCTCCATGGTTATGTCTACTCAACCCAAAATCATATGGAGATAGATGACCTTCTTAGAAAGTCTTGTAAGTAGGTGCAAGTTTAAGGGTGATGATGGACTCTTTTAGTTTCAATTCCACTTCTTTGCCCATGTGAACAAACATTACCAAATACTATGAATGTTAATCAATATTCAAACTTATGAAAAAAATTATCATTAATTAATACATCCATGAAACATAAGGCATAGTAAATTACACTAATAAACACTTATTTAAATTGTTACTTAAAAATCATATACAATTAATATTAACTATTTCAATTATTTAAATTGTTACTTAAAAATCACATACAATGAATGTTAACTATTTCAATTATTGAAAAACTTATCATTAATGAATGAAGTTAATGAAAGACAACTCATAGTTAATAAATAACTTTAAATTGTTACTTAAAAATCATATACAATTAATATTCACTATTTCAATTATTTAAATTGTGACTTAAAAATAATGAAAGACAATGAATGAAGTTAATGAAAGACAACTCATAGTTAATAAATAACTTTAAATTGTAACTTAAAAATCATATACAATTAATATTAACTATTTCAATTATTTAAATTGTGACTTAAAAATAATGAAAGACAACTCATAGTTAATAAATAACTTTAAATTGTCACTTAAAAATCATATACACTTAATATTAACTATTTCAATTATTTAAATCGTGAATTAAAAAATGACAATCCTTATTTACTAGATAGACTTTCCCTAGGAAGAGGAGCTTGTCAAATGGGTACCGTTGGATCTCTCATCCGACGGTGCCCATTTGACAAGCTCCCCTCCCGAGGGAAAGTCTCTCCAATATATAAGGCGCTCCCTTTAAAAACACATACAATTAATATTAACTATTTCAACTATTGAAAATTTTATCATAAATGAATAACGTTAATAAGAAATAACTTATACTTAATAAATACCTTGGAGTAATAAATATCTTATCATTAATCTTTATAAAAGAACTTGAAGAAATAAAAGCTTATCACTAATCTTTAAAAAAGAAGTGGATTAAAAATATGTCACATTAAATTACCTAGTTTAAAATTTTGAATAGCACACATGTTAAACTCTTAAATAAATATATAGGCATCCCTCCAAACCATATTATCTTGGGATAAAGAGTTAGGGAGAAAGATAAAGTATTATATTGAAGAGTTTAACCCTATCTACAATCAACATTAAAAGGGGTACATAGGAGCCAATATATCATGGGCAAATATACCATGGAAAACCAAAATACTTATTGCTTAATTAAGAACTAATTCCCATCAACTCTGTTGTGACACCTAGGGTTGGAAAATACCAAAAAAATCATCGAAAGAAAGAGTGTGTATTTTGGGAAAATTTGGTAAAGTGGAGACATAAACATTTCTTTTTAGAGTAAGCCTTTAAAAAGTATGATAAATCTTGGGATGATTTATTCAACAAAAGACCCTAAAAAAATTAAAGACGTTCATCAGACAAAAAATTAAATTACAAAAAACTAAATACTAAGTGGTCTACGTCATAAACAATTTTTAACCTCATAAACGTTAAAATATTTTCTTTTTCTTTTTCTTTCTCCATAAACAATTTTTAACTTCGTAAACATTAAAATATTTTCTTTTTTCTTTCTCTATAAACAATTTTTAACCTCGTAAATTAAAATATTTTCTTTTTCTTTCTTCCACTCTTTTTACCAATATTCATTATCTTTTCCTCCCCTCTTCAGATTACCGAGGGGTGAAATAACTCGAGGGAATGCAGTCATCCCACCTACGAAAACAAAACATTTATCCACTGCAAATACAGTTGTGGATAAGGAGTACACGCGTCAAATTAGATAACGATGAACGGGGATCGAGGTTTCCGGGCGTCCAACCGACGGGAAAATTCTGCTCGGTCGGCTAGAGGGTTGTTGGAGAAGCAGATAAATGTTGTGGGGATTGTGCAGAGCAGATTCTAAGTCTCAGCACGACCCCTGATTTCAATGAATCCCTCCACAGCACACTGAGCACCGATATATATACATATGGTGTGCTTCTGTGCAATTATGTGCTCTCTGCACTATGTTTACCGTACCGGAAATGAGCCCCAATATGTCGATGGGTGTTAACCAGAAGCCTGTGATAAGTTTTTCTATTTATGTAAATGAACCCAAGGGATTATCCAAGCGTTTTGAGGGCAACCCAGATGTGCAGTTTTGTCCTGATAATGAGAGTGCATTGAATGGAAACGATGAGGACTCTGTATCTTCTTGCTCATCCTCGTCAATAGGGGAGAATAGCAGCAGCAGCAGTGGAAATCCTTCTACATTGACCAGTTGTAACGAGGAGGGCTCCGGGGATATGGAGGTCCAGAGTACATTCAAGGGGCCTCTTGAGACTCTCAGCTCACTGGAGGATTCTTTGCCTATCAAGTAAGTTTGGTTGCAGGAGCGTTTTTATTTTTCGTCTTGCATAATTGAGTGTTTAATGGGTATGTTCATGGCAATGGGAAGCGTTGAAACTAGCACAAATCCTTTTAAACCAGAATTTCCAATAATAATAAAAAAACACAAACCCATCTAAACCAGATTCCAATCAAAATAGCGCAAACCCTATTAAAGCAGAATTTGCAATCAGAATAGCACAGACCTATCTCAGCCCTGTTCTGATATGCCCCAATCATGGCTGTATTTTTCGAGTTGAAATATTTGAGGCATTCCTTGTTTCGATGAACTTGAGATCTGCATCCTCCAACTTAATATTTCATATATCGGCTGGCAATTTGTGAATTCAAGATATATATTCTCTACCTTGGCAACCTCAGTGTGCATATCAAACCTTGGTATAGGTAGATTTGTGCCGGTATCCACATTTAATGCATCGAATGAACGTTACACATCAGGGCATGCTCGCAAAAGAACTGATCATCAACCCCACCACCACCTAGGCTGTAAAATGTACCTGGCTTCTCTGTACAAAGACATTGACATTGCCCATACAGCTGTAAGCCTTTACCTCGGAGAAGTTGCACTTATGTTCACAGAGTGCAAGATCTTAATCTCCTTGTTGTGTAAAGTTGACAGTTCGCCAATGCAATTCGAAGAATACAAATTTCTTCAAGAACTAATTGGGTTTTCTTGTACGGCTACCATGAATGAAAGCACAAGCCCATTTAAAACCCTTTCTGATGTTCGTCTCAAGGTTCATACCTTTGCCGTTTTCATGATTTGAGTATATGCATCGTTGATCTTAGCAATCTTGAAGCGCATGCTAGATTCTGTTTTAGATAGATCTATGCCAGTGTCCATTTTCAATGCACCAAATGAGTTCTGTAGATTCAATACACTCAATACACCATTTAGATTCAATTTATCCTTATATGGGTGTACATGCTCGAGTTAGATGGATTAGTCCTATCATACTTGAAAATTGTAGAAAACTGGTAGTTGTTTGCATGTACATTTTTACAATTTTTACTGTCAGATATAAGATTATCATAACTCCAGATATACTAAGTACTGAAAAGGATAAAATTGCTCAATGTGCAAATGTTTTTAGGAGTATAGGAACTTGAGGAAAGGTTTGTACTTCATGGATTTGTCCCCTCTTGGCCGTCGACAAATCTGAGTTAAGATAAATCTAAACTAGTTTTGTATATTTCTAAAATCTGCTTCATGGTGAGCTGTAGAATGCATGTCCTGGCTCAATAATATATTAGTATTAAATATATTTAGATATAATTGTTTATGCATTGGAAACAAAGTACATTTTACTTTCTTAGCTGTCATTTCTTGAGGTGCTGGATAGGATGTCAAATTTCAACACTCAACCCCTAATCCCACCTGCACCTGGGCTATAGAATGCATCTTACTTTTCTAGGTGCAACAATTCATTTGGTTAAAGTTACATTTCCAAAACAAAATTTCTCAATGCTGATGAAACCAATGAATGCCTTGTAGCTTGTAAAGGGATTCCACATTATTGGAGATTATTTCTCTAACAATTCCAATGTATTGCATAGATCAGAAAATATCTATTGATCATATTGTGTTTTCTTACATTCATTCTGAAAACTTTCCGGATCAACATGAAAGTCGGTTTTAAGAGTCATAATCAACTGCCCATGAGCATTTTAAATGAAAAGAGGCAAATGCATTTTTGGTTGGGGACACACCTTTGCAGCTCAAAAGAGTGCAAGCTCTTGCCATTACTGGCTGCATGGGAAGCTCATATCGAGGTTAAAAGATGTAACATACTTTGTCAAAAACATGACAACGAAACTTCTCTGCCTCCTGTGAAAATTTATGATCAGGAAATCAGGTTTCTCACTCTGGAAACAATTTTGACGATCGATCTTTGCAGATGAAAGGCAATTAATGTAACTCTGTAAGGAAATTGCTTTCTATGGATGAGAGAGCACAATATCTTATTATCTGCATGTAGGAAATTCGTATCATGTGAGAAGTTGTATTTTTAATGACTTGAGAGAGATCAGCAGATTTAGTGTTCTTTGAACAGTTGCAAAATCTATATTTGAAGGATTCAATGTACTATGGAATTGCCTGTTTTCTTTAGTATTTGTGTGCTTGTGTGAAAGAGACTAAAAATATGATGTTATGTCTTAATTGACCTCCCTTTGGCATGCTAAAAGTACAAGACCTTTTGGCCATTTCCTCCAAATAAAATGACAATGGCGAATGCTGTTCGGTACCTTGCCTTCGTAGCTGGTGGACTAAAGCTTCTTATTTCAATTGTCAAAAGAGTAGTGTAGGGTTTTTATTTAGAAGAAAACAATTGTAATCTTGTTTCGAGCCTTGGCTGTTTTGGCAGTTAGAATGTGGGATCTTATTTATTTGGCTGGCAAAGTCCATAGATATTGAGAGAGTGGGAAACAAACGTGTTAAGACTTTTTTATGCCCAACCTTTCAGACTTCAAAGTGAGTCCATCATTAGGGGATCACAATGTGAGTCCATCATTAGGACTCACCTGATGATGGACTCACCCTGAAGTCTGAAACTTCGGCCATAAAAATTCTTAACAGGTTTTCCACTCTCTCGAGATCAACGACCTGTAATATGGATACTATGAGCTCAAAGCCTATGCATGCCCAAATCTAATATAATACAGGATTTTGTGGTATTGGCCGACACAGACTGCATGATCTTATTTTTAAGGTCCATTTCAAAATAGTGGTTGACACAGACTGCATGGTCTTATTTTTAAGGTCCATTTCAAAATACTAAATAGTGGTTGTGTGATGCGCATAGAAACAAGATTCTTTATAACTAATCTGTGAGTACCCCAAGTTGACTCCGCTCTTTGAGTTGGCGAGTCAAAACTCCTGATCAGACTAGGTTTTGATCAAGTGTGCAGCATAGAAGCAAGATTCCCCCCTATTGGGAATTCATTTACTGAAATTCCAGTCTAGTTCCAAAATGATTACACATAATATGGATACAGTAAATTTGACTAAATGTTTAGATATATTTACAAAATGTTATTATTAAATTTAAAATTGTTAAGACATTAG
The DNA here is from genome assembly GCA_001517045.1 of Pseudotsuga menziesii. NCBI lineage: Eukaryota > Viridiplantae > Streptophyta > Pinopsida > Pinales > Pinaceae > Pseudotsuga > Pseudotsuga menziesii. The sequence goes on from LPNX010054112.1 coordinate 751,752, forward strand.
CAGATTTTCGAGTATAAAAACCTATACTCAGATATAGCTTAACTTTAAAGATTCAACTATTTCTTAATCATTCAACTATATTCAATGATAACTAAGTCACATACACTTTTTAACTTCACCATAACAAGACAATGTTGTCATTCATGAATCTTCAATCTATATGTAAAATCAATATTAAAAAATTACATACAATGAAGTTATTAGCCTATATTTAATATTTATCTATTGAACTTTATTTTCAAGTTGTTTAAATGTTACTTCAAATTTTAAACCAGCCAGTATATTTTTAAATTTTTAAAACTTACATGATGCATGTGATGTCTACTTCACTGAAATCATGTTATGTGTTCTTCCATCTTTTAGTGGTAATAATAATTTTCTTTACTTTTTCCAATACCATGGTTTGCAGAGTTTATGTTCCCTGACTTTTTAATAAGCCATGTTATTATAATGTTGTGTCTCAAGTTGTTAATTTGTACTAAGTTCAGTGGATGATCGTGCTCAGCCTTGACAGAGCAGCGTGTTTTTTATGTCATGCAGAAGGGGTATATCAAATTTCATATCTGGAAAATCAAAGTCCTTCTCAAATTTGTCAGATGCAGTTGCAGTTTCAGTCAAGGATCTTGCCAAACCAGAGAATCCTTACAGTAAGAAGCGAAGGAATTTGCTAGTCTGTGGAAACAATTGGGATCGGCACCGCTTCTGTCCTCCTAGAAACAACATTGCAGGAATATCCAAGAAACCAATGCATTCTAGCAAAAGCACACTGGCCCTTGCTATTGCTATGAGTAATTCTGAGAATAATATTAGAGACTTGCAGCTACCTCCCCTGCCTCCATTACCTCCTCGAGGAAAAGTCCAGAGTGTTGATGCTCCACAGAGGCCACTTTCTCTGAGGTCATTCTCTCTAACAGATTTGCATGATTCTAATGGATGTCATGCAGCCCAATTTTGAAAGATATCGAGGGAACAAGAATATATCTCCATCACATTTAGCTTTGAACCAACTCCTCTGTATAGAAGAAGTTTTTTGACATTCAGCTACATGCAATAACGGATTGGAGGCACTTTCAGGAAAAGGGGATGGGTAAATATCACTGACTGACATGTATCAGAAAAAGAGGTTTGCTAACTCTGATTGACTGAGAAACTGCTTACACTGAAGTAACCAAAGTGTGTTGATCCATGTACATGGTGTTTGATATCAACATCAACAGTCTGACCTAGAAAACATTGTCTTACCAGATGGTTTTTCAATACGAGCCATACTTGGAAAAGACCATGCATTTTAATTTGCATGTGTATATGCTTAATTTTAGTAGCCTATGAATATTTCTATGCCACATACCATATAAGTCTTATCATTTCTATATCTGAAATCTGATCAAAACACATGTTGATGTTGTGATTGAAGTGGCCTTGTACCAATGATGATGTTGTGATTGAAGTGTAGCTTTTCCGTCCTGAAGATGCAAAGTATTTAAACCTGCTTTTCAAACTTGTTGTGATGTTTGAATAGGTCATAAGTTGTAACCTAATTTCCACAAGTTAAGACATGCATGCAAAGGCAAACCATGTTACAGCCCAACTTACTATTCAACCATGGGCTAAAGGACTTTGTTTATCCAAAAGACTTAAAAATTGGATCATTCTGGAATTCTGCATCATTTCTCATTCCTCTGATATTTTTTGAGAGATGAATGGTTAGTGGAAAACTTGAAACTTCATGTTTAAAGCTATGGCTAGTTATAATTCACAGTTCTGGAAGAATTCGTAGTTGTAGTGGACATTGTATTATACATTACACATGAATAAATTAAGGACTGTTTTGAAGATGCAAGGTGGAATTTGTATGATGATAGAATGGGCATAGTAACGAGTAATATTTTCAAGTTTTCTGAATTAAATTTCATGTTCATGGTTTAGAGGCATACATGAGTGAGATGTATAATGTTTACACTAAAAACTGAGTTGACATGGATATATCTAGAAAACACAATAAGAAAAGAATATCAAGTAGATGCATATATACATATACACATCCACATAGATTTATCTAATTAGTATTTAGAAATTTGTATCAGTTTTCTTTGATCTATTCCAAGTATATAAGAAATATATATATATATATATCAATTAGATTTAGCCTGAGTGATTGTGAGATGGAGTGCTATTCTTCCATATACACATCAACATAGATTTATCTTAATTTAGAGATAGTATCTAGAAATTTGTATAAGTTTTCTATTATCTATTCTAAGTATATAAGAAATATGTATATGTTAATTAGGTCTATCCTGACTGATTGTGAGATAGAGTGTTGATTAAGTATATTATGATAATGATTTTTTTAAGTAACTTTATACTTTGATTATCCAATATAATAGTTTAAAAGAAAAAATATAATAGTTTAAAAAAAAAATCAATGATAGCTTACTGCCACCATAGTTAGTTTTTGTTAAAACCGTTCTGTACTTTCTTTTGACCCCATGAATATAATTGTTCTCTGCTATTTACAAAAGAAAAATGAAGTATTTTTAGTATTGTCCAGGGTATAATTAGTAGTAGTGGGAGAATATACCTAAAAATCCATACATACCAAGGCTTGGTGCAACTTATACCTAAAATTCCATCCATGACAAGAGTTGGTGCGACTTAGATACCTCTTATAGAATTTCAAAACCTAATTATTATAACTTTTTGATATGAGAAAACTGAAAAATATCAATATTAAAAAATATTTACCAAAATTGGAAAAAAATTTGGATCTTGCTATTCACATGGAATCAAAGATACATAGATAAAGTGTTTATAATGGCTATCTTGATCATCATACTATTAAAATCTTTTGTGAACTTTCAGAATAAAAGGAGAAACCCGCAAAAAGTCTAAATTTAATGATCAAAATTGAGCAAAACACCATAGCTCATAACTATAATCTTAATGGCTATCTTGATCATCATACTATTAAAATCTTTTGTGAACTTTCAGAATAAAAGGAGAAACCCACAAAAAGTCTAAATTTAATGATCAAAATTGAGCAAAACACCATAGCTCATAACTATAATCTTAGAGAACTTTATATAACACCACCCTTTTTTTTAAGTTTTATCTTGTTTGTGTCCCTCTTAAATGTTGTAAATCTAATTTGAACCAATATTTTTTTATAATAATTTATTATTGAAAAAAAAACATATCTCAGTTTATAAAAGAAAAAGAAAATTACATATCTTCTCCTACTAAATCTCTGGATACAATAAAAAAATATAATACAATAAATCAAATATAATTTAAATTTATTAAAAATTAAATTAATCTTAGAAAAAATGTAATGATTAATGAATCGATAATAACAACTAACCTTGTATGTCAACTTGGTATTTTTTCAATTAATTGTAATGATTAATGAAAACGATAATAACAACTAACCTTGTATGTCAACTATATATATTTTTAAAGCAATTATCTCAGACATGAAAATGCTCGCCGTCCTCAACTCCTATCTATATTGGTCAACATATTTCATATACGCTACTCAGGTCTGCTGACAATATTTATCTTTACCCATTTTATTATATAGATATGATTAAATGGTATTAAAAAGGTTTAGTTTAATTAGAACATAGGTTTATTTTAATTAACTGAGACGTAAATAAGAATTAATATAATGTAGGTTATTATTTATATTTGTTTTAATAAATTACTAACCAATTTAATGATTCATTAAAATTAATTTTGTCTTGTATTTTAGTATATAATATTAATTTATAGTTTTTTTTAAATGGTCACCTCTACATTTATTCTACATTTCATTTCATTTTATAATATTTGTTATAGTATTAATTTTCATAATTTTATATCATGTCAAAAATTAAACTTATGGTGATTTGGAGTGTTTTTTTTCTAATTTTTTTAATTAAAATTAAATAATTAAAAATAATTTTTTTTTATTTATATTCATAAATAAAAATAAAAACCATACTTTTAAAATACATGAATCATTTTACATGGATATACTTTAGAAGTATCTAAAATAGTCAATCAGATGGTATCTTAAAAAAAATAAAAAATAAAATAAAAAATGTTTACAACAAATCAAGATTTTAAAAAATCCTTAATCTTGTTTTTCTCTCCTTTCTTATTTTTCAATCCATCTTACTAAATTTACAACCAACATCTTTAAGGCAACTTCCAAAGACTCATTATTCGCTAAATGTACAAATGTATCAAACTTTGATTTTTCTTATTTTATAAAATTAAGATCATATATCTACATACTTTTAGGTTTGAAAAAAAAATTAATTATCATTTTTATTATTTAAAAAATATAAATAAATAAAAATTATATATTAAAAATTCAAATATTTTAAATAAGAGAAAATTGGATTAAAAATCATCTAAGTACCATTCATCTATCAAGACCTAAGTTAGTCCATTAATGGTTGTGAATTTTTAATATAAAAGGTTGTAAATTTTTAATATATAAAGTTTGTGTTAGAAATTATGTAAATTTTGGGAGAAATGTGTTTAATACATTAAAAAACTGTTAGAAATAAAAGGTTGTAAAGACTTAAGTTAGTTTGTTAATGGTTGTGAATTTTTAATATAAAAGGTTGTAAACTTTTAATATAAAAAGTTTGTGTTAGAGGGAGAAATGTGTTTAATAGATAAAAAATTGTTAGAAATAAAAGGTTGTAAATTTTTAATATAAAAAACTATGTTAAAAATCATGTTAATTTTGGGAGAAATGTGTTTAATAGATAGAAATTTCACAAAAGATTTCCAAAAAAGTTGTGTATTTAATATAAGTTGCTTAAAAATCTGCAAATTATTTATTTTTGAATTATTTTATTTTATAATATTTTAAAGTTTAAATATTTAATGTAGGTTGCTTAAAAATCTGTGATTTATTTGTTTTGAATTATATAATATTTGAAAGTTTAATTTTTTTTTTCTTCGAATTATATGGTTTATTTTAAAAAGTCATAAGAGATTCTAAATTTGTATTTGTTATTTTTAGAGTTATTTTGGAAAATTATTTACACAGAAGCTTTATGAGATATGAAGTGCATGGTGTATGATTGATCCTTAGTGGTATGTGATAGATTTGCACATTGGAGGTGGCTTGCTTTTGAGTTGTTAGGATTTATATGGATGATTGTATAGTACTATTGCTTGGAGCACTAGAGACCATTGGAGCTTGGTGATTTCTTCATGGAAGGAGGTTGCTTGCTTGGAGGATTCCTTGTATTAGAGGAGGAGTAGTAGGCATTTAAGAGGAGGGCCTTGAACTCTAAACAATGTGTGATTTCTTGTGTTTTTTTATAATGATGAGTGTTGGGCATTCTGAACGACGGCCTCGAGGCCTAGAAAGTATGGGGTTTCTTGGTTGTTTGCGTGGAAGCTTACACTTGGCTTGAGGATGCTTGGCTTGAGGGAGTGGACATGTAAGTCTGGTAGTCCCTGAGGAGGCACATGACCTTGAAGATGCATTAGAGTTTTGGATCCTAATTAAGGGAGGAGATTTCAACCTTGGGGATAACGCTCATGCCTTGAAGCTATACTTGTTGATTATTGTCACCTTGGAGCTTGACATGTATCACTTGGAATAGAGTGTTTCACATGTGTGAACTTACTTGTGTCTTGTAGGTTGCTTGTAATGGAATAGGTCCACTTGTCATTATAGACCTATGTTACTTCTCATATAAATATAGGAAAGACAAAGTCATTTTCGTAATCAATCGTGAACTTGTGCTTATTCTTCTTTACACTTGAGTTAGAAGTGTAAGAGGAGGAGCACTACTCTCACTCTCTCTCTCTCAAACACTCACACATTCATTCTTCATTGAAATTTGTCTCTCTATGTCTTAAGGTACCATGGTTTCTTGGAGCATTCTTGAAGTTTGGGGTTAGGGTTTGATCCTAACGAGTCATTGGAATTAACGTTTGGTGATCAACCATAAGTTGTAGGGGAGGAAGAGAAGAGGAGTGCCTTCAGGAGACCAAGGAGAATTTGCAAGGGTGATTCAATCTAGTTGGAGTATCTTGGTGGATCTAGAGTTTTTTTCCTTGGCTAAGGTTTTGGGGAGCTTGGAGGTTTGTACCAACTTGTAATAAAATGAGGGTATGAACTTAAATTGTATTATTGTAGATTTTATTTTCACCTATCATTTATTTTCATGGTTTGGTAATTTACAACATTTATATGTCTTAACATATGTTAATGTTGAAATTGATAAGGAATTTAACATCTATATTGAAGATAATATGATAGATTAATTGTAAATATGCATTAATTGTATTAATTTTAGATATGATTTATGCATGAAAAAATCAACCTAAAGGTTTTTTTCAGGATATATCTGATATCTTTTCTCTTGAAATGTGTAGGTCATTTTAGGGGGGTTAAATAAAATATTTTTAGTTATTTACCAGCATTTGCACCAAGAGGTGCAAAAAAACGCCGAGAGGGTAAAAATATTCCGTCTTTTCGCAAGCCAAGCTTTGTTTTTTACCTTGTGAGAGTGCATATTAATAGTGAGTTTTGAAATTTTAGGTTAAGACATTTATAATTGACTTTTTTGGGGGTTTTAATTTTGGATTATAAAGTGTGCAAGAAATAATTGATGTGATACACTTTGAATATTTCTGAATAGGAATACTTCCAGCTGCACAATGTGTCTATTTTAGAAGTACCAATGTGTAAGTACAACAGATCCCATGTTATTATGACACAGGAGCCCAAATTTTACATACGAAAATTACTTGGTAAGACTCTTAGTAAAACTTAAAGGGTTTTATTACGATTTTATTTGATTATTGGGATACTTTAACTTACCCAATTTGCAAAAATTTATGTTTGATTTATTTGTTTTGAATGCAGAATGATGAATTTTTGTTTGGATTTTTTTAACATATCGCAACCCGCAAATCTGGAACTTGCGGAGTGTGGGAGAGTTTTTATATGTGTTAATTTTAATCAACCCGGATCGTGCATCCCATAATGTAGTAATGTGTTGTGATTTTTGTTTCTGTGCTGTGATTTTTGCAGAGTAATGTGCTGATCTTTTCTACCAAGCTTCAACAATCTCAGCTTCAATCATATTGTTTGTGCATAGATGTATATATATCAATCTTTGTCTTTGTTTGTGTTCAACGCAAAGGTGGTGTGGTAAGGCAAGACAAAAGGATGAAATGTCTTGGCGGTGGTCGTGACGGAGGCGATGATGGATTGAAATTTCCTCTTGTGGTGACTGTGATGTTTTGAAGTTTTGAGAGACTCTAATTAAGAATTTTCTTTGTTTATGCTCCTGCAATGGCTCATCTTATGGAGAAATCGAACAGTTACAGTGAAGAATACCCCATGAAATGCGGGGATTCCTTTAGTCTTCCCCCTGCTTTGTTTTCTTGTTATTGTTGTTTTGTCCGATTATTAGTTATTAATGTTTTTTTTTTATTTTTTTTTTTATTTTATTTTATTTTGTTTCTCAGTTTGCAGTTTCTTATACCAAACTGATTAATGGACAAGGGTTAGCAAAGCTAATGAACGATACAAATCTACAAGTAGTTGGCATAAACGCAATTGAAGCTGGTGAAATAAAAAAACCAACCAAAACAAGAGGCGGCATATGTCAAGGTGCTATCACTAGTCCCCATGGTACCCTAATATATCTCATTTGATGACCATAGAAAGCATTCCCATTCATTCATAGTTGGGTTGGTGAACTGAAGCAATCATTCTACTAGGTTGGTCAAGTTCCAAAGCATTTCTATGAAATGAGTGCAGGTCTAGTCAAGCAAGGTGGAAAACCGCCAGCAATACTGATGTGGTGAAATTATGCCACTTTCAAGTTGTTCATTCTTATGTTAGCTTACATTATTTTTCTTGGTATTAATGTATTGTGGTTTCCCTACATTTCTCTCCATGACACCTAAAGCATGTAATTGTGATTCAAGCTAGAATTAAAATTACTAATTTATTTTGGAAAAAAAAAGAGTTCAATGCATTCTTATTGACCCAGTTTAAATAAGTGTATAAATGTTGTTTATGTTATGCAAATGTCTCAAAATACAATTGAGAACTCTTCTTAGAGTTGTCTATAGACAAAGACATTTTCAGTACTGCAATGTCTTCTTATTGGTAAATCCTTTTGTAATTATTGTGTCTCATTCCTCTAATATTTCCTGAAACCCGCATCCCGCATTTCTCGAGTTGTGGGTTGCGACATCTTGCAATTTACCACGAAGACAAAATACATCAGGATCAGCTTTGCGGGATGCAAGATCAAAACAAAATTTGCAAGTTTAATGTTTCGCAACCCACATTCCGCAACTTGCGGGTTGCGGGACGCAAGGACGCAAAATATTACAAACTTGATTCAAGTAGCTCCGCAACCCGCAATTCCACATTTTGCGGGATGTGGGGTGCGGGCAGACACAAACCAATCGAAAATACTACTAAACTCCGTAACCTGCATTCCGCACATTGCAAGATGCGAGATTCAGGTTGATTAAAATTATACAAACTCTCCTGCACCCCACATTTGTGGGATGTGGGTTTGAAAATAAATATAAAATGAAAGGTTTGCCGCACTCCGCAAGTCGCAGATTTGCGGGTTGCGGGATGTTAAAACAATCCAAACAAAAATTCATCATTCTGCATTCAAAACAAAGAAATAAAACATAAACGATGTTGCAGTTGAAGCTGCAAATAAATTTATTGACGCACATGTGATAGCTGGGAATCCTCGTAATTCCCAGTTGTGTAGAACTAAGGATGTCCAAATTCTTGATTTACATCGTGTTATATGTTTAGAGAAAATACTTGTGGAAACTGAAAAAATAATTGGCCAGAATTTTTCTCTTGAAATTGAATGCATGTGATAAAATTCCATTGAATTTCTTTGTTTCTCGAAAACCCTTCGGATTTGTTGTTGCTGATCATCGAAAACAACATTAAAAGCTGAATGGACAAAATCATCGCGAATCCCGAATCCTGAATAGAAGAAAGATTGAAAAAAGTTCTGCAAACATTTGATTTATTTATCATAGTAGGGTTTTTAAAGTAATTACATTTTTGTAAAGGTTAGAAATAATAATGTTATGAATCCCGAATCCCGAATCCCGCATTCCAAAATTTTCCATCCCGCATCCTGCATTCCGAAATTTAGGGATGTGGGGTGTGGGATGAAAAACTTGCAAATAATAAATTTCAAGCTCCCAGAACTCGCATTGCGGGATGCGAGATTCGAGATGCGGAACATTATTATTTATAACCTTTACAAAAATGTAATTACTTTAAAAACCCTACTATGATAAATAAATCAAATGTTTGCAGAAGTTTTTTCAATCTTTATTCTATTTTGCTGGCGTCTTTGGATATCTTCACATACCAGATTGGCATTGCCATAGCCTCCGTTTTCATTTGGATCATTGCTATCAATAATGCCATTAAATTACAAAATTGAGGAACCAATGAAGGAAAGTGTGTACATTGTGGAAATAAAGTTGCGGAATAACAATTTATTAATTTGTTATTTTTTTAGCTTAAAAAACAATATAATGTATATTCGTTCTCCAAAAAGGTCGCAGGTTCAGAACTTCTCCAGAAGAAGCCTTCACTTTTAATGGTGCTTCTGTTTTTTCTTGAAATTGACCATTGTTCTTACATTCCATGGAATTAAGCTTCTACACTTGCCTGAGAACTGTGTACGTCTTAGCTTTAGTAAGAAGGAATACGACTCTATTGCTTTTGCAAGAAGTAATACCGTTGTTTAATGTTTATTTTAATATAAATAGAGTGGTATGATTTACATGTTTATATTAAGAATATGTATTTTTATTTATGGAACCTTTTTTAACTTCAAAATTCTTCAAAGCACCTATTCATGAAGTCTAGAAGATTCATTAAGAAATAACTCGACTACTGCAACATGAGGTTACGTTATATTGATGCGGGATGCGGAAATGTTTTTGTTTGTGAGAGTCCGATGGTTTTGTGATGCGAGTCCGGTGGTTTTGTGATCCCACATCCCGCATCCCGCAGTTGCGGAGTGCGAGATGCGGGATGAAAAACTTTGAAAATATTAAAATTCAAAATCCCGCAAGTTTTTTAAGTTTTGATGGTTTTTGTGAATTTGAGTTTCCACAAGTAAATTGTAAGATCTACAATAAAATCCAAGTCATCCAAAACAACAATTGATAGTATTTTCCAATTTTTCATGGCCAGAACTAAAAATGCACACCAATTCCAATCGAAGTACACTGTAGATATGAAATTTGGAAGTTTGCATACAAAAACCTAATTAGACTAGTATAGTTTTAATTTCAGACATAAATTAAACTTCTATTGTGAAATAAGAATGCATCCAACATTTGAAATGAGAATAGAACAACTGTAAATGTTGGTTTTTTGTTGACGAGTATCACAGTTTGGAAACCAATGTCATGGCTCTGCAAGTTTGTATCGTTTGTTTCCTTTTTATTATAATGTAAATCATCATCGTTCGTTGTAGAAATTAATAAATGAGAACACAACATATATAATACATTCCGAGGAAAAAAACAACGATAATGCAAAAATATAACCAGATCGATACTTAAGAAAGTTTTAAAAGGGGCCCAAGAGCATTTTTTATTTTATTATGCTTTCATTACAAAGCAAACAACTCCTTCAATAATAAATGTCCCTACTACCTATTAAATTCTATTTATAGACCTCAAGGGTCAGATTGACCATGTTACAAGTGGATTTCATTTGAGTGAAACTAAAATGTCGATTCACGCACGAGCCAACTCATCCTCTGCTGTAATTTCCTGGCTTCAAACGAAGATACCAACTACTGTGGAACAAGGAAACCCTGACATTGCAACACAGGGGGGAAAACAGGGCTAAAGTGGTCATGTTTCAACACTAGGGGTAGAAAGGGAGTAGTAGAAGAAGTTGCATTCCAGTTATCTGGATGGGAGATGCAAGCATAGAAGAATTATAACAGAGATGCACAATGTGTGAGATGTAAGTAAGGAGAAAAGGGAAACTCCAATGAAAGAAGAAAATGGTAAAGAATAGAGAAATGCCACATACAAATATGGCTCAACGGAAAACAACATGCAATACCCATTTGGTGTGGAAAAATTAAAAGTTGGAATTGAAGAAATCAATCCTGCTATGCCACTGAGAGGGAATGCTTGGGTTTTTGAAGAGAGACAGGGTGCTAACTTAGTGCAGGAAATACTTCACTGAGTGATGGGAAAGGAATGTCAAACGAACATAAAAACAATAAGATGGAATGGAACTGCTAATGAAATCCATCGAACTCAGATGAGACTGTCTCCAATTATTTCCAATTCTACCCATTTCCCATTTCGGCCTTTGGCATAACCATGTTGGCAATTTTTTCTTCGGCAGCCATGAGAGGGGAAGTAATGACGCTGAAGAGCCCAGTTTTTGTGCATATAAAAATCCATAAATGAGGTCCAAATGATATTTTCCTTAGTAGGAGGCTCTATTTATTCACTAAATATTACAAATGCTATCATGAGTTTGGGATTTTCATGATGTACTATATATCTATAACTTTGGATTAATGTGATCTGTATATAATTCCATTATCTCTTGCAAACCACCAAAGATCACTTAAACGGTGATATGAAAGCCCGAAGGGGAGGAGAATCTAAGATGTGAAATATGTTTCAGTTGAAAGATTTGGTCTTTGGAGCGTGTGATATTGACGATGATTTAATGATTAACCAAGATATTTCATATATAATGATTAAGCAACAACAATATCTTTATACCATCATAAGAAGGCATCGATAAAGTGACAAATGTCAAGTTTACACACTATGGGATAACTTAAAGCTGACAACAGGTCTGTGAATCTGATGGATTTGCACGATGGATTGAATGTACCCACGATCGAGCGGTCCAGATGAAGGCAGGTTCCAAATCGAGGGTTTGTGTTGATTCTGTTGAATTAAATTCTGCAGATAAAGATAAGAAGTTGATCCACGGTGAATATAACTGGAGAAGCAAATGAAATATATGTGCTTCAAGATCGGCTGGTGAACGAAATTTCTTACCATGGACAAAATGTCCCGATGAACATGGTATAGAAAGGACATTACCACGTATGATATGTTTTTTCTGATCAATAATTGAGTCCCCAGACACCATTCACAACATTCTATAGGTCAAGATTATGTTCCTAGCATCGTCTGTTGTCCCAACTCCAAGGATCCATCAAGAAATTTATATATATGAAACAATAAATCTTGTCTCTACATGAAACAAAGAAACGCGACCATTTGAATTTGTTCTTATTCCACCTACAACATTTGCGAAAGGGCAAGGAAGGTCAAGTCCAAATAACTTGACCCACCTGGGCAACAATGCGAGAGAACACCTAAGGTCTTATCCATGGCCAGTATGATATTTGAATATCAGAGGAGATGACTTGACTGGACTTTCGACAGCCATGAGAGGGGAAGTAATGACGCTGAAAAACCAAGTTTTTGTGCATATAAAAATCCATAAATGAGGTCCAAAAGATATTTTCCTCAGTAGGAGGCTCTATTTATTCACTAAATATTACAAATGCTATCATGATTTCAGGATTTTCATGATGTACTATATATATATAACTTGGGATTAATGTGATCTGTATATAATTCCATTATCTCTTGTAGATCGCCAAAGGTCACTTAAACGGTGATATGAAAGCCTAAAGGGGAGGAGAATCTAAGATGTGAAATATGTTGCAGTTGAAAGATTTGGTCTTTGGAGCGCGTGATATTGATGATGATTTAATGATTAACCAAGATATTTCATATATAATGATTAAGCAACAACGATATCTGTATACCATCAAATGTCAAGTTTACACACTATGGGATAACTTAAAGCTAACAACAGGTCTGTGAATCCGATGGATTTGCGCGATGGATTGAATGTACTCACGATCAGGCGCTCTAGATGAAGGCAGGTTCCAGATCGAGGGTCTGTGTTGATTCTGTTGAATTAAATTCTGCAGATAAAGATAAGATGTTGATCCACAGTGAATATAGCTGGAGAAGAAAATGAAATATATGTGCTTCAAGATCGGCTGATGAACGAAATTTCTCACCATGGACGAAATGTCCTGATGAACATGGTACAGAAAGGACATTCCCACGTATGATATGTTTTTTCTGATCAGTAATTGAGTCCCCAGACACCATTCGCAACATTTTATAGGTCAAGATTATGTTCCTAGCATCATCTGTTGTCCCAACTCCAAGGATCCATCATGAAATTTAGATATATGAAACAGTAAATCTTGTCTCTACATGAAACAAAGAAACACAACCATCCAAATTTGTTCTTATCCCACCTGTAGCATTTGCGAAAGGGCAAGGAAGGTCAATTCCAAATGCCTTGACCCACCTGGGCAACAACGCGGGAGAAAACCTAAGGTCTTATCCATGGCCAGTATGATAATTGAATATCAGAGGAGATGACTTGACTGGAATTTCCACAAGGAGTGAAGATCCTCGCTCACTTGTCAATTGTACTTTTGTTATGATTTCCAGTTGTAATGTTTGCAGCTATGCTGGTAAGGTCTTTTCCGCTCTATCTCTCACGAGATGCGGGAACGCAAAAAAGTACAAACTTGATTCAATTAGCTTCGCAACCCGCAATTCTGCATTTTGCGGGATGTGGGGTGCGGGCAGACACAAACCAGACGAAAATAATAGGAACTCCGCAACCTGCATTCCGCACATTGCGAGATGCGGGATTCGGGTTGATTAAAATTAACACATATAAAAACTCTCCCGCACCCCACATTTGGGGGATGCGAGATGCGGGTTTGAAAGTGAAATATCAAATGAAAGGTTTGCTGCACTCCGCAAGTTGCAGATTTGCGGGTTGTGGGATGTTACAACAATCCAAACAAAAATTCACCATTCTACATTCAAAACAAAGAAATAAAACATAAATGATGTTGCAGTTGAAGCTGCAAATAAATTTATTGACACACATGTGACAACTTGGAATCCTCCTAATTCCTAACTGTCCACATCTGACTCACACCATTCTACTACAAAATATCAATGCAGTGTTGCATCGCCATCGATATTTGCATCAAACTACTAAGCTGAGTCTGAAGAACTTGTCAATTTTGTTCAAAGGCACACCAAATTTTCAAAGTCAATTTTTGGCTATGTGCACGAGTCCGCAACCTACAATGCGGATTGTGGGATCTTGAAGTTTATAATTTGTCAAATTTTCATTCCGCAATCTACCATTTGCGGAACGTCCGACTTGCGCACACAAAATATCTTCACATCCCACATTGAGGGATGCGGGATGACAAAATTATCGAAATTTGTTTTTGCGTGTTCCCGCAAAAAAAATCACAAAATAAAACGAGATAGTTAATAAAATTTATAGAGACGCTGTCATTTATTTCCATTGTCTTTTTTCACCTGTGAGAGAGGTTGTCATTTATTTCCATTTTCTTGTTTCTTCCATGAGGAAGGGTCTAATTTCTTGCCTCTACTGTATTTTTGAATTTTGTGTTGATTAAATTATTGTTATGATTTAGCATTTTAATCTTTATGTTGCGTGTCACTTCATTTCTTGTTGAATTTCAATTCCTTTTATAATTGAGACAAATAGTGCCTAGAAAATTAATTAATACACCGAGACACAAACTCGAGGCATCAACTTATCTATTTGCACAAAGCAGCAGGATTCTAGAGGTGTTTGAAACATAAAACCTATTGTTCAATTTATCAATTTAATTTAATATTATATTATTAATTTACCATTTACCATTTAGTTTCCGCAATCCGCAAAGGTAAATTGATAATCAATTTATCAATTTAGTTTTCGGAATGTGGAAAGCAGAAAGCGGAAAGATAAATTGATAAATTGATTATCAATTACCTTTCCACTTTTCGTAAGATATACTGAGAGACTCCTATACTGAACAGGTTAAGTTGTTCAAATGTTGGATAAGTTGCGATTTTTTAACAGTTCAAGAATTGCATTTCAATATGATTTATATGGAGAAAAGATTTGAAACGCTCGCATTGGATAACTGATTGTTGAAGTTCAAAATTTGTGAATCAACTATCAAATAAAAACACATCAAAACTCAAAAACGAATGTTGGCTTATGAAGAAAAAAAAATATTAAACACAAACCTACCATACCCTAATGTCCAAAATAGCAAATGAAAGTCCAAGAGCCATAAAATACATTTTAAAGCTGGAGATTATACACATGTTTGTTGAACACTTAATTCTTAAAAATGAGCATTTTTTAAATTTTTAAGTAAATTTAGGATGCGTATTACAACATTATGAAGGTACATAAGTAATATAAGTCACAACCCTTTTTTTATAGTTTTGCGACGCATATATGCAGAAATACTACACTACTACATTTTGACCAAAAATCCGACGGCCGTCATGTCGGATTTTCGACACTTTCCTGTCGCATGTACGACACTTTGATTTTTTGTTAAGCGTCGGAAACTTGTCGTCAAGTTTCTGACACCTAACTAACCGTCAGTTAAGCGACAGCTAACTAACCGTCGATTAAGCGACGGAATATCCTCGACAATGGTGAAATTTTATAAGAAAAACGACAGCAAGAACCGTCGGATTTGCGACGGATAGCTACCAAAACGTCGAAAAAGCGACAGTTTAAAGCGTCGTATTTGCGACGGCTATTTACAAAAGATGTCGGATTTGCGACAGATATTTACAGAAGACGTTGGATTTGCGACAGCTGAAAGCGTCGCTTAAGCGACGCTTGCTAAAAATTAAAAAAAAAAAAATTTGAAAAAAACATAAAGGAGTCTTTTTTCCCCTTTATTTACTTTTCAGATAAAAACATAAAGGAGGGCCATTTCTTTGACTGGTGTTTTTATATGGTTCTTTACCACGGCTTTGTTGATGTGAGGTATTAGCTCCAAAGGACACCTTTTTTAACTTTTCGTATTGCTTAGCTGGGTTGTTGGGGCAACTTGTGACACAAAGATGTCATCTACTTTGAAAGCTGGATTTTGGCACTCTTTTGCAACCTTAGCCACATCATTTAGATACAGGTTGCAGTCTTTGATCATCTTTTTGTTGTCTTCATCCAAGCTTTTAGCTGTGTCTTTCTAGTAATTGAGACCAATGCCAATCTGGTCGATTTTCTTTGCTTGGAGGCAAGGAAGATTAGGAGCAACCTTTGGAAACTCTCGCTGCCAGAGGATCAAAGAGACCAAACATCTTTGCCACTCTTTTGCATAATTTAGTCATTCTTCTAGG
>LPNX010054123.1:2855-19402 GCA_001517045.1 Pseudotsuga menziesii
TCCAAACCAATGAATCGTAATCGCGGGCGTCAAAAAATGTTCCACAGTGATCTTCTGTTTGTATATATAAAAACTTCTTTCGGCCGGATAATTGTTCGGCCGAATAATTGTTCGGCCGAACAATTCCTCGGCCGAATAAATGTTCGGCCGAAAAAGTATTCGGCCGAAAACTTATCTGGCGAACGGTCTTAGCCGGACGGTATTTTCCCGGCAAACTGTGCAAGCCGTTCAATACGAGGCACGGCGTCAACTTTTATCGTTCGGCCGAAAAAACAAATATTCGGCTGAAAAATGTTAAATTATTTCGGCCGAAAAATATTGTTAGTTCGGCCGAAAAATATTGTGAGTTCGGCCGAAAGATGCTAGAATATGATTTTGAAGGCGCATTTGTCACGGAATAGACACCCAACTTCATGATTTCACCCTGTGACTTGGGCATTTGTAGATATGGTTGCTGCTCATGCGAGGGTTCATTCTTGTTCACAAGGGTGGTGTCTTAGCTATCTTGATTCCACAACTACATTTGGTTCAAAGTGGTTTTCTTTTTCTTATGAGAATTGTAAATTGTAAGTTGTAACTTTGAAATATTTTCTTTGGCTCTAAGAATTTACCTATGAAATTTAATTAGGGTAAAATCTTGGTAACTAGATAACGTTTGATTTTTCTTTCCTTTTGAAAACTGTAACCCAATGTTTTTTTTTTCTTTGAGAATTGACCTACGACATTTGAATTAGGGAAAAAGCTTAGTAATTGCTTGAATTTTGAGCTATATTTGGAAATGTATCTTCTACGCCAAAATTATTTGTGATTCTTTGTGTAGTTAGTGCAAAACCCTCAGCATTTTTGAGAGTTTGGCTTGTGTTGAGAGATGTGCTTAGTTTAGCATTCATGGCAAAATGATCTTATACTAATTTTTAGGGCCTATAATGCATAATTAGAATTCCCCTATAGTAAAATCATAAGTCCACATGGATTGGCTTGGTTTTTGTATACCTGAGTCTAAAACATTCATTGCAAAGGAAATTCATAATCAAACATTTAGGTTACTGAAAATTGCCTATTTTTAAGGGAAATTGTAAAGGAATTTGAGATCATAACTTACAAAGTGTTCATAAACATGAACATGGCCAGCAAAAATAATATTGACTTTTGTAACATGAAGCAGTTGTTCCATGGCTTCCTTCATGTCATGGCCCTCACCTTCACGAGCAATATTTGTGTTATAACATGGTGGATGGATTAGAGAAATAAGACATGGAGTTCAGAGTCTGTTTACTTGGGATAAGTCCCCCTGATTTCACTAAATACTAATTTTTATTTATAGAGACCTATTTGATTGTGAAGTAGTGAATTACATTGAATAATATGTATGTGATTTTCCATATTTATTGCGAGGAAGAGAGGCATTCTACAACCCATTAGGGGGAGATGTGTAACTAGTTTTGTTCTCAACCAGAGCTGACACATGTCCCTTATAGAGATTAATAAATATTATAAAAGTAACATGTCCCAAATTAGATTTAAAATAATTAAAACTACATATATATATAAAGCTACACAAATTAGATAATTAAAACCATAAACATTGCATCATTTCCACTCTAAAAAGGTGTTTGTATATTGAGAGATTTGAATCCTCCTTACACTTGGTAGATCCCCTTTTTAGATGGATCTATGCTAGCTAAATAGCATACAAGCCCCAAGGTGTAAAAATTGTGGCCTAAAATCTTGTTAATACACTCGAGTCTAGGTGTTTTTAAGGTTGTGAAGTGAGACATGATAGAAACTAAGCCATATAAGATCTAAAAGTCAATGAGCATTTTTTTTAAATCAACACCCTACCTGAAGCCATTTGTACTATTCAGAATTTGTCCCAAAGTTTGTGTAGGAGCCGAGCATCAATATATGTGCTCCTGCAACCTCAAAGGAATAATAGAGGTTCGAATTTTGAAAGACTCTATGTTATGAAAACAATAAGGTTTTGGGCCATCCAGTTCCTTAATTTAACCCTTCTTGAGCACTGAGCCATAAATTTGTTAGATTTCAATGCAATATACAAATGCTCCAGTTCCTTTCAGTCATCCAATCCACCAATTCATCGCCACTCTGCAATGTTGGATCTTAGTGCATCTACAACTATAGTAATACTATTTACTTATGTGGATCTATCAACTGGCCGATTGAAGTTTTAATTGGATCATACCCTAAGCGACCACCAAATGTTCCTTTTCAGTCCATTTTACACATATGGAGTTTAAGCCTCTGCCTAAAGAAATATGAACATCCAACAGAATATCATTTAAGAACCTCGACAAGATATGTTCACCTACTTTCTTACTTTTTCAAATACTCTGTAAGCCCAAATTATTTTTTTATGTTCATGATTTTTCCTTGAATGAAATTATTTATGTCCAAATTGTGTAGGGATTATTGGAGAATGCCCCAACAACAACAACAAAAATGCAACCTTAAGTGAATAAGCTAGTGTTTAGGAAACAAGAAAACCGAGTCTCCTACAAGGAAGCCTCCTCATTATTGTAAGAGAACCTTTTTGGATTCATGGGTAGAGTCCTTGCAAGGCCTCCCTCAATAGGATTGTGATGCCCATTTAAATTCATTATCATTTACAAGCATACTCAAAGAATAAGATCACTTTTACTATTATTGGATAATAGGGGGATACTACATGGCTATTACAAAAGCTCGCAAAGAATGGTTTGTTTATTTTGTTGATTTGTATTCATCAAGTAAACCTCATGAACCAAGAAGATATGATGGTTTTGGAGGAAGAAATGTATAGGAACCAAATTTAATCCCCAAGGTTTGAAGCCCAAGAGGACCAGTGCTTACCACCGTAAGTAGCATGGAGGAATAAGGTCTAGGAAGCATGACTATAACTCTAGGAGAAGGAATTATCTTGAACCACTTGTATCAGCAAGAAATTGTTTGATTTGGTGGACAATGGGAATCCCAACCAACCTAAGAATAAAAATAAACCTAGGGAAATATTTCAATGTTGTGGCAGCCAGATTGTTGAAGCGTTGAATATTTTTTACTCAACGAAAATCGAGAGAAGGATACTGAAAAGGTAAGCATTATGCAACAAGCTATACTCCACTGAGAGTATAAGAAGCTCAACTTCCATATAGAAGTGGATATGTTACTCCAAACAAAATATGAAAATGAGGGTTACTGTAGATGGCAACATATGCATCCCCAAGTTCTATTTTTCATCCTTACATCCATGTGATATACAAGTAATAATTCTAATTGAATATATACATATCAACAACAACCACAAGCCCAAGTACCATGATAAAGATGAGGGAAACTCAATGTATGAAAATGGAAACCACTTGTAGCTCAATAGGAAGTAAGCTAATTCGTGGCTAATTCATTGAAACTTAAGCTTCAAAAAGAAGTCTACCATGAGCAACAATTTTTGATATATTTCTACAGGTACTAGATTCACCTCCTCAGAGAGCAATATAGTATGGTTTACTATATGTTCACCTTTATTCAACTTGGATCATGCAGAAACTATCTTTGAGTTTATACGGCGTAAGAACCAAAGATAACAGAGTGAGCACAAAGTGCAATCAAGAATATTGGTGTGAAAGATGAACACGTCACACAAAATGAAGAGGAACATATGAGTTCAAATCAATATTCAAGATCCACAATAAGAAGACAAAGCCAAATCCAAATTTAGTTTATAGAGCACAACAATGCAAATAGTCATATTATTAAGGAATTAGTAAAAACAATATTGATTTACTATCACATTTTCAAATGAAAAGGATGATTTATTTTTACATGTCAGCATTGAAGGGTTAACTATCTCTTAGCCCTTCAAATTGAAATGGGACCCTGCCCTTCAAATTTGATCCCTACCATCTCCATTCAATCCTACTTCAGAGGCATGTCGTCACACGTCATCACAGTATTTCTTTCTTTTCGAAACTTTGATTTCTTTTTTTTCGAAAGTTTTATAACAAACATTGCACGGAGCGAAGCTGACGAACAGTCAAATTATGACAGTGATTTGGGGAAAGACTTGTACAAAAAAATACTTTTAACATTTAATACCGACTTTCGTGCTTGCTTCGAACTGCATGCACGAAAGTCGGTATTAAATGTTAAAAGTATTTTTTTGTACAAGTCTTTCCCCAAATCACTGTCATAATTTGACTGTTCGTCAGCTTCGCTCCGTGCAATGTTTGTTATAAAACTTTCGAAAAAAAAGAAATCAAAGTTTCGAAAAGAAAAAAATACTGTAATGACGTGTGACGACATGCCTCTGAAGTAGGATTGAATGGAGATGGTTATATGAATCAAAATACTGAGAATATCTGCAACTTATATTCAAACATACAAGGTTGGAAAAGTACTGTTAAAGTCAGCCGTAGCATTGATTTAACACTAAATACTAAATATTAGATTAAACTGCCACTCATTTCTTTTTTATATAAGGTAATTAATAAGTGAGATTTGTTGATTGGTGGACAAAATAAATGTTTTTTATAGGATTGCTTGTTGCAAATTGTCTATTTGGTACATAGCACTTATTCGCTAAAGATTTTTTTCAGATGGAAAGATCCACAGGAAACCCAGCAATACTTCCCCACATTTTTGGATGGTAGAGGTTGTAAACCGTCGGCCATCCTAGCAGAAGGCCTAACCCCAGAGGACTCAAGGCTCAAACCCGTGACCTCCCCCCGAACCGAGAGAGTGTGCGCACGTCTTACCAATTGAGCTAACCCTTGGGGCTATTCGCTAAAGATTTATAAGAGGAATCCAAGCAAAAATCGAAGTTATAAAACATTTAATAAAATAATAAAGGGAGAATATCTTTAAAAGATTTACGAGGATTAAAAAGGAGAATTAAAGTACTAATTCATAAGTGTGATTATCATCAAATATTAACTGAAAACACTTTTAAACACAAGTAAATGATAAAGATGATTTATATGGTAATAGACATTGATTGAAAATTTTTGTCAAAGCCATAAATCATTGAAATTGGCATTTGTCTTTGTCCATTTTTATGGGTAGTATTCCCAACAATACATAGGAATTATAAGGCATTCCACATGTATCAAATAAAACAAGTCCAAACATGATCAACATTGGATCCATGATGTGTGGAATAATAGTAGAATGTCCATTCCTTTGGGAGCAATATAAGTAATCAAAATAGTTAGAAAAAGTCTAAGAGGCTTAAGGGAGGCTAAATTTGTTGAAAGAAATGTTTAATTAATCTGTATTAAATATTTAGTAATAGTTTTTATTATTAATAAAAAAATTAATAAAAAAATCATAAAAACTCACGTTGAGTATTTCAAAGTCATTTAAACCATATCCAAATTATTAGAGAGAAACATCAGAGAGCAAACATTACTCTCTTCATTTCAATGTTTACCATTGCTTTAGGTTCTTATGATACAAAGAACTAACTAAAGGTAGAGAATATGCATATGGTCATTTTTTTTTAATTTTTTTTTATTTAATAGTAAATTTATTGAACATATTATATAAACTTAAATTATCAAAGTTAAAATGTTTATGTTGTCTTCTTTCTTATGTGACATAAGAATAAATATATGTTATTACTTGTAAGTTAATTATATTTTAAATTATTGAGAAATATTTCTCATTTTGTATATAATTTTTTTTTTATATATATATATATTTAAGTATAATTTTTTTTAATTTGTAATATATTAAATAATTTAATATATTTTTATAATAATATTATTAAATGTTTATATTAACATATAAAAAAATTAAATATTATTTATTATTTTTGTTTATCTATATAAAACAAGATTTTTTAAAATCATAAAAAAGACATATATAATGGTTTAAGTAATTTAATATATTTATATAATATTATTGGCATTATTATTATTTTTATTTATACATAAAAATAAATTAAATGAAAAAGATCTCATTATCATATATATATAAGTATTGTTCATCACATTAAATGAAAAATAGTTTTAATTTATTATAAAATAAAATATTAAAATATTTTCAATTTAAATATAAATCCTTTAAAAATAAAAATAAAAACTATATTACTATAATAATTAAAAGATGATGATGATGATGATGATGATGATGATGATGATGATGATGATGATGATGATGATGATGATGATGATTGTTGTAGTATATGAAAATATATATATATATTTAAGCATAATTTTTTTAAATTTATAATATATTAAATAATTTAATGTATTTTTATAATAATATTATTAAATGTTTATATTAACATATCAAAGGATTAAATATTATGTTTATTTTTATTTATCTATATAAAACAATATTTATATAATGGTTTAAGTAATTTAATATATTTATATAATATTATTGGTGTTATTATTATTTTTATTTATACATAAAAATAAATTAGATGAAAAAGATTTCATCATCACACACATATATATATATATGCAAGTATTGTTCATCACATTAAATGAAAAATAGTTTTAACTTATTATAAAATAAAATATTGAAATATTTTCAACTTAAATATAAATCCTTTAAAAATAAAAAAAACTATATTACAATAATAATTAAAAGACTACGACGACGACGATG
Source organism: Pseudotsuga menziesii (assembly GCA_001517045.1). Lineage (NCBI taxonomy): Eukaryota > Viridiplantae > Streptophyta > Pinopsida > Pinales > Pinaceae > Pseudotsuga > Pseudotsuga menziesii. The sequence goes on from LPNX010054123.1 coordinate 9,465, forward strand.
ACCAGCGGCGGCGACGAACTTAAATATATATAAACCTTTTTTTATTTAAAAAATAGATGATGATGATAATATAAATCCTTTAAAAAATAAAAACACTGGAGGAGGAGGCTGCTGCGGCGACATTCTTGGTTTACTTCCTGTTCTCAAAAAGCTTGCCAAGAAGCTTTCCAAGCTTACTATAGTTTTGGCAAGTTAGGAGGTTATAAAGGTTTGTATTCTAAGGAATACTGTGAAACTTACATCTAATATAGGTGTAGGCAAGGCATTCTAAGAAAAAAGGCCATATTTACATATATAAATTTATATTTAAAAAATAATTATAAATAAAATAATATTTATTAATTTAAAATAATTATAAATAAAATAAAATAATAGATATCTTTGTTTTTTGAAAATATCATTTTTACAATTATATTTTAAAAATAAAAATGAAAAATAACTATATGAAAAATGTATTGTCTAAATTATTCTATAGTCCTTTGCACGTTATGATGAGTTTAATATATATTAATTGACCACACACGAAAACTCATCATAACTCTTCATTTAAAATTCATATATTATTTTATACCTATATTGTTTTACATTAAAGTTATAAAAACTCATTATAGTCTTACCTCATGTAAAAAAAATAATTTAAACACTAAATTTATAAAAACGCATTATAGCCTTACCTTGTAAAAAAAATAATTTAAACATTAAATTTATAAAAACTCATTATAGTCTTACTTCATGTTAAAAAATAAATTAAAATATATTTTAAAATGTAAATATAATTTATTTTTTTTAAATATATAAACTTTGTGTTGTGTTTTGTTAGTTATTAATTTATTTTATTATCATATATTAATGGTTGAATAGTATATTTGTTATAACAGAGATATAATTTAGAATTTGATCATATTAATTTAATTTAATATATAAAAATAATAATTATAATATTTTTTTAAACATATAAATATGATTTGGTATTAGTATTTTTATATTAGTATAACACTGTTTAAACTGGCACGTTATGGAACTTGGTTAAATTTGATCTAGCCCATTCCTCCTTTTTGCAATCATTGGATATTCACAAGTCTCTATCACAAAGAATCAGGTCCTCTCGTAAGTCTCCTAAATATCCATGTAGTAGTTCTTTTAAAAAAAATTAAAGAAAAATTGTTGGAACCTTATCAAGGAATTCCTCGGTTCCCATCAACATGAGGATTTAATTCTAGCTGGGGACTTAAATATCACCCTCTCCATCAAAGAAAAAAAAGTGGGGTCGATTGTTTGAGACCCGTTGCGAGAAGTTGTTGATGATATAATTATGGATTGGGATCTAGAAGACATCAAACCAACCCGAGGTCTCTTTACCTGGTCAAATAGAAGAATTGGGCCTGGTCATATAACATCAAGACTCGACGGATTTTCGGTACAACAATCTCTTCTCTTATTGGGATTCAATGTCGACTCTTCAATCCTTCCTTTTAGTTTCTTTGATCATAAGACAATCCTCCTAGAACTCTCCAAGGATCAAAATATGGGTCCTATCCCTTTCCGATTCAACCGAACATGGATCCAACAGGAGGGATTTTAGGATATAGTCCAATCAATTTAGAAGGATCTGGTCTTGGGTTCTCCCTTTTTTGTTTGGGGGTAAAAACTTAGAAAACTCAAAGTTGCTCTAAAGCTTTTCCTAAGACCCTTAAGACCCCTCTCAAGCATAGAATTGAGGTACAACGGCTTTTGGAGCAACACCAACTTCAACTAGAAGATCAAATAGTTGACGTGGAAAGTCTAGAAAATGAAGCCTCTCTCCAACATGCCCTCCACTTAGCTTGTAGAATGGAGGACGAGTATTGGAGAAAAAAATCCAGATGTCTCTCGCTGAAGACTGGGGATAAGAATACCAGCTTCTTTCACAAGGAAGTTGAGGGTTGTAAGAAGTTTAAATCAGCCAAGGAAATTCATATGCAAGACCAAGTAATCATATATTTTGAAGGAATGAAGCAGGAATCCCACACCCATTTCAGGAACACTTACACAAAAGAAATACCTCCTCAGGCTGATCCAATCTCTTCAGCTCTAAATATGATCACAAACAATATCAATCAGGAAACCAATAGAGCTCTCACTACTCTGTTTTCAAAAAATGAAATTAAGAAAGCTTTAGCTAACATGTAACCAGATAAGCCCCACGACCATATGGATTCACAACCAGGTTCCTCAAAGCATGCTAGAAGAAAATTAAAACTGATCTCCATAAGATGGTATTGAAATCCCAGGCTTGTAACAAGATTGGAGGAAGCACTAACTCATCCTTTCTTTCCCTCATTTGAAAATAAAAAGGGAACATCTCCTTTGATCATTTTAGGGAAATTTTTCTCTGGAAATTTGGCTACAAAATAATCACCAAAGTCATAGCTAATAGGCTAAAAGATGTCCTTCCCTCCATAATTCCTGAGATCCAAGGGGGATTCATAAGAAAGAGGCATATTAATGATAACATTATTCTCATTTAGGAGGAAATCCATTCGAGTCTACAGCACCGAGAAAAAGGTATGGTCATTAAATTAGATTTAGCTAATGCATTTGACAAAGTTAGACATGAATTTATGTTTCAGGTCTTGCATCGTTTTGGGTTTGACCTGGCCTTTATTACCTCAGAAAAGGCTTGTACTAGAGGTCCCTAGATCGCTCCTTTGGTCAATGGTCTGGCAATGATATTTTTTCAAGCCTACCATGTTCTTAGACGAGGTTGTCCTCTCTCCCCTCTTCTCTATGCTATTCAAACCTTGATGCTCAATTTCTAGTTAAATCGGAGCCAAAATCATCAAGAGATTATAGGTATGCATATAACTCATGGATTTAAATATGTCAATCATGCTCAATTCGCTAAACACTACAACAAAAAGCTGTGATTAGCATCTCTTTTAGCTTCCTTTTTAGCGTCCACTAACACTTTTAGTGTATTTTTCATCATTTTTTAGACAAAGTGGATGCTTTTCCACAGGATGGCGCTTTTAATGGCGTTATTTGTGTCCCTTTTTAAACGATGGCGCTATTTTGGATGCTAATTAGCATCCCAATTAGCATCCCAATTAGCATCCCAATTAGCGTCCTTATTAGCATCCCAATTAGTGTCCCAATTAGCGTCCCAATCAACATCCTAATTAGCATCCCAATTAGCGTCTAAATTAGTGTCCGAATTAGCATCCCCATTAGAATCCCAATTAGCATTCCAATTAGCATCCCAATTACCATCTCAATTACCATCCCTTTTTAAAACTTGGTGCTATTTTGGATGGTAATTAGAATCCCAGTTAACGCACCAATTAGCATCTTAATTAGCATCCCAATTAGAATCCCAAATAGTGTCTCAATTAGCAACCCAATTATCGTCCCTTTTTAAAAGTTAGGGCTATTTTGGATGATAATTAGCATCCCAATTAATGTCCCAATTAGCATCCCAATTAGCATCACAATTAGCATCTCAATTAACATCCCAATTAGCGTCCCAATTAACGTCCCAATTAGCATCCACATTTAAGCATCCCATATAACGCTAATAATAGCCTCCAAAAATCACCATGAATAGCATAGCACCATATATTAATCCAGGGTTAGTGACAAGAATTGCGCCATGAATTTTGACAGGAAAAATACTGAACATAGCGCCAAGCATAGAGCCAGGAATTGCGCTAGAAAGCATCCAACATAGCGCTAGGTATAGATCCAGGTATAGCACCTGGAATAATGCCAAAAATTTCAAAAGGAACTGCGCTAGGAATTCCACTAGGTTTAGAGATAGGGATTATGTTCAGAAAATGTCTGACATAAAGTCAAATATATCAACGTCAATGTCATTGATCATGATTCATGTGATAGCATTTTTGTGTGATGCTATATTTTATTTATGTAGAAGGAGTTCATGCCCACAAACAATGTACAATTAGTGCATATCTCCCTATGATCACTGAGTGCATAGCCCCACACACCTCCAAGCGAAGCAAGAATGAAGTGTGTTTCTGGATCTAATCATCGACAAAAACAATCATTGGGATCCATGACCTTTGCACCAAGAACCATACTCTATAATTCTCCTAACTTGCTTGAACACATTAAATATCCCAATTTAACATGCAAAGACACCACACTAACAAAGCTTTATCCCCAGTAGTGGCTTATGGCCCGATGGATGGATTATGAGCCCCAAATAAATGTTATGGTCTAAGACCATTTCTTTTCACATCAAACCATGGGACATGAATTGGGAACCATCCTTGGTAGTTTAAACATGAAAATCTTAACAATATTACACTTAAAAGCCAAAATTCCTTATGGAGGACATGTATGTTAGTTGGGGCCCCATAAATGGACCATGAGCTCCTTATGAAAATATGTAATGTGAGATTTTATATGTGTACATATACCAAGGAATGGGCCTTTAAAACCATCCTTAGTTTTCTAATCCTCATAATGATGACCATATATCACAATTAATGTTTATAACCTCTATTTCAAAACCGTTTTGCATGCTAATGCAGGACACTACCCTCTTTATTATCTTACCAAAAGGCATGATAATGATGAAGAAGACCTAAAATTATGGACTTCACCTTCAAAGAATGCCTTGCAATCACATTTGTAAGGAGTGATAAGAAGATCACAAGAATCTAAAGTGTCAAATCTCAGTTGATAGTGTTAATCAAAGACTTATACGGTAAATTTAATATAAGACTTACTTATAGTTGTCTCTTACTCTTTGCGTCTTGACACATCTAATATTTTATGGTTGTCTTTGCACCTTGACCCTATTCGTATTATAAGGTGAGGATGTGCATGCATAATAATCCTTAAAGAGAAGAGGATGTAAAGACAAGTAATTTTTATATGTATTTTGGTAGTGATGAGGACAAAAGTTGTGAGAAACCACAAATGTTTGGAAGGACAGAGGGAGATTACATCATGATCATTCCACCCATCAAATTGAAGGCTATTCTTGAGCCAACAATTTTTTTTTAATTTTATTAATAACCATTGTTTCTCCATATCACGTGCCCAACGAAACCTCTCTAAAGCAATGCATAAATCGACTTATGCACACTTTGTGGTCCTAACTACATGCCATTATTTGTATTTGCATGACATCGAGTGTTCTTTATAGTTGTCGTGAGTCCATGATATTCATGCAAGAAATGAAGTCTTGTAGAGGAGGACTTATCAAACCGACCTTTTAAATTTCATTTTGACAAAAAAAGAATGGAAATTGGTATCGAGATTCACATAGGTAGTAGGCACAAATTTTTGAGCTCCTTTCGGGCCTAGTAGTAGACTAATAGTTGTTCTTTTTTGTTATAGTCGTAGTTGTTGACAAAATTTCACACTTTAGATTGCAGCCCCAAGTGACTCGGGAGTCAGAGTCACATTTCGGTGGCTAGTGCCTCGTAGTCATCAATAATAAATGACGATCTTACACAACTAAGAAATTAAGCAGTGAGTGCATGACATGATTAAATGATTATAATTGATCATATTTTCAATGTTTTGCATAATGAGTTGAACTTTATAGCATAGGAATTTCAACATCTTTTGGATGGGTAATTTCAAATGTTGCCCACCCCTGCCCTTCTTTTTTTATGGGTAATTTCAAATGTTTCCCGCCCCCGCCCCCACCCTTCTTTTTTGGATGGGTAATTTCAAATGTTTCCCTCCCCCGCCCTCACCCTCGCCCTTGCCCTCGCCCTATTTTTTTTGCAGGGCAATTTTAACTTTATAATTTTGGGAAGGGATAGAATCCTTTGGAAGGGCTAGGAAGGGTTCAATTTTGAATACGAGTGGAAGTGCATTGGATTTAATATAGATCAGGCTAGATTAGATTTTTTATTTTTTTTATGAGGCCTATACACATGTATCACTCAGCAAATGGCTTCTGCAACGCAGGTTGCGAAGCTCAGGGGATTGTGCAATGCTGGTTGTGGTTTATTTGTGTTATGTAACAGCTGAGGCTTCTATCAGGTGAGGGTTTTCAACAAGCCAGCTGAGCCACCAACATTTGAGCTCTCCACCATCACAATGGCACCGGAATGTAGACCCCAAGGCTTTCAAAACCTTAAAAAATGATAAGAGATTTCATCACTTTCATGAATTCATTTTGTTTGGAAGAGTTGGGAAGGGTTCAATTTTGAACGCGAGTGGAAATGCATTGGATTTAATATAGATCAGGCCAGATTAAATTTGTGAATTTTTTATGAGGCCTAAACACATGTATCACTCAGCAAATGGCTTCCGCAATGCAGGTCGCGAAGCTCAAGGGATTGTGCAATGCCGGTTGTGGTTTGTTTGTGTTATGCAACAGCTGAGGCTTCTATCAGGCGAGGGTTTTCAACAAGTCATTTGAGCCACCAATATTTGAGCTCTCCACCATCGCAATGGCAACAGAATGTAGATCCCATGGCTTTCAAAACCTTCAAAAACGGTTATAGCTTTCATCATTTTCATGAATTCATTTTATCTGGAAGGGCTGGGAAGGGTTCAATTTTGAACGTGAGTGGAAATGCATTGGATTTAATATAGATCATGCTAGATTAATTTTTTTATTTTTTTATGAGGCCTATACACATGTATCACTCAATAAATGGCTTCTGCAACGGAGGTCGCCAAGCTCAAGGGATTGTGCAATGCTAGTTGTGGTTTGTTTGTGTTGTGCAACAGCTGAGGCTTCTATCAGGTGAGGGTTTTCAACAAGCCAGCTGAGCCACAAACATTTGAGCTCTCCACCATCGCAATGGCACCTGAATGTAGATCCCACGACTTTCAAAACCTTCAAAAATGGTAAGAGCTTTCATCATTTTCATGAATTCATTCTATCTGGAAGGGCTAGGAAGGTTTTTCCAATGGGGAAAACTACAACCAGGGTTCACGCATAACACTTTAGTGTATAACAAGCTTACCAATCTTCTTTCTCACTCTAAGGACTTTGAAACCTTGCAGAAGATTTTAGCAAAGATGCTACCTGCACATCGCAATTATTCTATGAAAACATTTTCCTTTATCGCTGCCTGGCATGCTGATTCGGATATGCTAAATAAAGTGATTGAAATGATCGATAAGCTGGAAATTTCATGATGGGTGTCCTTACAAATTTGAGATCAAGTTGTGGATTGTTGAAATATTGTAACTTCGAAGAATATTCTTTATGTATCTTTTGTGATCCCCGATGGTCCAACCGGGAGAACCACTTGTATTAAATTGTACCCCGATGCTCCTAATCGGAAGAACTAATAAGAGTCATGAGGTAGTCCCCTCTAATTGTAAAGGTGGGTCATCAGCACCCCAGTATGGTTACTTGAGCCTACATGTGTAACTCAAGCCTACATGAGTTAAGTTAAGCCGACATGTTAATTGAGTAAACTTTAAGTAAACGGATGAATATAAATAGAGGTGTAGTGCTCCTCATTTGAGACACACACACTCACTTGGAATAGCGCACTTATGGAGGAGAGAAGTTGCTGAAGAAGGAGGAGAATCAGGTTTTTGATCTCCTTGTTGGTTTTATCTTTTTCCCTTTTGGGGCATCTATATTGAGCAAGCTTTTGCTGGGTTTTTTCCCTTTAGGGTTTTCCTAGGATAAATCTGTGTTGTTCTTGTGATACTGTTTCTTTCAGTGATCCTATTTTATATGCTTTTATTATGAAAAATGAAATGATATACTGATGTCTTAGCTAAGCATATGAAAATTTAACATGGTATCAGAGCTAACCTTAATAGGGTAGCTTTCACAAGTTACAGAAGCTAGGGCTTCTTATTTTTTGGTTCTCTCTCCACAATCAATCAGTAAAAGAAGGCTAGGCTAACTCTCCTTTGAAGGGTGCATCATTTTGTCGAAGCGGAATTCGATTCCGAGCATTTTCAATTTTTTATGTGGAAATTAGGGCTTTCTATAGAAGAGGAATTTTTGAGTGAGACCAGCATAGGATTTTTCTCCTCACCAAAACTGAATTTTAGAGATCTGGATCAAGAATTTTGGTTGGGTGAATCTCCAGGAAAGTCAAACCCTATTTTGACCCCAAGCTAGAAAAACCCTAAATACTAAAACTGCTACATTTTGGAACATTCGCTATATTCCGAGATTGGAGAAGGATCAGGAGCTGAAAATTGCAAGGGACGAAGATAAAATCCTGATGAACATTGTTTCCAAATTTCATCTTCATATTCACTGTATTCTAGGAGATATGTTCTCTCCACGTTAGGGTTCCAACCTCTTCCAGAATCCATCCCTAAACAGGACACCTGGGGATAATTGCAATATCTTGGGCTACAGAGGTCCAAATGGAATTCCTGAAGATGTTATAGAAATGGAATGGACTGTAATTTCGGTGGTCCAAATTTCAGACTTATAAGATGAACCAGTGACACGTGGCATGCCATACAACTTCGCTGTTCTGAATAGTCCTGTAACAGGTCACCTTGGGAAAATGATCATAAATCCCAAATGGTGAAAAAAATTCTGATGAAAAATATGGTGGTGGATTAGGGACATGTGAGGTTACCTCAGTACAAAAGTTCATACATATAGGAGCAGAAATTTCAGAGATATCATAGAAACAGTAACAGGAATTTCTGCAGAAGAAATTGAAAAATTAAGGCTTCCTGTTTCGGGAGCTTCCCTCCACTATTTTCAGAAATGGAGTACATTGGACAGCTCCATTTGAAGAGATATATCTGTCTAGCCAATCAGATCTAAAAGATTCCAAGTTTTTGAAATTAGGGTTTCTGTGACAAACCCTAGATCAGTCAACTCCGGAACCAGGACGGACACCTCAAATCGGTAAGATCTAATCCTTTGCTATGTTCATTTGAGGTTCTCTTTTCAAAGTGATCTATGACATCAGCTTGATGATAAGCTTGGTGAAGTTGACAACATCCAAGCCTAGAAGTATATGATCTCTCTGGAGAAAATGGATTGGACACCTACATGAGCATAGAGGTTCCAGTTTCAGAGGGAGATGAGGCTAGAAGCCTTTCTCAAGAAGAACTTGGTCAAATCCCAGAAGATCATTGATGATTCAGTTACAAATTAACTTGTACTACAAGTGTCTTCCCTAAATACATCGATGAGGGTTGATTTCTTGACCAAGCTATTTGAAGGGAAGAACATAGATCAGAATATGACCTTAAGAAACCAGCTGAAGAATGTGAAGATCTAGAATGCAGAGACTATGTAGTCATAAGGATATCTCAAATCAAAGAACAACTTCAAGCGGGGATAGAAGAAGTGAAGAATTCAAAAGTGGTGATGGCCACCTTGAATGGCCTCCCAGGATCATAGAATTCATTCATTTAAGAAATGTGTTCCAGAAGGAAGTGATTACTTTCAGCAGACTTTGGGAAGAAGAAGAAGCTCGTCTCTGAAGATCAAGCTCTCATCTTCCAAAGAAGATTCCTCAATCAATGAGAAATATGAAGATCTCAACTCTTGAAGAACTTCTTATCCACCTCAACATTTGGATAAGAAACGATGCTGAAGAAGACGATGAAGCTGAAGACTCAAGAAGGAATATACCCATGAAACAAATAAAGATAAGTATTCAATTGTCATTTCATGATATTGTTTTGTTATACATTTGATTATATTCAGTGATGTGTTATGCATGATAGATTGTTTGCATTAATGACTGTATACTACTAATATGCATGTGATGGGTAAGTAGCTCATGGTGCTATACAACTCTCCATTGTTTCTTATCAAACCTTTTTGCTGACATATTGGATTAGTGCACAATCTCAATAATTTCATGGTGGAAATGGAAGGCATCTAGAAAGTTTATGTGAGATATGGATGAATATTGTACTGACTAAACAATTGCATGATGCATAAGAATTTGTCGTTATGCATATGTTTTATGAAATAGTTCTAACCATGCAACTGGTGCATTTGAATTGCAGGAAAG
>LPNX010054123.1:20575-80005 GCA_001517045.1 Pseudotsuga menziesii
AGGCCAAACATTTGTTTTGCTGTGAACACCTTAAGTCAATAACTTGTTCAACCAAGACCAGTTCACCTAGTAGCTGCAAAACATGTGATGAGATATCTGAAAGGGACTATAGACTTTGGTCTATACTATGATGGTAGCCATGAGTATAGATTGTATGGCTACATAGATGCAGATTGGGCTGGAAGTATCTCAGACAGGAAAAACACATCAGGTATATGCTTTTGTTTGAGGTCTGCTATGAGTTCACGTCTCTTAGCACGGTTGAAGCAGAATACATAGCAGATTGCTCTACTAAGTTGTGAAGCCATATGGCTTCAGAAGCTGATATTAGGTCTCTTTGACCTGAATATGGACACAACAATGATTCTATGTGATAACCGCAGTTGTGATGACAAAGAACCCTGTGTTCCACGTAACACGTAGAAATCCGGTATTTCTACATACAAGATAAGATGAAGATAATGATACTATAGATGCAGATGATGGTGATTTAGTATTTCTATACTGAATGTAGAGATGATGATGTTTCAGTATTCAGATATTGAAAATGTGGATGATGATGGTTTGGATGATGATGTACTGACGAAGGCTCTACCTCGAGTAGAGTTTGAACACTTTCGAGACAAGCTTGGTGTTGTTCAGAAAGACCTTCCTCGAAAAGGGGAGTAGTGATGTTGCAGTGAGATTGTATCATCCCTGGGCATTTTCCCTAAAGTGATCCGGAGACCTCGGTCTTCGAGAATGAAGAGGGATTGTATCATCCCGGGACATCTATCCATAATAGATCCAGTGACCTCGGTCATCGAGAATGTGATGGGATTGTATCATCCTTGGGCACCTTCCCTAAAGTGATCCGGAGACCTCGGTCTTCGAGAATGAAGAGGGATTGCATCATCCTTGGACATAGTCCTAAAGTGATAGGGAGGGATTATCCCGTAATTGTATCCGGTGACTTCGGTCGTCGAGAATGTGGTAGGATTGCATCATCCTTGGACTCAAGTCCTAAAGGGATAGGGAGGGTTTATCCCGTAATTGTATCCGGTGACTTCGGTCGTCGAGAATGTGGTAGGATGGCATTGTCCTTGGACTTAGTCCTAAAGTGATAGGGACTGATTCTCCCGTAATCAATCCGGTAACTTCGGTTGTCGAGAATGTGGTGGGATTGTATCATCCCTGGACTTTAATTCCAAAAGTGATCCAAAGACTTTTTGTCTTTGAGTTTTGGATTGCAGGTTGTTGCTAATGATGATGATGCCATACTGATCGAAAGATCAGAGTATGATGATGATGTCGTATTGATCGAAAGATCAGAGTATGATGATGATGACATACTAATCTAAAAGATCAGAGTATGATGACGATGCACTATGATTATGATGTTTCTGATCAAAAGATCAGAGTATGATGATGATGTTTCTGATCGAAAGATCAGAGTATGATGATGATGCTTCAAATTGAAAGATCAGAGTATGTTGATGATGTTTCTGATCGAAAGATCAGAGTATGATGTTGATGTTTCTATGTTGATGATGTTTCTGATCAAAAGATCAGAGTATGATGATGATGTTTCTGATCGAAAGATCAGAATGTGATGATGATTATGATTGATAGATCAGAATATGATGATGATGATGTTGCTGCTGATCGAAAGGTCAAGGTGTTGAAGATGTTGTTGTTGATCGAAAAGTCAAAATGCTGAAGATGTTGCTGATCAAAAGGACAAAATGCTGAAGATGTTGTTGCTAATCGAAAAATCAAAGGGCTTAAGATGTTGCTGATCGAAAGTTCAAAATGCTGAAGATGTTGTTGCTGATCGAACAGTCAAAGTGCTGAAGATGTTGTTGATCGAAAGGTCCAAGTGCTGAAGATGTCGTTTCTAATTGAAAGATCAAAATGCTAAAGATGTTGTTGCTGATCGAACCAGTCAAAGTGCTGAAGATGTTGCTAATCGAAAGATCCAAGTGCTGAATATGTTGCTGCAAATTGAAAGATCAAAATGCTGAAGATGTTGTTGATGATGAAGACTGAAGATTGAAGATGAAGACTACATGATGTTGAAAAGCTTCCAATGATTTATAGATGTGTTACCCTGCTGATGTTGATGATGTCCCCGATCTCTGCTCTTGTTGTTGTTGATGTAGAATACCCTTCTCATTAAGGGGGAGTGTTGAAATATTGTAACTTCGAAGAATATTCTTTATGTATCTTTTGTGGTCTCCGATGGTCCAACCGGGAGAACCATTTGTATTTCATTGTACCCCGATGCTCCTAATCGAAAGAACTAATAAGAGTCATCAGGTAGTCCCCTCAAATTGTAAAGGTGGGTCATCAGCACCCCAGTATGGTTACTTGAGCCTACATGTGTAACTCGAGCCTACATGAGTTAACTTAAGCTGACATGTTAATTGAGTAAACTTTAAGTAAACGGATGAATATAAATAGAGGTGTAGTGCTCCTCATTTGAGACATACACACTCACTTGGAATAGCGCACTTATGGAGGAGAGAAGTTGCCGGAGAAGGAGGAGAATCAGGTTTTTGATTTCCTTGTTGGTTTTACCTTTTTCCCTTTTGGGGCATCTATATTGAGGAATCTTTTGTTGGGTTTTTTCCCTTTAGGGTTTTCCCAGGATAAATCTGTGTTGTTCTTGTGATACTGTTTCTTTCAGTGATCCTGTTTTATATGCTTTTATTATGAAAAATGAAATGATATACTGATGTCTTAGCTAAGCATATGAAAATTTAACATGGATTGCTATATCCAACACCCTCCGCTCAAGCTACATTTTAGCTAATGTATCCTAGTTATTGCCGATTAGCTTTAACATATAGATCTCATACCATGTGAGATGCTCTATGATTGACCTACATGCCCCTTTCATGATGGTAGCCTTTCTAATTTGATGTGAAGGAATGGATTGCTACCTCCAATATCCCCTATCAAACCACATTTTGACATGGATATCCTAGCTTCCACCAATTGACCTCAACATTTGGATTCCATTCCATGTTTATAATTGGATAGGATAGAATCAAACACAATCCCTTGGTTAGTAGGCTACTTTGTCACTAGGCTACTTATCCATTTTGTGATGAGCACCTTGGTCCCTTACTAGTATGATATTAAGGTATGGATTGCCACCTTTAACATTCCCCCTCAAGCTATATTTTGGCCCAATCATCCTAGACACTATTAATTAACCTAAACATCTAGCTTTGACACCATGTTGAGTACTAGGTATGCTAGGAATCAAACCCCATCCCTTGACCAATGGAATTTTCTACCACACAACTACATGCTCCTTTCATGATAGGAATTCTTATATCTTTGATATCAACGTGTCGTTTTCTATCTCCAAAAAATAAATAACAACTTGGCTTTCCCTTTCATCCCTTCTTTTGAATAGGATAAGAGGAAGATGAGGAGGGATTTTCTCTGTTAAATATATCCATTCCATGCCTATTGCACAGATATTGCTAGCTCATGATATGAGGCATGCTTAAATCTTGTCTTTGTGTCATATTCAAAGTGAAGGCCCAAATCCATAGAGGATCCATTATCAGGGAGTTGATAAAAGGTGCAACGTAGATCCACTCCACTATGAACACATGATTTCATATACCCCATAGGAGTTACAACATTGCTCTTCTCAGAGCAAAAACTAGACATAACCTTCAAATTAGCAATAAATATTTCGACTTTCAACAAGGTGTTCTTTGGAGTAGTCCACTAGTTGGATGTCTAACTCCATCCTTGCAAAGAAATTGACAAAAATTTGAGGTGATAGAAACTTTGGGTCCAACAACAAAAGCACACTTGTTTCTTAGTAAATATTTGTCATGATATCTAGTGGTAGAAACTTGAAACTAAAATGTAGCATGGCATGGATGGTCAACAGTCATTTTCCCATCACCATTGTCAAAGAAATATCCAAACTATTAGGTCCTCAACTATCTTTTGAAATCATTCTTGGTGCAATTTGATTTACTAATGCCGGAAATTTATATGATTGAAAATTTTCTCCATGACCTTGAATCTTGAGCACATAATTGACAATCTGTGACTTGTTGAAAGGATGAAATGTAGGGATACTTATGTAATAACTCTTCAATGCTAAGATCATGAAAGAATCCTCATCTTATGTAATCCTTTTATTTCCTCCATTTCTAGTGCTTGACGTTTTTGTGATTTGACAATTCTTACAACATAGTCTGTTTTCTAAAATGCTTCATAATCCAAGATACACCTTTGACCATGTCTTATATTTGAATGTGTCTTGTCCCTATCTAAATGCTATGTTTCTCTTTTAGTTAGGCTTGGATTATTATGAAAACCTGCTAGAAATGCATTTCGATTGTACACAAAGGTCAAATCTAAAAATCATGCATAAAAGGTGCTAAGGATTCCACTGCAGTTATCATCCCTCTAAAACCTATTTACTACATGCTATAAATAAAAAATTTCCATTGGGGTTTCCTTCTTAATGTGGGCCTTTGAGTACTATACTCGGCTAATTGTTTCACTCATATTTAACAATAGTATTACCTTCAAAGTGGCTTCCTAATTAAGACTGCCATTATGTCAAAACCTTAGATGAATGTATTCTTGACTGAGAAATTACAACATCATTAGGAAAAATATTCCTTCAACATCCAAAGGAGATCCATAATGTTCCTCAGCTATATGAATGTATCTGTGTAAATTTGTGTGTTAACAGGAGCTCGTTGCTTTGAAGGATGATCTGCAGATTTCAAAAAAAATAGATTCAAATCAACAAGATTTTGGAGGTGCAGAGGGTTCCTCTTTACCATTATTTTCATCTAGAATGTCTAGGTGTTTTACTTGGACATTACATGATACACACAAGCATTTTGGAGCTCCTAAGACTTATTTTGGGTAACTCATCTTCCCAATACATTTCTGAATTATGTAGCATTGATGTCTTCCACCATAGGATTCCTAATGAGTTTGGAGTTACATATGAACCCAATTAGGATCAAAGAGTTGAAGCATATCCTTACACTTCAACCATGCATATTTCAATGTGCCACAAGCCACCCAACTTGCACCACCACCTTGATAACCCTCATATATCTCTTCTGATTGTAGTGAAGGTGATTCAACAATTTTTTCAGAGATGCAGGAAATACGACCTTTTATTCAGTTATTCTTTCCATATGTGTACTTTCCCAATCTTTTCAACTAGGACGATATGGAATTTCCACCCCATGGATTGATAAATTGTGGAAAGAGGTAATCTTAGCCTAATCCTGTGGCACTTATAATAATGCATCACTATATAACATGATTCCTATTCTAGTGGTAAGTGGGGGTACTTATCACCACAATGACTGAGGTTCAAACCGCAGCAAGTGTATGCTCCTCAATAAAGGACTCTGTTAAAGTACAAAAGGGATGGTGTTGTACCTATTTATTCCTAACATTTATTGTACATGAAATATAGTTTCATAGTCCCTCCATATAAACAAAGGGTGCCCACCAGCAGAAAAAAGATACCCCATTGCAAAGATTATCACTTGACAGTATTCAGTCATAAGTGCAGTTTGATATGAATAGTAGAGGGTGGTTTGTTTCTTTTAAATATTCAATGTTATTGCAATGGCCATTGCTTTTGTTTATGTGTTCTCTTTTTTCTTGTAATCTCGATTGCTTTCTTTTTTACACTGTTTGAACCTTTTTTCATACATCTTGATTTATAGTGATGCTTCATTTCTTACTCTGAAAAGGTCATTTTAGAACTTGTACTATTTGTATCCATAGAAGGTTTTGAGTTCTAGTTTGATTTTCTTCTTGCCAAGATGATCCTATCTGCAAAATGTAACTATATATTATGTTTATTTTATGATGCCTCCCCTTTAGAGGTAGGAAACTGTGATGAAAGAATATTTGGTTATTTCGTGTTACTTCTCAAATAGAGGTGCTGATCTTTATCAAATTGTACTTATGTAGGTTACTAGGAAGGAAAAATATTATAGATACATGGAAACATATTATTTGTTGAATGAGTTGAGAAAGTACACATGTAAAGCAGATAACGATTTGGAGATTAAAATATCAAAGTCTGTACTTCAACAACTTAATGATGTAGATGGGGATGTCTCTGGGCTTGCAGTAAAATTGTTTGTTGTTTATTTACTATTTTAAATATTTTTTTTCAATTATTGAGAATAACTCTGGAATCCTGTCTCTGGGCTTGCAATGAAATTAAGAATAACTCTAGGAATGCTACAACTATTGATTAGCCCCTTGACTTCCACTGTAGCTAATTCCTAACTGTTGTTCAAACCTAGCATGCATACCTTCCAAAGACTAATCACCTTACATAAAAGTAGGACAACCAGTTAACTAGTGCTCTGCTTTCTTTAATGAGGCTACAACTACTATTGTAACTAAGCCTTAAATGTATTGTGTTTATGCCAGTGCTAGTAAAATAGATTTGGATTGGGTATTGGTATAAGTTTGGGGCGAATTTGTCTGAAACCAAGACATGATTTTATTTGTGTTTGTGCCAGTTCCAGTGAAATGTATTGGGTCTTGGCATAAGTTTGGGGCAACTTTGCTTGAAACATCAAACAACTTCTTAGCTGAAAGAAGCTTCAAGAGTTGAATGTTGCAAACTGGGTTTTCTTATTACCACTATTTTTCAGAATGGAAGTTAGAAATATCAGGAAAAAACATTGTGGTAGACACCTAAGGAAATATAAGCTAGATGGAGTCAACCATTGTTTAAACAACCAACAAAACAGGCTTAGAACTTGCAACCAGTTTTGAAGATAAAATCTCACATCTACTAGCTTGACTGTAATTTGTCTTCAAAAATGTCGATAGTATTAGCAAAGCCATTGCTGAAAGCAATTCCCTTCGAAATGACAAATCAAGGTCTGAATGCATTTATCTAACAAGGTACAATTCCCAATATTTCGGCCTTATCCAAAGTTAGAATTGATTAATCAAAAGAAAGATTGGAGTGATTAATGAAAAGAAAGATTGGAGTGATTAACGAAAAGAAAGATTGGAATTTTTTTAAGAGTTTTTTCAAAATTATTTTCAGATAATTTAATTCTTGTAGAGCTGTTTGTTTAATTTGCAAGTGGGGAAACTTGAACCTTGGTGGATTCCTTCACCACCTGGACGACCCTATGACTTCATTTAGTTTTTGAATTGGATTTCTATATCTGGATTAGATTTTCTTATAAAGTAGTCTTGTCTTACTCAAACATGTATACATTGCATTGAAAATGACAATGATTTTTAAACAATCCTTTAGACAAACTCTGAACATACTGTACATATGCTTCATTTTCCATGGAATTCATAACTACTGCTGGTATAGGCTGGCATAGTTCATTCTCTATTACTTTGTCTTGCAATGGCTTTTCTTTTAATATTTTCCCACTATAGGATTTTTCCAGTCAACTATCCAAGTCGCACGGTACTTGCTTTAATCTTGACATTCATATCAACTTACCTATTACAAAAGTTTTCAGGGTAGAGAGGATAACTTACAAACCTGATCTCATCACATTTTTCATATTTACTACTTCAAACCCATTTGAAGCAAGGTATGATATGTGTGCCTCATCGACTGTATATTTGTAATTTATATTCTATTCAGAAAAAAAACACTATCTGTTATTCGGATATGGTATGGAAATTACATGCAACATGTGCATATTGCATTTGTAGAATTAATGGATATTTCATTTCTTCCCTTATAAAAAATAATCCTCGATCCTGCTCTTTTTTTCTTTCTTTCTTTTTTAAATCAACTCACCCCATTGGAAAGGTTCTACAATATATTTTTTTCTTTCTTCTTTTTAATCTCAATCCACCCACTCAACCCACTTTATTGGAAAAGGTTCTTCCACAATCCTCTTTTTTTTTCTTTTTTTTCTTCCACATTAAATTTCTTCCACAGGAAATAGCTGAATACTGGATGAACACATCTTTCTCTTGAGGTTTGTGAAATTGGTGGGCATTGTTGAAGTTCTTTATCCCAAGCAAACAATATGATTCAATTACACATTATAGGAGGTATGTATAGTGAAAGGATGTCTTTTCTTGCCATACTATAGCTACCAGCCAATCCCAAATGTTCACTCTTTCACCAACTAGTGATTCACTTATTATTTGTAACTGGTTATCATTTTTGTGAAGATTCCAACTCTAAGATAAATTATATCAGACCTTATTTTTCCAAATATTATTGTGGTGAATGTCTTTTAAATATGCAATACTTTCATTATATATATGGTGGATCTTTTTCTTGAGGTTTGTGAAATTGGTAAACATTGTTGAAGTTCTTTATCCAAGTTTGAAGCAAATACACATTATATGAGTCCTGTATAGTGAATGGGTGTTTTTCCTTGCCATACTATAGTTACCAGCCAATACCCAATGCTCACTCTTTCACCAACCAATGATCCATGTTTTCTCTGTAAGTGGTTAGCATTTTTGTAAAGATTCTAGCTCTGAAATAAATTATATCAAGCTTTATTTTGCCAAATATTATTGTGGTGAATGTATTTAAAATCTACAGTACTTTCAGTGTATATATGGAGGATATTACTCATGATAATTAGTAAGAATTGTTGAAGTTCTTTACTTCAAACAAACAGTCTAAAGAAAAAAAATAGTATAGGATGTTTGTACAGTGAAAGGGTGTTTTCCTCCCCATACTATAGTTACCAACCAATACCAAGTGTTCACTCTTTCACCAACTAGTGATCTACATATTCTCTGTAAGCAGTTATCATTTTTGTGAAGATTCCAGCTGTGAGATAAATTATATTAGACCTTATTTTTCCAAATATTATTGTGGTGAATGGCTTTTAAATCTGTAGTACTTTCATTATATATATGATGGATCTTTCTCTTGAGGTTTATGAAATTGGTAAACATTGTTGAAGTTATTTATCTCAGTTTGAAGCAAATACACATTATAGGAGGTCTATACAGTTTGAAGTGTGTTTTTCGATATATTTTTATCTCATAACTTGGGAACGCTATCCACAAGTTCTCGATCAAGGAACTTATACCTGTGCAAGGTCTCCAAATGATCTGGGCTACTGGTATATTTGAATTTTTTTGAGTCTCCATCCTCAAAACATATTTGGTTTTGATTTTATTTCTCACCTTAGTAAGATAATGACATTATTTTCCTACATCCCACTCCAAATAAACTAGACCATAAGCTTTATTTTCATATTTTGAATCCAAACAGGGATGTAGACAAGAAAGTGTCAATACATGTTAAAGATAGTGCACAGGTACAAGCTTATGGCCGCAAGTTATGAGAAAGAAATATATTGAAAAACACCCTTTCACTGTATAGACCTCCTATAATGTGTATTTGAGAAGTCACGATACATGTTGTTGTGAGTTCTCCTTATACAGTGATGATAAAATTGTATGGAACACACATGACAATATACCTTGAGAGAGAAAATATTAATGTCCTTGGTCTTGTTAGTCTTGTGGGTAAAAGGGGTTGTTTCCCCACCTTTATTGTAAACCTTGGTCTTATGGGTATGGGGGTTTCCTTACCACCTTGTTTTGACGCTTAGTTGACTTATGGTCCTTTCGGTCCTAGCAACCTTGTTGTATGTGGTACCATGAGAACCTTTGGTATGATGACTTAACCTTATTTTTTTATTTTATATGACCACTTGACTATTAGTACCCTATCCTAAGTCAACTTAGCATTATTTTATGTTATGTTTGCTAACAACCCTAAAATATAGGGGTTTATGGATTAGCCTTTCTACAAGGTTTGTTAAGATTATAAATTCAAGTCTTGAATTTAATTTTAGAGAGTGCGTTCACAAGAGAAATTTGAAGATATGATCTTTCACCTGTCTAGGATTTGCTAATGCTAATAGATTGATGTCTAGGGTTTTGTTTCTATCTCTGAGCTGCCACCACCTCTCCTTTAAGCCTGCTAGTGTTTTCATCTTCCTATTCAAGTTGTTGCTGTTATGAATAAGCCGCGTCAATCTTCTCAATTTGTTAAGGGTTTCCTTGACGTGTGTTGATCTTCCTTGATATGCACATAATCTTTTGTAGGATGCTAATTCTGATAGAAGCCCTTCTTGGGGAGGCCATGACTAATAGACACCTTTCTATTAATGGTTGTGACTAATAGAATCCCCTTAGGGTTGGGATGTGACTGATCTAAGCCCCTTAGATTTGAACTATGATTGAGTTGCTAATTGGGCCATGGCTGTGTGGAACCCTTCTCGAGCTGGGTCATGAATAGGTAAAACCCTTCTTGGGTAGGCCATGACTGTTTGACCTTATCTTAACTGAACCATAGAATGTTGATGCTTTCTCTAATAGGTCGTGACTATTGATGACTTTTTTGAGCCCTCTTGGACACATCGTGACTTTTTTGTGACTTCTTAGATTGGGTCGTGATCACTGTTGCTTGCACAGACTTAGGATGTAACCCTTCTGCTATTTGTTAGAGCGGATCGTGACCCTTGGGACTTTGGGTTTTTTAGACTTGGGCTATGACTCTTGGATGCCACCTGTGCTGGGTTGTGACCGTTGTGTGTGCTCATTGAACTTGAGTTGTGACCTGTATGAGGTGTCTGTACAGAGCTATGATTCTTGTGGGTTGTTAGGACTCTGACTTGACCTTGCTGGGTTGCTAATATCTCAGCTGTGACTTGTGTTAATCTTCTTGAACTGGTTGTGATCCTGCTGGTGCCTAACTGTGTTTGGGGATGGGTATCACTGTTGGGGTTTTCACACTTGGTGACTGAGTCATATTGACTACTACTGTATGTGCCTAACCTTATTCCTAACCTTTTCTTTCTCAATGTATGTCAACTATTTCATTGTTGATCTTGTCCTTTTAGTGACAAGATTTGATCCTAAACGTATCTGAGTATAAGGATGATTCAAACTAGATATGAACCGGCATTGTTATTTATTAGTTTCCAGTCACTAGTTTGTTTTTTGTACTATATTATTGTTTATGTTCTGTACATTGCATTTGATGAAGTGTATATCAAGGACCAACTTTAACACAGTGACCATCGAAGTGTTAAAGTTAAAAGAGATGAAAGTTATATTTTCTAAATTTATCTTGCCTTGCTACAGTTGTACCAATTTTGGGGCTGAGTATCACTGCTGGAGTTTTCACACTTGGTGATTGATTCATATTGAATGCTATTGTATGTGGGGCTAAGTATCAATGTTGTGGTTTTCACACCTTGTGACTAAGCCATATTGACTACTACCCCATATTGATCTACCCCATTTAGATCAGTTTTTCGTTGAGCAATATGTAATTTTTAAAATTTCTGGTTGTTAAACATCTGTTAGATTATAAATTGTTTTTCTTGGATTCGAAGTTTAGAATTCATAGTTTAAGGACATATATAATGTAATGTGTCTATGATTGCAGAGAATGATAGGGTTGTAGCATAGAGTAATATTGAAAGTACTTCAGATCCGTCCCATTTGGATTATATTTATTGAACACTTTGAAGTGGGTGACCAATAAATCATTTGAGTAGCTGGATTGGTGATAGTTAGCAACTTAGAGGAATGAGTGGCACTACGATAGAATTAGGAATTGAGGATAATTTTGTTTCTCAGTTATAGAGGGCTCAACTAGTTGATGACACAAAATCAGGTTAAGCCCATGATACCACCAAATCACAGGCAAAAGGTGATGCTACTGCCTCACAAGCTGCAGATGTTGGTACTGTAATGATAGAAACTTTACAATCATAGGATAATGATATATAGAGAACCAAGGAATGTAATCAATCCCATGTTGAAGATAATACAATATATAATCCTTTGTAGACCATTAGATACTCAAAGTTGTGTACTAATATTTTTTACCATTATAGAGGACTCTGTAAGTTAGGTTCCCAAATTCTTAAAGGGTTCTAGCTCAATGGAAGAGCGCCTGCCTTACAAGTAGGAGGTTGGTGGTTCAATTCCTCCATGCCCTAATGATACTATAATATTGGTTAAAAACAAATAAATTAGTAAGCAAACAATAAGAGATAGATGACCAAACAAAATGACCAAAACTTGTATATAAAATTACTAAAAACGACTAAATTAGTGACCAAAACATGAGAGATGTGAAACTAGGCATTAAAAAGAATGCAACATGTGGCGCTAATGATGAAGCCAAACATGGCATTGATATGGTAGAAAAATAATATGTTACTTTGGATGCAAAAGATGGCACTACATAGGAAGCAAAATATGGTGCAACAATAGAAGAAATATTTGGCATCATTTTGGTTGCAAAACACGATGCACAAAAGGAAGCAAAAATTGATGCAAATTTGGAAGCAAAAATTGGCACATATTTGGAAGTAAAACATGGTGCAAAATATGATACTAAATTGGTAGCAAAAATGGATGCAATATTGGATGCTAACCTGGTGTTATTAAGGACACAAATATGGTGCTAACGAGGGTGTCATTTAAGAAGCAAAAGCAGACACTCTCTAGGAAACAAAATATGACGCTATTTAGGAAGCAAACGTTGACGTTGTTTAGGAAGCAATGTTGGATGCTATTCTGGAAGCAAACCTTGACGTTGTTTAGGAAGAAAAGTTGGACGCTATTTTGGAAACAAACCTTGACGTTGTTTAGGAAGCAAAGTTGGAAACTATTCTGGAAGTAAAAAAAGAGACGCTATTTTGGATGCCATAAAGGATGCTATTTAGGAAGCAAAAAAAAACATTTTTGGAGACACTTTAAGTTTTGTCCATGACGTGTCCCATTTAGCATCTATTTTTACCACTAAATGTCAAAAAAATTACACTAAAAAAGGACGTTAAATGGGACGCTAATTCAAAGATTTGTTGTAGTGAAAGACAATATCCTTTTGGTAGGAGCAAGTGTTCACTCGAACATAAACTTCAAAAAAGAGATAGATTTATATCAAGAAGCTTCGTGCAGTTAGAACAATTATAGGAAAAGAAAAATATATGATTGGAACTACAATCCAAAAGAGATGTCATATATCTCCATAATAATGGAAATAGAAGGGAAAAAATAGTGGGAATCTTTCAAATATTTAGGAGTCCCTATCTTAAAAGCAGCCCAAAAACCCTCCAATTGGCTTCCGTTAATTGACAAATTAAAACTAGGATAAGAACTTGGGGTTCCTCCTGGTTAAATCCAGTTGGGAAAGTCATTCTCATCAAGATAGTTCTCTCCAACATTCCCATCTATCAAAGCTCCATTCTATGTGCTCTGAAAGTTATCATTTCTTAGATTGAATCCCTGCTAAGATGCTTCCTCTAGAAAAGAAGAAATCATAATGAAAAAAATATTCCATTGGTGAGATTGGGAAAAATATCAAGACCAATTCTCGAAGGGGGTCTTCAAATTTGTGATCTCCGGACTCAGAATTAAGCCTTGGGGTCCAAGCTTCTCTGGGGCTTAATATCAGGAAAGACGTCTTGGAGCAAGCAAGCGTTGTGGAAAAAATGTTTCTCTGAGAAACTGATCAGATATCTTGACACCCATCCTAGGGTAAAAATGATCCCCTATTTTATCCAACTGTCTGAGGACTTATGGATTATTTTCCGCTGATCTCACCTTGATCCCAAGAAATGGAAAGAACATAAGAATATGGGAGGATTCCATAATGGGGGACCCACCTCTAGTCTCCATCCCAGGCACTGATCAAATTAAAGTCTATTCGCATGCACAAAATATAGTTACTCTTTGGGACATATGTCATGTATCCATGCCCCAATATCATGCGGAATTAAAAATTTCATTGAGATACTTTACTATTCATCGAAACACAGGGCATGGCTATGACCACATCTCGACATTTCCAACACTGTCACACTCCCTCCTGTCTTCCATTGATCTATTTGACGATCTGCAAGGAAACATCTCAGAGGAGATCGGACAGCGAAGAGAAAACATGATGAAAATCAATGATCATAAACGATCCCACAACTAGAACCAAATCAACGGCTCAGAATTCACCCACAAAAATCAACGGAGTGGAACTCCTGAGTTGCGGGGTCAAAAAGTTACAAAATTTGCAATATCACTTCCCGCAACCCGCATCCCACATCAAAAACAGATCAACGACAGAGAATCATCCCATGAATATCGACGGCATGGAGAATTGAATTGTGGAATTTGAAATTATGGAAATCGCGACACCACGATCCCGCATCCTGCAAGTCAGAGAGAGGAAGTTACAGAAGGGAAATCTGCGGAAACCAAAATCTGCAAATGGCATTCTGCATCCCGCATCCCGCAATCCTACAAATTTGTGCAAAGGAGGATTTATAGAAGGAAACTTATCTTTTTGACTGAAGTCTTGGATCGATCTAATCATTTAGGCCATTACCAATCTGGCCAATCTACCCTGCAACTTAGTTTAAAATGCATTGATGGAAAAACATACATAGATTCCTATAATTGCAATTATTCAAAATAAACATGCATCAATTCAACACAACAACATGTTCATCACATTCCATCAAGCAATTACAATGAAAAAAATATAGTTGTAGAGAATTATGTAGATAAGAACACTTATTTTGAACAGAACTTGTCCCACAACCAATTATGTCACTACAACGTTTGACCCAACCATAGGCTAGTGTGCTCCTTAGTCTCTCAGTAGCACTGCCACCCCCGAGCTAGGCATGATTTTCTACAGGAATAAGGGAACACTAGCAGACTCATACATAGCCAAGGGTGCCATACAACTCATCCAAGCCAAAATAGATGGGTTTATGAGACTGTAAGGGAAAACATCCCAACAAATGGGTTTCACAAGTCACTCTGCCAAGCCATCTCACAGTTGGGTTTCATAGACTGTTCACGGTCAAGCCAACCTTCACCTTAAGGAACAGTCAAGCCAATAGATGGGTTTATCAGACTATTCATAGTCAAGACATCTTACTGTTGGGTTTATCAGGATAACTAGCCAAGCCAGCATTCACAGTTGGGTTTATCAGACTGTCGAGCCAAATTTTACTCACCAGATCAAACACAAAAAGACACAGCCAAGCCAAAACATGGGTTTATCAGGAAACCATCCAAGCCATCTTCCCAGTTGGGTTTATCAGGAATATTCTAAGGCAATGAGAAGGAATAATAGCTAAGCTAGTGAGCTCATCTACAGAGCTAAGAAAACCTTCACAAGACCTATCTAGCCTAGATTCCCCACTACCTACACAACCAACACAAGGAAGTGTCCCCTTCTCTGCTCCACGGTTACTCAGGCTACACTTTCCCTTCCAGTGCTCTTCAGGATGTGCATAGTAGGTTCACCAGCCACTCCTATCTTATTGTGAGGTTCCACACTAGGTTTATCAAGCACATTCTACATCTCTCCCATTCCTAAGTATTGTACATAGTTCAGACCCAAACCAGGGTGCACAACAAAACAACCACAAGGAGACTCTACAACACAGGCATACTCTAGAAGATGAGTAATAGGGTCTCATATACTCTGTAGTTTAAAATAACGCTGCAACACAGCAATCACAGTCCTTCCAAGGGAAAACACTCACAGAAAGTGAAGGATACACACAGGAAGAGCTCAACTGCTGAAGAGCTTTTCATGAATGGAGAATGGAGATGGATTGATCATGCTCCAGAACATCCCGCAGCTCTCAAAACATGAGAGTAAAACCAAAACATGAACGCGTGGGTCAAACTGGCATACGGTTCCGGTTTTTTCTTGTCCCTGCAAGCAAAACATGACATTCCAGAACTGGGTGCTCTGCCCAATTCTATTTTTTCCCATACACTTCCCCTTCCCAGCAATAACTACCTCAACCACCTTCTGTAAAAATAAATGGTTGGGAAGAGAAAACAAGAAAGAGGGTAGTTGATAGTTCTGATGGTTTCTCCCCATGACACATGGCTCAAGGTTAACATTCCCACCCCCTTATCCTTAGGAAAATCATGCCCCCATCTCATTATTCATTGCATTGACATAGTTGGCTGTGGGTTTTCATTAATTTGCATATTTACATGATTTTTACAAACGTGCTTGACTCAGCATAGAAACCATAGGAATCAACCATGATCGCCTATATACCAAACATTAATCAATGATAGGGCCTTGGCCTTGGGCCCTTTTCATGATTCGATATAATATTTACATCATATACATTAATGCAACAGGGTTAAAGCCGGGGTGTTACAACATCTCATATTGGAACACAGATGGTTCTAAAAATTGGAAATAATGGCATATTTCAAATTACCCCCCTAATCTTCAAGAAGAAAAATTAGCCTTTCTCTCCTCTCTACAAGGGAATTCCCGTGTACAAAAGAATCTCAAATATACCCGAGGCTAGGGAAACAAGTTCATCTTTTACACTGTCAATGCTGGTTACAATCACATTAAATCATCCCCTCACATTCTCAACAATCCTGCAATTTGGAAAACTGTTTGAAAAGTAAAAATTCTCCCCAAAGTAGATTTTTTATCTGGACAGTAGCTCATATTTGTATCTTAACAGGAGATAATATTCAGAGAAAAGTATGGGAAGGCCCATCCCACTTCCCTTTCTGCCTCACTCATGAGGAATCAACCTGTCATTTGTTACTCTCTTTCCCATTTGCAAAGTATGTTTGGAAACAATCCCTCTTCAACTAGGCAGGATCAGTTCAACTTCCTGGGAACATCCCTTCCCTTTTTATTACCCTTTTTATTATCTGGGCCTCTCTTTTTCCTTTTTCTAGCCTGAAAAATGTGTTGGTTAAGTCATGCTGGTTAACTCTTTCCAAATTTACCTTTTATAAAATTTGGTTGGAAACAAACTCTCATATTTTCAGAGGTAAAACTTACACCACTGTTTAAGTTGTTATTAAAGTCAAAGATCTTTTAGGGGACTATCTCAAATTCATATGGAATGACTCTTATCATTTCCCTCTCTCCCCTTATGAAGAAGCTTGGATTTACAGTCTATCTCCTGATTTACTTGTTGTAATTGTTCCTCCCTTCCCCAAATCACTCTCATGCGAAATAAGGATTGACAAAGCCGAACTTGCTAAGTGGATGACCACCTTTCATCATCATATCCTATTCTTTGATGGAGCTTCCAAAGGAAATCCAGGAGCAGCAGGAGGGGGAGGGGTTCTCCTTAACCTCAATGGAGTTCAAGAATGAGTTTATTCTTGGGGTCTCATAGAAGAAACAAACAACGTTTCCTAAGCCTTAGCACTATGGAAAGGCTTCTATCAAGCCCGAGCTCATGGAATTTCTAAAATTGTTGTGATCGGGGACTCAAGACTAATTATTCAAGCCCTAGTAACAAATTCTCATCCGACTCAACTGAATCTTCGCTAATTAATCAAAAAATTCCATAGTCTATCCAAATCATTAAACATGATAGACTAATAAGAGGCTTAAACAGAGAAGCAGACTCGACAGCAAAGGATGCTTCCTCCTTGAGCAAAGGAAATTTTAGTCTAAATGGGTATAGCTCTCCTTGTCATATTCCATGGGACTTCTGTCGTGAGCTTGTGGGGACTCCCATGTGGCCATTCCATGTGGATCCTGGCCATCATTTCATCCCACATGTTGGCCTATGGAATTTTATCTCCCTTCATAATGACGCATGGAATGAAGCATGTGAACTTCAATTTTAGTTTAATCAACACAGATCATACCCCCTCGAAATCATCCATAGTCATTTCGAGAGCACTCATATGCGATCTAGGCCTACCCCGACATCCTTTTCCACTCATCCTCTATCATGCGGACTGTGTGATGGATTACGCCAGTATTCTGGGATTCATGAGCTTCATGGAGGATTTAATAGGAGATGGTCCAACAACTAGAAATTTCTACGATTCAGATTTCAGTGTATTTTTTTGGTTGCATAAAGGAAGCTCGTCTGGTGTTCACTGGTTTAGAAACTTCTCTTTCTTCATGGCCTCCACCTCCGATTCAACCACTTCTTTTGATCCTTCACTTTCATTTGATGTTGAGCTCAAGGAAATTCACAGGAAATTGAGAAGGAAGAAGTGATACTTATAGCGTATGGATGTAGAGGGGGGAAGGTGACTGGAAATCATGGACAGAGATTCATCTCATCTTTGGGAGTAATTTGTAAAATCCTTGTCTCAAAATGAATGCATAATGACAGCAGTACTGGCAGATCTAGAAATCTGCTTTGAAAAGTTGAAACTGCAAGTATCAAGGATAGAAATGGACAAAGGATCAACCACTACAACTCTAGGGTTGTTAACTCAAAATCACAGTTGTCAAGGAAAGTAAATTCAAATCGTCCTATGGGTTTTTGAATTCTTTTAAATTTTGATATATCTATATAATGGTGGCACTTCAGAACTAGCACTCCTAAGCCAATGGCTCTTAGTCATATTATGGTAGCAAGATAAGTACTTCTTATGTCTTCTGTCATCTATCTACAATCAACAATTTTGGAATATAATAGACTTATTTACTGCGGTTATACCACTGGTCGTTTAATATAAACTCTACTCGTTCTTGTAAAAAAAAACAAAGTTTTAAAAAAATTTATACTATTTTTTTGAATTATTTATTGTAATTAGATTTTCAGAAATAAATTCAAATTTATCTAATATTGATATTTATCCATACAACTTTTATACTCACTATATATTTTCGTAAACCTATTTTTTTTTATTGAGATGTAGATGGTTTTTGCGGCGTTCGTAACAAGGGAGTGCCTCAATGACAAAACCGCTTTGGTCGTTTTTCATCACAATGGAAGGAGACCAAGCTATCCACAACCTCAGTATTTTCGCTACTTAATTTTTATGCAATTGAGTTTCCACAACTTCGTTTCAGCAGATTACCCTTTCACAAGCTCCTTTCTGCAATCTCCTTTTCGCAAGCTCCTTTTCTGCAATATAGATTTCTGCAAATCTCTTTTCACAGTTCTAGTTCTACAACTCTCTTTCCATAAATTCCCCTTTCGTAATTGTTTTTTGCAATTGCAGATTGCGGGTTTTCAATTCTTAGTTTTCAAAAACATACTTCCGCAAACTTGTGGCCAAAACGGTCCTTTCCACAATCAAATTGTGAATTGCGGATTGCGAATCCTCCTTTCCACTTTTCCAAATATAGGCTTCCACATTTTTCCTCCTGCAACTTTTCTTTGGAAATTCAAGTTTCCACGTCTTTAAGAAGTTTGCAATTTCGCATTGTGAAACTCATTCTCGATCATTGATCTCTGCAGCTTCTTCTTTGTCCCTTGGTCTTAGTTCAAGTGCGGATATTCACCTTCTCATTGCAGATCTATTTATTTCCTTACACCTTTCTCTTGCGGATCTATTAATTTTCATGTTAACTAGATTTTGTTGCACAGGAGAGTTTACAGATGTATCAAGTTTTTTTCTAACAGGTGGCTTGCACACCCAGCTACATAAAGACATCACCTTGGTGTCCAATTCACTCGATTTCTTGTCGCCCACACAACGCATAGCCTTTGATCTTGTTATTTCCCATTTAGGTGACACTACACCTACTCAACCACTCAAAATGGTCATTCAAGGTACTACAGGCACTGGGAAATCTTACCTCATATCTTGCTTGAAATATGCACTCCAAACTGCATCTGAACGAACCACCTCCGCACTGCTTCTCCTGGCTCGAACTGGTGTTGCTTACTTTAACATCCATACACTTGCAATACATTCTGCTCTTTGAATATCCATTGTTGAAATGCACCCTTTTGAATTCCAATCCCTTTTAAAGCTTCAAGAAGAACTCCACCATATTCTCTATATTCTCATCGATAAAATTAGCTTTATTGGCCTTAAAATGTTAACGCAAATTGATGCACGCTTACGTCAAGCTTTCCCCTCATATTGTACAATCCCGTTTGGTGGTTGTTCCATGATCCTTCTTAGTGACTTCGAGAAATTACCTCCAGTAAGGGACATCCCGATGTATGCAGGCTCATCCCTTGGAACTGCTCTCTAGCGTACATTTGATACTTTTGTCATTGTCAAAACCATTTTGTGACAACAAGGAGATAGCCCTTCTCAAATTTCCTTTCACCAACTCTTACTAAGCCTTCGAAATGCAACACCAACTCTTGAATAGTGGGCACTCCTAATGACAAGAACAACATCAGCCCTTTCACATGCAGGAAATTGTTCATTTGAACAATATACCCACTTTTATGCCACCAATAGCTCTGTTGCACTGCACAACAAACACATCCTCAAACACCTTCATATGCCAATTGCACATTGCTTTGCAGAAAAAATGAGCAAACATGTCCGCCAATCCATAGTTGATGAACAATTACCATTAAAGGTCCTTTTTGCTATTGGTCAACAAGTCATGTTAACTGCTAATTTATGGGTTGGAGCAAGCCTTGTTAACAAATCACTTGGGAAAGTCATTGATATTGTGTACAAATCCAACGAACAACCTCCTAGATTACCATCCTTTGTTGTTTTCGAATTCCTCCACTACAAAGGATCCTTATGGAATGCTTCTAATCCTACTTATGTTCCCATCTCTCCCATAAAAAGAGGAACGCATAGGAAACTACCACTTCATATGGCATGGGGTTTAACAATTCGTAAAGAACAAGGTATGACCCTACAAAATGAAACAATAGATATTGTAAACATTGATAGACAAGGAATTACATTCACTGCAATATCAATAGTTAAATATCTTTCAAGCCTTTGCATTTCTCCAGCTTTCTCTTTTTCTAGATACTCTCGAATGCAAGACAATTCATATTTCCAACGTACGAAAAAAAAGGAAAGCTTACTTGCTTCAAAATCTTTAAAACCAAATTTTGCTTGAAGCTTTTCATTGTTTTCTCTATAGATGTATTATTTTTCCTCTAAACATATATTTGCGATCATAACACTTCTTCTATTGGTCACACTTATGTTGTTCCCATTATTTAATGTATTGTTACAATTGCAAAGTAAATAGAATATGCTTTTTCTTGAGATGCATCATTTACTTATATGTTTCCCCATTTATTGGTTCAAGTCAACAAAGCAATTAACCACATTATGACATGTTCCTTTGTTAGCATGAAATTCAAATTTGCTTTCATCTACTTTAATGTGTTACTGTGTACTATTTCAATATGTCCATGTTATATTACCTATATGTTTTATTACTCAAAATATATGTTTTATTATCTTAACATTACTTTTATCTTAACATTTCCCTTTTAAAAAAGGTATCTACCATTGCTTTATTCCATTTAATGGAGGTGCAAAGGAACGCCGAGAGGGTAAAAATATTAAAAGTGAAAACGAAAGTTAAGATAATAAGAATTTGTTTAATTTTAATATTAACAAATATATATTTCATGCAAAGAAGATTATATTGCAAAAGAGAAAAATCCATTTACTAATAACAATAAAGATTACTGAAAATGTTAGCATATAGATAATGTAGCTTTTCATAAGATAGGTATTACAATTGATGTTTGGAATATTTTGAATTCAATAGTAAGAATTATATCATTGTCTTGTGAAAAGGCAACAATCCTTTCCCTTTGACTAATTCCCAAGTTTTTTTTGAATATTTTGTTGACGAAATTTGTTTCATTTGACATGTAGAAGCTTCCAAAAAAAGAGATAATAGTCAAATAAAACAATTTTGACAAAATAGATATGAAATGCAGGCTAAAAATGAAATATACAAATGTTTATTGATGTCAATGTTAATTTTTGTATGCAAGTTCAATGACAGATAGGAAAACCAATTGTGCTTTTTTGCATGGAAAAAACTTCAAGCAACATTTGCATGTTTTCTTTGTCATGGGACAATGTATAGGATAAATGTTGATTAACAACTTGAACTCTACCATAAATGGAACATGGACTAATACTTTGAAGGTATACTTGACTTAGCTATGCAAATATATGTTGAACTTATGAGCATGATAAAATCTGCAATTTGGAAATTGAAATCACCTTTTCTATTCACTTGACACAAGTAATGTAAAAAAAATTAAAAACATTACATGCAGTTGAGAGTTGTTTGGCAATAATTGATAAGAGAAAATGCATGGTGATTAGAAACATAATTGAAATTGAAATCACTTGACATAATTAATGTAAAATAAAATAAAAAACATTACCTGCAGTTGAGACTTTGGTCATTATAGTTCACTAATGACTATGAACATCGTAACCAATCTTTGAACCAATCAAATAACGTAACCAAGCCTTTATGTTTGTATCAACAATTGTATAGAAAATAAAATGATACATGAGAAGAGAAGACAAAAAATGTACCATGGGGAATCACTGTACCTAAATAGTTTATTTGTAACAGCCACGCATACACAATAGACATGTACTTTATGGCCTTTGAAATTATACAACCTTGAACTAGTAACAACATCAAATATGTGTTGCACATTCAGATTTATCAACTTGAAATGTTCAAGCTTAGCAACGTTGCCAAAATATAGACTTTTATATGCTAAGTGTTTATAGTTTTGTCATCAGCATAGTTAATAATACATCTTGTAACACCCCGGTTTTGACCCCGTTTCCATTAAAAATGTATCTGATGTATATATTGTAATTAGTCGTGGTGTGGATCTAAAGGCAAAATCCCCACCATCAATTTAATGTTTTATGTTCTGGAGATTAAAATCATTGCCGAAGGTATATTAGTGCTAAGCCAGCACATTATAATTTTTGCATCATGTAAATATACATTTTAATTAAAAATACCCACAACCAGCTAATTCAATGCAACCATAATGAAAAGGGCATGATTTTCCCAAGGAAAAGGGAGGGAAATTATTTAAACC
The DNA here is from genome assembly GCA_001517045.1 of Pseudotsuga menziesii. Lineage (NCBI taxonomy): Eukaryota > Viridiplantae > Streptophyta > Pinopsida > Pinales > Pinaceae > Pseudotsuga > Pseudotsuga menziesii. The sequence goes on from LPNX010054123.1 coordinate 43,372, forward strand.
TTTGGGCCAATGGGGAGAAGCCAAATGTCAAAGGGAGAACCAATCAAACCCTCAACTACCCATTTTGTCTTTTTCCCTAATCATTAAAATTATGCCATAATTGGTTGAAGTAGTTATTACATGGGGATGGGAAGAGTATGGGCATGAATTTCGAATTTGGGGAAAACCCATTTTTGGGGAAAATCGTTTTTTACTTTTGCGGCCAGAAAACACCCAAAATGCATGCCCATTTGCCCATACACCCACGTTATTCATTTTCTCACGCAGGGAAAGCTTGGGAGTTGTTTTACCTCCACAATTTTGTTGGTTGTGTGTTCTTCCTTCACGATTTGGACTCCTTGGAGTTTTTATCATTATCATTCACCCACGTTGGGGCTCCCTCAAGTGGCTGGGAATTTGTTGAGTGTGAAATCCACGATTTTGGGATTTGCTGTGTATTTCTTCCTCTCATGGCTAGTCGTTCTTCATTTTCTGGAGTCTGAGAATTTCATTTTTGTGATGTTCTTGTGGTTGGGTTCTTCCCCAACGATTTCTGTTGCATTTCCCTAATGTTTACCAAGTTGAATTTCATTTTATGTTTCCCAGCAATTTAGAGGAGAGACCACATCCTCTTGGGTGTTGTTGTTGATTTCGTTTTTGGCCATGTTAGGGCCAAAACGTTCCTAGGAAATTGAATTTCTGTCAGGGGTTGTTCTTACCCTCCTTGGCAACTAATTTTGTGCCTGAACTGTTTTCCTCAACCCAGAAATGGTGTATTTTGCTATGTATGCAATTGGTCTCCGAACTGTGTAGGAGTGGAAAGGAGTCTGCTTGACAAACCTAGTGTTTTGCAAAAAACTCATAGACAGAGCTATAGGGATGGCTCTCTTCTCTACACCCCTTGAATAGCACTGGAAGGGAAGTCATGTCCTGAGGGACTATGCAGTAGAGAAGGGAATGATTCCTTGTGTTGGGTATGTGTGGATTTCTTAGTAGCCAAGATAGTCTGGTGAAGGCATACTGAGATCTTCAGTGAGCCCACTAGCTTAGCATATAGTGCTTCCATCTCCTGATAACCTGATAAACCCAACTTGTTGGCTTGGTTATGTGTTGTTATGTCCCCTTGGCAGTCTGATAAACCCAAACCTAGATTTGTCTTGACTGAGTTTTGACATATCTGTGGCTATGTGTGAGCTTGCTTATTTTCCTTTTCCTTGGGGAATCATGCCCAGCTCAGGGGTGGTAGTTTTGTTTAGAAATTAAGAAGCACACTGGCCTATGGTTGGGTGGAACGTTGCAGTGACATAGCTAGTTGCAGGAAGAGCTTCACCATAAGATAAGTGTTCTTGTGTTTAAATCCCTGCAATTGTATTTGTTGTTTAATGAAAATGATGAACATGTTAAATGCTTGAATGGAAGGTAGTTTTCTTCCATTGTATGATAAATAATTTATGCATCTATGCATGTTTAGTTCAAAGCATTTCATTTTATGTTCATGGGGATAGTTTCCCAGGTAGATAGCAGCAATCAGTAGAATCCTCTTCATCGATCGGAGGGCCAGGGACGTTACAGTGTGGTATCAGAGCTTCATTGTAGCATGGGCCTCAATGGGCCATGAAAAGCAGTGACAGAGGCAAGGTTAGCCTCTACTCAGCAGAGGAAAAATGTGAAAATCAGGGAGAATTTCAAATTTTCAAAAAAAAAAATTAAGTTTGAAAAATATAGGATGACTTAAGCTGAGTCCATCTGATACTTTGGATGACTTAATCTGAGTCCATCCTATAAAGAAACCAAGTAGAGAGAAAACTTTGAAAATTTCTGAAGTTTGAAATTTTTTTGAAGGTCTCGGCTAGGCGGAGCCGAAGGTCTCGGCTAGGAGGAGCCGAAGGTCTCAACTGGGGGGAGCCAAAGGTCTTGGCTTGGGGGAGCCGAAGGTCTCGGCTAGGAGAAGATGAGGTGTTGGCAAGGCTCACCAGAAGGGAGCTGACACGGTGGCAGAAAGAGGAAGAGGAGAAGAAAAATTCAAAAATTCTTCTAAGTATAGGAAATCTCAGGAAAAAAATTTCGATGGCTCTTGGGAGAAGCTCTCCGAGGCAACTCAGATAACTTTCTGTGTCTCTCAGAAAAAGTTTTCTGATAGCTCTCGGGAGAAGCTCTTCGAAGCATCTCGGATAACTTTCCGATTTTTCTCAGAATTTTTTTTTCGATGGCTCTTGGGAGAAGCTCTCCAAGGCATCTCGAATAACTTTCCAATGTCTCTTGGAAAAAGTTTTCTGATGGCTCTCAGGAGAAGCTCTTTGAGGAATCTCGGATAACTTTCCAATGTCTCTTGGAAGAATTTTTTCGATGCACATCAGAAGAGAAAATAATATCGACCCAATATGGCATAGAATGATATAGGAAGACCAACCCGATATGGTGTCGGAAGATAGCCATAGGGCAGGTAAAGGTGCAATGGGAGAACTATTGTCCTCAAGAGGCTACATGGGAGCTGGAGGATGCCATGTGATTGGCAGATCCATTTTTGTTCAATTTTGTGGAGCACTGAGGTGATACTAGTGTAGCATTTTGTACAAATTTTGTAAAGCACTAAGGACAGTGCTATTGAAGGGGGAGGGGAATGTAACACCCTGGTTTTGACCCCATTTGCATTAAAAATGTACATGATGTATATATTGTAATTAATCATGGTGTGGATCTAAAGGAAAAATCCCCACCATTGATTTAATGTTTCATGTTCCGACGATTAAAATTGTTGTCAATGGTATATTCATGTTAAGCCAACACATTATAATTTTCACATCATGTAAATATGCATTTTAATTAAAAATACCCACAACCAGCTAAGTCAATGCATCCATAATGAAAAGGGCATGATTTTACTAAGGAATAGGGAGGGAAATTATTTAAACCTTTGGACCAATGGGGAGGAGCCAAATATCAAAGGGAGAACCCATCAAACCCTCAACTACCCATTTTGTCTTTTTCCCCAATCATTAAAATTCTGCCAGAATTGGTTGAAGTAGTTATTACATGGGGATGGGAAGAGTATGGGCATGAATTTTGAATTTGGGGAAAACCCATTTTTGGGGAAAATTGTTTTGACTTTTGGGGCAAGAAAACACCCAAAATGCATGCCCATTTTCCCATACACCCACGTTCTTCATTTGCTCACAAAGGGAAAGCTTAGGAACTGTTTACCTCCATGATTTTGTTGGCTGTGTATTCTTCCTTCACAATTTGGGATCCTGGGCATTTTTATCATTATCATCCACCCATGTTGGGGCTCCCTCAAGCAGCTGGGAATTTGTTGAGAGTGAAATCCACAATTTTGGGATTTGCTGTGTATTTCTTCCTCTCGTGGGAAATCATTCTTCAATTTCTGGAGTCTAAGAAATTCATTTTTGTGATGTTATTTGGGTTGGGTTCTTCCCCAATGATTTATGTTGCATTTCCCCATTGTTTTCCAAGATGGATTTCATTTTGTGTTTCCTAGAGATTTAGAGGAGAGACCGCATCCTCTTGGGTGTTGTTATTGATTTTGTTTTTGGCCATGTTAGGGCCAAAACGTTCTTGGGAAATCAAATTTTTGTCAGGGGTTGTTCTTACCCTCCTTGGAAACTAATTTTGTGGCTGAATTGTTTTCCTCAACCCAGAAATGGTGTAATTTGTTGTGTATGAAATTGGTCTTTGGACTGTGTAGGAGTGGAAAGGAGTCTTCTTGACAAACATAGTGTTTTGCAGGAGCCTCATAGACATAGCTAAAGGGATGGCTTTCTTCTCTAGTACACCCCCTGAATAGCACTGGAAGGGAAGTCATGTCCTGAGGGACTGTGCAGTAGATAAGGGAATGATTCCTTGTGTTGGGTGTGTGTGGATGTCTTAGGAGTCAAGCTAGTTCTGGTGAAGCCATCCTTAGCTCTTCAGGGATCCCACTAGCTTAGCAGACAGTGCTTCCATCTCCTGATAACTTGATAAACCCAACTTGTTGGCTTGGTTATGTGTTGTTGTGTCCCCTTGGCAGTCTGATAAACCCAAACCTAGCTTTGGCTTGACTGAGTTTTGACATATCTTTGGCTATGTGTGAGCCTTCTTAGTTTCCTTTTCCTTGGGGAATCATGCCCAAGTCGAGGGTGGCATTGTTGCTGAGAAATTAAGAAGCACACTGACCTATCATTGGGTGGAACGTTGCAGCAACATAGCTGGTTGTGGGACGAGCTTCTCCATAAGATAAGTGTTCTTATGTTTAAATCCCTGCAATTGTATTTATTTTTTAATGAAAATGATGAACATGCTAAATGCTTGAATGGAAAGTAGTTTTCTTCCACTGTATGATAATTAATTTATGCATCTATGCATGTTTAGTTCAAAGCATTTCATTTTATGTTCATGGGGCTATTTTCCCAGGTAGATAGCAGCAATTGCTAGTGTCCTCTTCACCGGTTGGAGGGTCGGGGATGTTACACATCTAGAGTCATGACTATTCATCAAACTCATACCTTCATAACACATGCCTCTTCATCAACCATGTTTTATTACTTCTCTATTTATTATTTTTAACTCTGTTTAAATTTATCATTCACGTCCTTCCGCAGTTGTCTTTTCCGCAATGTCCTTTCTGCAACTAACTCTCCGCAACAGGCCTTCCCGTATTCATCTCTCCAAACCAACCTTTCTGCAATTTGTGGGAAATAACTTCTTCCACATTTGCGAGTTGAGGAATGTGGATGGTGTTGGGCTCCGGACAGAAGGGCATAATTTATATAAGCATTCTGCCTAAGTAAGGTGTTACAGAGAGAAACTTCCTATGGATTGGGGTGTACCACAACAGACAGCTTTGACACTAGAAATCAGTGTTTCCCAATATACAAGAGAAACCAAACATCTAACACTAAGGGATACCAAATTGTACCTTGTTTTGGACGATTGAATTAGATCCCCATTGAGCTTTCCAATTCACTCTTGTATTAGCAATTCGCTCTCAACAACAACAAACAAGACAAGCATGTTATATAATAGTGTGTTAGACCTACTCTAGCATATATATTCAATGATGCATAAACAATTAAACACATACATGGATTCAATATTCATATTCAATTGCACATAATTGGACAGGAAAATATATTTCTATTAATAAAATTAGAGATTACAATAGTGACAACCTCTGTGGGAACGTCTACGAACCGGAGAAACCGAGTCCTCCACCTGGGCCTCCACCACCTCAATCCTCCATCTCTCAATAGAAATATCACAAGCAAATGCAAGATTGGGAAGAACACTAAGTTCTCCAAAGGGACAAAGGGATGCAGACTCAAGTATATGCAAACTGTGGCAACAATGGACTATAGTTTAATTGCTTTTCAATTCCTCCTCCTCAATGTATCCAAGGGGTTCCCTATATAGCACTCCAAAAGGGTAATGGAGGGTCGAATCCGAGCGATCTCAAGGCATATGGAAGGCCAAGAGTCAAGTGGTTCGGACTCACATGAAGGAAAACTCCAAAAGTATTTGGATTTATGCACACATCCCAATGTACGGGGGTTTGAGGTCAAAAGTCGCGTGTACACGTGATTATGGGTTTAAAAGTCACGTACAACAATAAACAAGTTTTTTTTAGGGATGATCTTAGGACATCAAAGGATAATATGATTCCATGGGGTCTAAAGAGTCTACAGAGAAACATGGAAGGCCATCGATATGTGATCAACCGTGTGTGGTAAAATCAGCTATAACAAATGCCCCCTAATGTGTGAGGTCATAGGGGTAACATGATGGCTGAAATACATTATAAAATCCATCCCAAAAGTGGACTAATGAAGACCAAGGTAGAAGAACCATCCACTCATCAGTACAATACAATAATCAATCTCTGCATATGACTGCAAATACAGATAGCAGTCCTGGATACACAATAGTACAATGGCTATGAATAGGAATGATATACAAAATGTGACATGTGTGGTCATCGCCACGTACAATATACAATAGATCAGAATCTCCAAAGTCGATGAAGATATACAACAGATCAAGGTCTCCATAATGGTTGAATATATAAAATGGATCAAGATATTCATAGTAGCTGAAGATATCTGATATATACTGGAATCAAATCACGAGAGCCGAAATCTCATGAAAACTGGCATGATAAAGGAGGTAGAATATATGGAATGCCACCAAGCTGGAAGGTCTTCTACATGAACCACTACATGTACATGTCCTACTATGTGAATAGAGGTGTCGAGGTCGAACATAGTAGTCCATCGTCTGATTACCGATCATTGATGTATACCGTTAACATACGCGACATCACCCACTGATAATGAAAATGGGAATCAAGGTACAGAGTGCAATCTAACAAGTGTGAATACATGTGTTGAGGTCGAACACTTGGAAGAATCCATCGATCAGGGAACATTGATGTATTCTCAAAACTATCGATGGCGAGAGAACCTACCACTGATGACTGTAAGTCTCAAGGCACTCAAATGACTCTAGACTCCTATTCCATAATAAATGATCTGATGTCGATGGACGGGAATCCGCTATAAAGAGGCCATTAAGGCATCCCCCATCAACCAACACAAGGTACTCAGCAACACTGTATAATGTGGAAGAACAAGATGTGCACGAACGAGTACTAGTACCAGGAATGGCTGACATGCAAAGTCAAGATAACTGAGGAATGGCCGACTCAGGCTTCAACTTCCTTCGAACAAGAGAATAAATGTGAATGGTGACTGAAGGTAGGCAGCATGGACTCAATATGCAAACTAGGACATCTCTGTGACACAGGAGGCATCAACATAGGCTCGATATGGATGGGAAGCTTAACTAGTCGGTGGAGATAAACTCAAAGTAACGAGTACAACTCCTAAAGTCAAACTGATACCCAACCAATGGATGTGATACACAGTGCTCTGTTTGAAGGCGACATGACTCAACTGCTTCCAATTATAACATCTTTTCCTGTCCATCTTTTTGGTTTTTCGATATTTTTGGACTTTTTCAGATATTTTGAAAAGCTTGAAAAAGAATAAAAGTGCTTTATAGTACAAATATAGGAAGACATGAGTGTCAGGGAAACAAGCAAACTAATTCCAAGTAGTGGAACATGCCTATGCTCAATGCAAGGATATATGTGCAAGATAGTGACACTCGGGGGAAGGTCTCCTCCTGGTAAAAGGGATGATCAAGCTGCAAAAGATATGTAAAAAGGCTCTGCTTGGCTATACATGAGACAAGCTCGAGCTTATGGCTGATAACTCAAAGTCAGGGAGCCAGCATAAAGCTCATAGAGGCAAGAAAAACTCATGAAAATGAAATTACAACTTGATATATACAAGGGAGTCCCACGAGAATGGCCAGCATAAAGTTCAAGAGGAGTATGAAGCTCTTTCTCAAAGACATGGGGGGACCAAAAGGACTCCCACAACCTAAAGGAGAAATGTCGGCATGGGTACCAAATACAATATGGGACTCTAACTAGGGTACCCATGTATAGGAAAGCTCTACCATTCACATAATGTCACTTCTAAAAGAAGCATGAAGGTTTCATGACAAGATGGAATTGGTTCGTACCTAGGGTTAAGATGAAATGGTCATAAGGTCATGCAAAATGCAGGTGGATGTGAATTCCTAACCTATATGCCACTTTAGACATGATACCTATAATATACACAAATGGGTCGAAGTCTCAGTCAAATTGCACTCAAAATGGGCTCCTACAACATCATATTAGTACAAACAGTCCAAAATGGTCAGAAACGGTAAAAAACTATAGGAAGTGGGTTAAAATTTCAATAATTTTTCTATAAAATATTGAAAAATTAAAAAATTTCATACCATTTGAAGTTTTTACCCACCATAGTGCATTTGAGTCCAGAACTTCAGAAGCGAATTTCGGGAGCATCATCCGGTGGAATCACTCCACGTTTGATCCAAGTAAATTCCATTGCCCCTCCCTTTAATTTTCATGGTCAAATTTTTTTGGGGGCCACCCCAAAATAGGAGTTTCATCCCACATGGAAATCAGACCTTTTTCTGTGTATAGGGCTGCGTATACATGGAAAAGACCACGATACCCACATACATACGTAGATGTTCTCAAATCAATCGTGTATAGGTCTGCAAATGTGATTTTCAAAGTGAAATACTGATGAAACTCAAAACTTTTTGTGTAGGATGGTGCTAGAATGGAGAGAGAGGGAACATGGTGATGTTGAAGAGGCAATACAAGGAGATCTAATTTCTCAACAAGCACTAGGGGCTTGTGGATTGTATAAGTTTTGGTGCCTTGGTAGCTTAAGAGCCAAGCCAAGACTACTCCAACTGCTAGTAGACTACTGGGATCCAGAGTATGAAAGCTTTCAGTTGGATGGAATGTCCCTCAGCATTGAGGTTGAGGAAACATATTTTACTACAGGCTTATCCCGCCGTGGGGATATGGTGAACCTTCGATCGCATGGGCTAGGAGGCGGGCTGACTATAAAGGAATACATAGATGTGTATTTCCTTCCCGATACAGAGAAGTTTGGGAGTCAAATCCTGACAAACGCAGTTCAGAATCTGGGGTTGAAAGCCATACTATTGGCATTAGGCAAGATCGCAGGTTTGGCATCACTCCACTAGGCCTCAAGGCCAGTGATGTTCTATGTAGTAGAGTGCACGTGACCCAAAATATATGACTAGAGTACCTCACCGCTAAGCAACATGAAGCATCAACTTAGTGACTACAAGATGGGCAGGGTACAAAACTTTGGGTTCGGTAGCATACTGAGTGCATTCTTTTTTTATAGGGTACTGAGGCTAAGCCCTAAGGTTCACATAGCTCCTCATGTTGTTAGGGATCTGTCTCAGCATCGTTGGGCCAATGTCATGTGGAGACTAGGAGGGGGAAGGGTAGCCAACCACTACCCAACAGACTTCTTCCTCTAGTGGAGGAGACAGATCGTCTCCATAGACGACTACCCCTATGCAGGGATAGACTTCTGTGGAGATATGGATATGCCCCTACCACTAGGATCATCATATGGAGACATAGGTAACGAACCCCAAATCACTTTTATTTTTTGAGTTAATTTTTTTTTTTTTTTTTTTTATATATGAAATCAAAAGACATGTTTTTGGTGTGACGACACATAATGAAACTTTGTCATGTACATGCAGATGTGGGACCACGATGGCCAGAAGGATTTCCTTGTCATCAATGAAGGGGTATAGGTCATGAGATTATGGGTGTGGATGCAGAGAAGACTCTCCAAATCATTCACACAAACTTCATTCGCTTGACACACATGGTTCCCGCGGTGCAAGTCAAGGACTTTCCTAAGGCTATGCAGCGCCAGGTGGTTGGAGTACCATGAGCATGGCTTCGATTATTTCGCCAGCTAGCTAGAGTTGTGGTGTGCTACCATGATCATAACCCTCCTCCACCTCAAGCTTAGAGACCTAGGTGTATATTTTGGATGATCATGTAGTATATTTTGGTGGCTCAGAAGCCCCAATTTTGTATATGACGTCACTTATGTATTATGATGTCACCTTTTTGGACTTATTGAAAAAATATTTATGGTGATCGATTATTTATTTTATTTACATGTGTAAAATGTGTTTTTGAAATTCTTATGGTCTAAGAAACAAATTCCATAGTTAGCATATGAATCAGCAACTTGATTAAAATTCCTTGGAACATGAATGTATGTTATACTCTCAAATTGTCGTTCTAACAAACTTACACGCAAGAATCTTTGTAACAATATCAAATCCCTAATATGATACAAGCCATTAAGTTGTGAAACCACTAACTGTGAATCAAGATGTACCACAAGAGAAAGAATACCATATGAAATGGAATCCCGTAATAACTCAATCACAGCACTGTATTTAGTAACATTGTTCGATGAAGGCAGCAAACATATGCCTCCTGAAGACAACACTTGACTTGTAGGAGTATAGATCACCAAAGCGGATGAGGCTAATTTTTTAGTGTGGAGGCTAGAACCATCAGTGAATCCTATGTAAACGAAAGACTCCATCAACATTTTCCATAACAAATGAAATCCAATCAACAAACTCGATCACCATGAGGAGACCTAAATATGCAATGCAAAAATTCTACAATAATATACAAAAATTCAGCCCTGGTTGAAGATCATGCATAGTAATTTTTAAGATAGAGCCCATTTCTAGGCTCTGCCAAGGCCATCCCTTCATAATCCACCAACTCATAGGCACCTTTCTCTAAGACATGCTTAACCACGTAAGGACCATGCCACATCGGGTTGAACTTTCCTTCCCCCAAGGGTTCCTTAGCTTGATCCCACAAAAGGACCAAGTCACCTTCACTAAACCTCCTAAGACAAATCGAATTATCATACTGGACCTTAATGTGACACTTGTTAACCTCAAAAGCCACTAAAGCATCACAACGTTGCTCATCAAGCTGCTCCAAGTGGACCAGACATTCTTCCAATGGGGAAGTCTTTGGTAAAATCTCCACAGCTAGCTTCAATGAAGGGATTTCACATTCAATCGGTAATAATTAATGACTCCACCCCATGCACAAGCTGATAGGAAGAAAAACTGGTGGAAGCCTTGATTGCGGTCCTATAGGCCCACAAAGTAGGATACAACATGACATGCCAATTAATCTTGCTATGTGTGATGGTTCATTGGAGAATGGACTTAAGTGATTTGTTCACTACTTCAACCTATCCATTTGCTTGAGGTAATAAGAAGAGGAGTGCTCTTTCTTATATCCTAACTTTGAAGACAACTCTTCCATCATTTTGTTCTAAAAGTGTTTCCATGGTCAGTAACAAGCTCCCTCAGAATGCCAAACCAGGGGATAATCTAGTTAAATATGAAATGTACGGCTATTTCACTATCAGATTTGATAGTATGCATAGCCTTTTCCCATTTCATGAAATAATCCACAGCCACAATAATATGATGGTGCCCCCCAGCCGAAGCTAGGTCACAATCCATAAAGTCAACCCCCCATTTGGTGAAGGGATCGAAAGTAATAATAATATGCAAAGGGGTCGGATGTGAACACATATTACATGCAAACACCTGGAAAGGGTTGTACCTCTTGACTGCATTAACGCAATCTTTAAAGATGGACAGACAAAAATAACCTTCTCGCAAAATTTTTTGGGTTCTAGAAAGCCCAAATAAATTACCATCACACACCCCTCCGTGGAAATTATTAAGCATGACCTTAGCCTCCTCATGAGTTAAGAAATGACGTAAAATGGAATCAACCCCACAATGGTACAAAGTATCCTCCACTATGAGGTATTTCTTTTCTATGTGACGTATACGTGATCGCTCATCTCACGAGAGGTGAGTAGGAACCTTCAATGTTTGCAAATAAACAATAATATCTCCATACCAAGGGTCCACGGTTGAGATGAGAAATATATGCTCATCAATAAGAGAATCCTCATGAACCTCTTCTTCATTCAAATTTGGAAAATCCGATATGAGCTCAGCAAAAATTAATGATTTCTTCAATTTTGTCGAAACAAACTCGAGATCAAACTCTTGCAATATCACAATCCATTTATTATACATTCCCCCAATCATCCTTTTAGTGAGGATGAACAAAAATGGATTGATGTGAGCTATGACCAAAGTTTGGCGAAGGAGGATGTAATGCCTCAAATGATGAACTGCATGGATGGTGGCTAAGGCTAGCTTCTCAACATGGGAATAACGAAGTTCTGCATCATTAAGGTTTTGGCTCAGATAATATATGACATGCTCATGGATCTCCTCATCCTCTTGAACCAATACCATACCAACCGTCTCCTAAGACGTGACCACATAAATCAAAAAGTCACCGCTAAAGTCTGGTGGACTAAGCACGAGAGTCGATGCCAAGGAATTCTTAAGAGCATCGAAATACTCCTGTGCTTGTTCATCCTAGTAAAAAGGGGTTCCTTTCTTCAACAAATGCATGAATCCTTTAGTCAAATTGGAAAAATTGACCGCGAACCTTTGCAAGAAGTTTGCCATACCTTGTAAACATTGAAGATGTCGAATGTTACACACGGGAGACAATTGAAGTATTGCGTCAACCTTCAAGGGATCGACTCTAATACCCTCCTCAGACACGATAAAACCTAATAAATGGCCAACCTTCACACAAAAGATGCACTTGTGAGGATTTAATCAAATTTGATAATGACGACATCTTTCTAAAACTAACTACAAATTATAAGGGTAATGCACCCTCAAATGAGAGTGAGGAGCTAGATCATCCAAATACACTTCAATAATCTTTTTGAGATCATCAAAGAAAAAGTTCATGGCACGTTGAAATGTAGTTCCGACGTTTTTAAGGTCGAAGGGAATCTTTCGATATGCAAAAGTTCCCCAAGGACAAATAAATGCGGTCTTATGTTGGTCCTTGGGTTTAATATATATATGATTATCCAGAAAATCCATCCATAAATGAAAAAAACTCACTTCCCACACACTCATCCAAAATTTGATCAATAAATGGTGTAGGGAAATTATCTTTAGGACAGGCTCGATTTAAATCATGGAAATCAGTGCATATTCGGATCACTCCCTTCTTCTTATCCTCTGAAACGGGATTTGAAACCCACTCCATCAAGGGAATGGGATAGAAAAAACCCATCTTTGAGCAGTTTCTCTATCTATCCTTTAATAGTGGGCACTTTTCTAGGATTCACGAGACGCAAACATTGTCGAACCAGTTTTTCATTCGGATAGGTTTTTATTTATTTTTCGACGATGCGAGGGTCTATTCCTGGCATTTCCTCATATGACCAAGCAAAAAAATCACAAAACTATTTGAAAATCTCGATATAGTATTTAATCTCATCGGGGGAACAATCTTCCCCGGTGTAAATGTTCTTAATTTTACCAGGATCACGAGAAATGTTGATAGGAATTGTTGGTGACAGGTTAGCCATGTTCCCTTCAGCAATCTGACTAGGAGGGCTTAATGGGACCATGGGGATACCAACCTTCTCACTTAGAATCACCCTAAATATGATCAAGATTAGGGAGGAAATACGATCTATGGTGCAGCTCTCCCCAAGGTTGTTCTATCCCAGACATAGCCTCAAGAATATCTTCATCAAATGGAAAAACATCATCAAGGTAGTCTTGAAAGTGAGATGACTCTACCACCCAAGCAGGAAGCACATAAGGGCCCTCCTCCTTCTTTCACGAAGAGAAAGGACTAGGCTCTACAACATGATCAATATTCGCTTGATAAACCACCAATGTTGCAGGTAACGGCACGTCTGTCTTGACAACTATACTCGAAGTACTCAGTGAAGGAAGAATCCAAGGATCCTCCATATGAGAAGTGCGAAAGGATATCAAATTCGACGAGGGTGAATCCCTACCAAGACTAGACCCAATCATAAGAACAGGCGTAGGACAACTAAAGGTCCCCATGAGGGAAGGATACATACCCACACCCACATTCTCAGTTGCCGGTTGAGAATGATCAATAATCGGGATAAAATATCTCGATGATGCGTTTACACTTGGATTCTAGAAATATTTTTTTATCAATAGTAACGATCTTCTTATTCAATCAAAAACAAACCACTCGGAATAGAGAAGAGGCTACAGCTTGCATATTGTACATCCAATTCCTACCCAACAAAATATTGTAATCAAGGGGCACATCAACCACCTCGACCTTGATCGCAACAATCTTCCCCCCCAATTGGAGCTTTAGGGAAGGAAGTATACCATGTGGGAAAAATGATCTTCCACCAAAAGTAGTCAATGTGTTGACAGATTTAAACAATGTGGGAAAACCTAATCCCTTCCAACAAGCCAAATACATCACGGAAGCAACGACTCCTTCATCAATCACAGTACGCATGATGGTGTTATTAAAACACTCTACATGAATCAAAAGAGACACATAGTAAGGCAAGTGAGGTTGTATTCCATGAGTTTCAAATTTGATCACGGAAGGAGAGCTATCATCGCCAACCTCAAGAGCAGACAACAAGGCCTTTCTCTATGAAGGACAAGTATGAATTACTTCTAATGCAAACATCGCACAAGGATTCTAGCCCAAATCCTCAACAATTGAATAGTTATGGGCGGCTCGAGCATTAGGATTGTGCCCTGAGTGCTTCAAGACTCCCTTAGGAATGCGAGGTGGAACTTCAGGCTTATCCATAGGTTTTTCAATTTGTAAAGAGCCCTCAGGTGGAGCAGGTTCTTTCCCAAGGTCTAGTTGTGACGAACCATAATATTTCGCATGCGTCACAACACTAGTAGCTTTCACCATGTTGATGCACCTATGGCTGCTAGCGGCTTCCGGTGGATTTGGATTTTCACCAGACACACAGCCAGGATCAACAATCCTTGAGTTCATATTTTGATTATTTGGTATAGGATTTGTAAACACAGCTAGGCCTTGTTCTATGAACTTCGAAGCATCTTCCATACGAGGGCACAAGTGAGTGAGCTGGTCATCCCTGCACAACTTGCAAGGTAATTTAAACTTCCGCTTAGAATTCTTTTCCGCTTAGAATTGTTATTGTTCTTGTCATTAGCCCCATTATTATTATTATTATTCCCACCCTTATTATTAATTTTTCCTTTCTTTTTATTCCTTCCAGGTTGTTGGTTACCTTTCAGGTTTGACGATTTCACAGAGATTTCATCCGCCGACTGGGTAAGAAGGGGCAAAGCCATACATTTCCCCGACGTAGATTGGTTAAGCGATAACTGACTCACTTGTTTCATAACCGAATCCGCAGGTTTGGTACCTGCGGAGGCAACAATACCATCGGGATGTGGCACAGGTTTAAACTTAGGATCGAAATTGGAACGCAGAGAATTAGGTATGATCTCATAAAGGAGCCCAGAGTAAGCATAAATAAAGTCCAACTATTGGGCCCTAAAAATAGCTTGGTCCTCATTTTGTACTCCGAATGTGGAAACATCCTTCACAATATAAGGTAACAACGACTTGAGGAACCATTTTAGAAGAAACTCTATTGGCATAAAGGCTTTAATCATACTCTTCCATCTACCTCACTATTGAATATGATCTGAAATATGCATGGCTTTGTCTTGCCAAAATGTACACAAGAGTTCGGTACCAGATTCATAATGCACAGGCAGTTGGAAGTGGTTAATAAAATTCATAGCAAGGTCATGAAACAAATAATATGTCCCCCCAAGTAAATCTATATACCATTTTACGCTAGGACCCATGAGGGTACGTTGAAATAGTCTCAAATAGACAGAATCATCATTCAAGGAATTCAAAGAGCACCAAAGATGGAAGGTCGTAACATGCTCACTAGGATCTTCACCAGCCTTACCTTCAAACTTTGGAATTTCCAAAGGAAGTTTGGTAGGAACGGTCGGCCATGCTGGGTCATGAGATACAGGATGGTTAGTCAATTTCGATGGATCAGGTAGATTCAAAGTCATAAGGAAAGGGAGCCTAGGTTGAGCCGATTGGTTCCATGCTCCCTGATAGGACTAGTTCGCATAAGGTTGACTGCTATATACACCATGTCCTTGGCCAGTGGGATAATAACCCACTCCCATTTGGCCCATATAGGGTTGCATGTAAGGATTGTGATTTGGGGTACCTTGAGGCTGGGGTGCTACAAAGCCATAATTAGGTGACTTATAGAAGGTTTGATACACTGACACATAAGGTGTGTAGGTTTGTCTATAAGATGGTCCGTAAGAAGTTCCATAAACCGAACCATGGGATGGTCTATGGCAAGGTCCATGAGATGGTCCATGGGAAGACACATGAGATGGTCCATGGGAAGATATGTGTCTTGCTGACACAGAAGGAGACACATGGCCCTATGACACAACGGTGCTAGCAGAAGTAGGACAAACATGGCTAGTAGTAGAATTCCAGCCAGAAGGCCCACTAGAGTTAGGGGGAGGATGAATTGTCAAAAAGGAATTTGAAGGGAATGGTGCAGAAGACAATGGAATATGTGAAGGAATATAACTCGTGCCCCCAATATTCACATTTCTAGGTTCTGGTCCCCGAATAGGAACACTAGTGCTAGGCCTAGGATGTATGTGTGAAGGAACTTCCACCGAAGGGATGGAAGGTGTAACGTGACTAGAGCTACAAAAAATCTCCGCTTGGAAAGGAATGGAAGTTCCCCCGAGTGCAGCACCAGGGTCAACACCCGACCCATCATGAGGTGTCGGACCGATATCAGGAATATCAAACATGCCATACCTAATAGTGTTAGTGTTAGCAGATGCGTGGTGAGTCTCATCGCCTGGAAGCCAATGTCAGTGATTAGGGTGTGTGGGTTCTATAAATTGTGGAAAATATTCTTATGACGGCCCATCCGAATGATGACCAAAACCTAACAGAGTCTCGTATGTGCTAAGAGGTTCGTCTTCCCATACATGACGAGGAAAATCAAGAATCTCTGGAATCTCATGCTCGTGATCACCCATAGTGTATGAATCAAAGTGAGAATGAGTCTGCCCAGACTATCTGGTTCTCTCTCCCAAAGAGTGAGGAGACATGGAAGGCAGAAGTTTTTCTAAATGATGAGAATGGCGAGGTGTTGCATGTGAATCCAAAATGACTCAAGAAAAATAAAAGACTCAATCTATCTACGCAACCCTAAGAAAACTAGAGTGCACAGAGCATACACCTAAGAAAATATAAATCCAAATCACAAGCAAACCAAGGGTAGGATAAGTGATCTCCCAAATGAAGTAGGTATGTCTCGCCTAGGAGAGGCTTGAGACTCCCATACACAACAAGCAGAGGTTCGTAACCAATTATAGTGGCCCTCGGCTTCAATGGATATAGAAACTGTGGTGTCCGACCAATACCTAGCCAGGACATCTGTAGAATAACCTTTGCAAATACCCCCTCGATAACCTAGGTAAGGAAACTAAGGTCACATCAATATAACCAATTCTCAAGAGGATAGTCACAGGCGGGATCGAATGTATCAGGGTTGCAAAGCCCGAATCATAAAACCACTACTGGTACCCCAAGGGTGCACCAATTAATTCCTCAAAGGCCCCCAAATACGAATACAATCCTGGAAATATCTCTGGTGCTCACAGAAAGTGACCAGGGTTCATCCTAATCACAATCGCGTGCACTGCCTCATGCTTAACTCCCGTGTAAGAGGAGCATCCTAAGAAACACTAATTATGTCAAGGGTTTCACACTCTCACTTGGACAGTTGTCTAATTGTTTTGTTTAGTGGTCTTGGAGAATTGACTCACAATGAACTATTCCAAGACCCTAAAACCTATTCTTGTTGATGCACCCTAAAAAATAAAAGAGTGTAATTCATTTTAATAAGTGTTGATTTTAGTTTGTTGTGATTACTCAAAGGGTAAATGGTCATGCAACCAATGAAGTTATGACTCAACAGTAAAGTAAATATGCACGCCTAATAAGCAATGGCAAATGCAATGTATAGAATGAAAAACAGGGTATGCCACTACATGAGATGCACAATTTTTCTTTCAAATGCAAGTGTAGTCATTCTTATATGAAAATCTAACTATAATAACAGTAAGAAAACCTAATGCAAGTACCATGCCAATGTAAAATGCAAGAAATGCATAACTATGTAAAGTAAAAATATTTTGTATTTCTATAATAAATGAGATATGTAAGCAAATAAATGACTCTACAACCCCCATACCCTACAACCACTCATAAAAAACAGCCAAGCAAGGCACTAAGGTAAAAGAGACCTAATGCACTAATCTCAAAACAAAAAATGGATAAATGGATGACAAGAACAAAACTTAAAAAGTAAACTAAAATCAGTCTCTGGTCAGAAACAGAGGGTGTATACAGACTCCAGAGGCATCCAAGAAGACTTAGCAATCATCATAAACCACCCAACAACACTTAATCGTCCTACTAAGGCTCAAAATCAAGGCATACACAACTGTTCTCGGTAAAAGAGCGTATATACGCGACTGTTCAAGGAAAACTCGCATGTATACGCGACTGTGAAAGCAACACCCGTGTACAGGAAGAAAAAGGGAAGAAAATAGGGCAAATAGACAAGCTAAGACAAAATCTATTTCTTCAGGACCCTACTTCGAAAACATGCCCCCAGACCCAACACAGAAACAAAGAAATCAAGAGTAATTTAAGTACATTGAATACCAAAAACCCCCAAAGAGAAACAACTAGGAACCTACCTAGTGGAGTCACCAATTCTGTTACGAAGAGAAACTTCCTATAGTTGGGGTGTACCACAACATATAGCTTTGACAATAGAAACCAGTATTTCCCAATATGCAAGAGAAGCCAGATGTCTAACACTAAGGGATACCGAATCGTACCTTATTCCAGATGGTTGAAGTAGATCCTCATTGAGCTTTCCAATTCACGCTTGTATTAGCAATTCGCTCTAAACAACAACAAAAAAGACAATCATGCTATATAATATTCTGTTAGGCCTACTCTAGCATATATATTCAATGATGCATAGACAATTAAACCCATCCATGGATTCAATATTCATATTCAATTGCACATAATTGGTCAGGAAAACATATTTCTATTGATAAAATCAGAGATTACAATCGTGACAACCTCTGTGGGTACGTCTACGAACCAGAGAAACCGAGTCCTCCACCTGGGCCTCCACCACCTCAATCCTCCATCTCTCGATAGCAATATCACAAGCAAAGGCTAGCTTGGGAAGAATACTAAGTGCTCCAAAGGGACAAAGGGATGCAGACTCAAGTATACACAAACTATGGCAACAATGGACTATAGTTTACTTTCTCTTCAATTCCTAGTCCTCTGCAATGTATCCAAGGGGTTCCTTATATAGCTCTCCAAAAAATTAATGGAGGGTCGAATCCAAGAAATCTCAAGGCATATGGAAGGCCAAGAGTCAAGTGGTTTAGACTCACATGAAGGAAAACTCCAAAAGTATTTTGATTTATGCACACATCCCTATGTACGTAGGTTTGAGGTCAAAAGTCGCATGTACACGCAAGTATGGGTTTAAAATTCGTGTACAACAATAAACAAGTGTTTTTTAGGGATGATATTGGGACATCAAAGGATAATATGAGTCCATGGGGTCTAAAGAGTTTGCAGAGGGACATGGAAGGCCATCAATATGTGATCAACCGTGTGTGGTAAAATCAGCTATAACATAAGGAAAAAAGAGTATAAGGAAGAAGAAAAAGGAGATGCGACATAGGAAACAACATCAAAGAAGAAGGGAAGGATGCTACGACAGAAAAGGGGAGAAAGGAGAAAGGAAAAGAGAAGGCATGGGACGAGGAAGTTGCACTAGTTTTGTAAGCTACGATAGAAGGACAGAGCAAGAGACATGATGACATGGTAGAATATTTGCAGAAGCAGGCATGCAAATAAGGTAACATTCATAAAGTGACAATAAGGCATGATCCTGAGAAGCACCATCCCTTAGTGATCATGGGTATGATCTTGACTGGAGCCGGCATAAATCACACGTGTAAAGGCATTTTTGTAAGTGAGGTCGATAGCGCCTTTTTGGTCATATATTGCTAGAATAGGAAAGACACCTCGTGGGATGAAGATAGTAAGTCGACTGTGATAATGACTGAAGCTGAGTCTATTAGAGTCTATATCGATTCATTATTGAGTCTGTAACAAGCATGTATGGGAATATATTGATTCTGTAATAAGGATATAAAAGGAGAAACCCAAGTTGTACATGGGTTAGTCGATTAACCAATTATCCCATTAGCTATCTCTTGTTTAGATGATTTTGAGCTGATTAGAGGATACAATAGTTTTGAATAAGTGACTCTGGATTGCTGAGTGCATCAAAGTAGTGGATCAGCAGCTAAGTGCACAGATAGGTAGAGAAGGTCGATTTGATCCAAGCTATGTGCAAATCATTGAGTAGGAGTAGAGTAGAGTGATAAAGATAGAGAAGAACATAGAGCATGAGAGGGAGGAGAAGTGGGTAGAGATAGAAGAGAAGATATTGAATAGAGTCTGTAGCTTTATGTACAAGAAAAAGGTCCATCTATCTCCTCATGCCAATGCCAGATGAAGAGCACCTTGTGGTTTTTTCCCAGATGGGTTTCTACGTTACATGATGTGTATATGTGGGAATGTTGAGTAGCTTAGACAAGTGCATATTTACTGTGTTTACATAATTGATTGGTTATTACTATTTAAATAGATAACTGTAAGAATGTTGTGTTTCAAGTAATGAATATGTATTTGATGTCTGTTCACTACACATTTGCATAAGATTGCATAGACAAGGGAAAGTAATACTTCAATGTTGATATATAAAGTGCAAACCACCAACCCACCTTCCCGGTCTTCGTTGGAAACCTTGGCGCAGGGCCAAGGACTTAAACACCCTCCTGCACAAACTTCAGAAATGTGTTTCTGGAAGTTACCCATAGAATCGAGATATTTCAGGTGAGAGGGCATCTATGTCATGGGTGCTACCGGTTGGGCTCTTTTCCGTCGGTCTGATATCTTGGGCTTTGTTGCACTGCCAAGGAGAGGGGTTGAACCTGGTTCGCATGTGAAAAAAACCCAACAGATGGTTATTTTGTTGGGACCCTAAAGTGTTGTGGTAAGGGACATGTTCTGGAATCCCACGAAACCGAAGATCCAAAACTCGGTGGACACAAAAGAGCTAGAGTTTGCACAAAAAGAAAGTGAAAATTATTGGTGGACATCGAAAAAGTGGTTAGAATGGTACATATATTCAGACATCCATGATATTTTCTTTCCCGAGTTCCCCATTGTGTTGTATGAATGGTTGGCTAAGTTGGCAACCCAGAATAAGAATTTTCAAGGAGGAGAACCGACAGAATAGTCTTCGTTCTTGATTGAGCGGCTGAAAAGAAACAACAACCCTATATCAAGGGTTGTGGAATTCTAGGTAGATAGTATCATAGAAGTATATATCACTGAGTTCATTGTTGATATGATAACCTCATATTGTGAGGCCAAGAAAAAAAAATTCCAAGGACCATGCAGTCAATATCTCTCATCTTGGAAGACATGGTTCAAAATTATTATATGTGAAAAGGGAATTCTATGAATATAGATTGAATAGAAAAGGGTGGCTATGTCTCAGCAGAACCCTGAAGTGAGATGTTCCTAGGAGAAGGTGGAAATGAACTAGAATATAGATTTTTGAGAAGCAGAAGAGAATTCAGGTCTGTTAAAAGGAGAAAAACTTTGTTCGGATGAGGCAATTGTAGCACAAAGAAAGAAGAAGAAGGATACAAGTTTACATTGTACCTAGATGAAGGCTCATGTGACAAGGAAGAGGAGTATCATCCAATATCAGAAGGGGACGAAGAATCCAAGGAGTCGACTGAAGCTCCGAAACAAGATCATGTAGACAACTCGCTTTCGATAGCAGAGGTAACATTGCGAGACCTGTCTCCAGGTATTTCTGTAAATACGAGTAGTACTAACACTGTAAATATCATATAAGGAAGTTCAACTAGTCCACATTTTGTTCCTACTGTACCGGCAGTTAATACAGTACCGATCAATCCAATGGGTGGAACTGACATTAAGCTCCCAATATTCAATGGGAATGGGCTGGAAGACCTAGAACACCACTGGTTTTTGTGTGACGTCGTTTGGACTGTAAAAAAAATCTAGGATGAGAACATCAAGAAAGCATAGATGATCACAAATCTACAATTTCGTGCGCTAGACTGGTATATGAATTTTTCCATAGTACCAATGGGAGTGGTACCAAAGACACTCGATGAGATTAGACTTGGGTTGATTGATGAATTTAAGAAACCGAAGTCTGAATCACAATCCATCACTTAGATCAAGGAGATCAAGCAACTACCGACAGAATCTGTTTGGTATTTCGACAAGAGATTTAAGACATTAATGGCCAAGGTGAGCTTCCAAATCTCATATGTGCAACACAAGGAATTGTTCATTGATGCCTTGTTGCCACACATCCAAACATCGTTGATGAAACAGAAAATCATGTTGCAGATAGAGGCTCTGGAGATATCCATGAAGTTAGAATCCTTTCCAATTGGAGACACTGGCTTGAGCATGATGCAAATTCAATCGCAGCTGGCCAATCTTACGGTGCAGCTCCATGACATCAAAAGAGGCAAGGAATTTCAGGAGGAACTATGGTGTACCAGGTGCAGAACAGATGGGCACCATAAGGAGAATTTCCCATCACTAATGAATTATTTTGTAGCAGGTGTGTCAAACACATTAAAAACCCAAGGGATTCCTTGGTGTAGAGTATTCCAAACTAGAGGTCACAAGTCCAAGGAATTTCTATATTTGCAGAAGATTGTAAGTGCACCTACTAGTTTGTATTGTAAATTTTGAATATCGGTAGGTCATGACAAAAATGATTGTAGAGAACTTCAGCTACTCGAAGAGAAAACAATGCTTACCTACGCAATGAATAATGAGGAACATATGCAAGTTGAATGAGCGCAACCTCAATATCAGCATGTTCAATTTCAACAACAACAATATCCTCAACCGCAATATCAACCAAACCAGTATCCTCAACAACAACAATACCCTCTGAAAAGGTGGGGTGGGACCTCTAGAGGTCGAGGATAGAAACTAGGAGGGGTATTTGGTCGAGGAAGATGCCAAGTTGTATGCTATAATTATGGGCAGCCATGACACTTTTCCCGAGATTATCAAAGTCCTCCAAAAATTTGTACATATTGTAAATCATTTGATCACATTGTCAAGCAATGTCTGCAACTCATTGTGAAATGGCAATGTAGAACTGTCATTAATATAAACCAAGTGCAAAATCCAAATCCAAACCCCAATTCAAATATTCAAATGATTTCTGTCGAACCAAGACAACCCAACATTGCTATAGTCACAAGCGGAGGTGCTGCGATAGGCACATACCAAAATACACCGCAAGGACATCGAAAGGTGCAACCTGTGGAAAAAAAGAAAGCCCCGCTAGATGTCCAACAGGAGAAGAAAGTATTCTTGGAAGCACAACAAGACTTTGTTGAGGTCAATCAGTCGTCGACATCTAGACAAGTGAGAGTCATGCCCAAAATATTTGAACAACTAATCAGAAGGCCACCCACTAAAATGGTTAGTAAGATCAAGGACTTTTTCAAAAGTTGTTTAGCACTAATCCATGACAAAGATGTTGTCACAGAGTTGACAGAACTCATAGAAGACAACACAGAAGATCTGCACCCTGAAAGAAGATTCAATCAAGTCAGAAGCAAACAGAATATAGGATGAGATTTGTGAATGACTACACAGACAAGAGATTATGATATGGACTATATCATACTCAACTTGGGCTCAAATGTCAATATATTGATAAGACAAACATGGAAAAGCATAAACAGGTCGTGATTGGACTGGTCTCCTATTCAACAAAGATTGGCGAACCAGTCGAAGGTGCTACCAATTGGTAGGTTGTCCCAAGTACCTATGGAGGTCGAAGGTTTGAGAACATATGTCGACTTCGAGGTCATTGACATTGTTGATGACACAAACACCTATCCCATGCTTTGAGGGATTGATTGGGAAATAGACAACCAAACTATCATAAAATTTAAGAAAATATCTTGTCTTTCAAAGATTCTAAAATAAGATTGGTTGTGCCCATTGATCCCCTTGAAGGGCATCGATATGTTGAGCCTGTACATAGCAAAGGGCAACAGAATTATCTGGACCAATTTTATAACATTATGTCTTCGAAGGAATATTATATTAACCCCACAATTGATGGAAATTTGAATTGCCGCAGTGTAAGATCGTGCACGTCCGACTGAGGCGAAGCCCAAAAAAATTGGCAGAACATGCCACATGAAGTCTCCATACACAAATGTGCAATAATTACAAGATTTTTTCGAAGGGTAGGAGCTGAAGTGAGTGCGCTTCCTACGTATGAAGGACTGCCTAACCTTTCATCCTTCTTGGAATAATTTGAAGCAAAGGCCACAGAATCGTAGAGATTGTCCACTATGGACTATATGCTGAAAGCTACGCCCTATAGATGGTGGGGTACACATAAACAGTCTATCTCCAAATGGACGCAATGTTGAAGACTAATGGAGATAAGATTTGGAGAAGAGATCAGTTATGATGATAAAAAACACACAGGATCTTCAAATCCTGGAAAACATATTGAGAACTGTCACACGGCTTGGAAAGCATATCCGTGACAGGAATGGGTTCACGAATTCATCCACACCTTGGAAATGGTGCCAAGAAGTTGGTACACCTCGGAGGAGCTACAACAAGGAACTATAGAGTGGGAAAGTTTAACTCTAAACCTTATGAAGACATTTGAATTTACAAGCAAACATCCAATAGCCGATGTTGCACTAAAATTCATAAGGGAGAATATCTTTGAAGAAATATTAGCTATTGAGACACACTGCCACCAATTCCCTATGACCACACACAGCAAGATGGACTGCTACAATATCACTAGAGAACCAGATGATGATGACCCTCTAGATATAAATGTACCTGAGCCAGAAGGTATACATATAGTAGAAGGATCTCCTATAACTACTGATCAATTTCTAAAACCACTTAAAATCAAGAAAGTAAATATTGGGTTCGAAGAAAACCCGAAGTTTTCTAATATCAGAGATTACTGGAATGAGGAGACTATGGGAAAGATCACTGATTTACTACATGAGTTCTAGGATCTATTCCCTACAAATTTCTCTGAAATGAAAAGCATAGTTGGAGACCTTGCCGAAATGAAGATACCTTTGAGGCCTGATGCAAAACCAGTCAGACAACGACCATACTGACTAAACCCGCATTATAAAGAGAAAGTTAAAGTGGAAGTTGACCAAATGTTAGAAGCAGGGGTCATAGATCCATTCAAAGAATTAGAATGGATCAGCCCAATCGTGGTACAAGACAAGAAGAATTCAGGGGAAGTTAGAATTTGTGTTGATCTTCAGAAACTTAATGATTCCTGTTTGCATGATCCA
The DNA here is from genome assembly GCA_001517045.1 of Pseudotsuga menziesii. Taxonomy (NCBI): domain Eukaryota; kingdom Viridiplantae; phylum Streptophyta; class Pinopsida; order Pinales; family Pinaceae; genus Pseudotsuga; species Pseudotsuga menziesii. The sequence goes on from LPNX010054123.1 coordinate 68,332, forward strand.
TTTCCAACTCCGTTTATAGATGAAGTATTGGAAAATGTTCACAGACAAGAGATCTATTCATTTACAAATGGATTATGGGGTTACGATTAGGTCTGCATTTCCAAAGAATACCGCTACAAGAATACCTTTACAACAGTATGGGGATGCTACCAATACACGGTAATGGCCTTTGGACTAAAAAATGTCCCTCCAATTAAAGAATATATACACAAATTTCTTGTAGTCTATTGTGATGATTAGACAGTTTTTGGTCTCGTAAAAGATCACATAGAAAGTCTTTGACTGATGTTGGAACAATGTTATCAGTACCAGATTTCCATCAATTTGAGGAAGTGTATTTTTGTGCCCCTTTCTGGGCTCTGTTAGGTCATGTAGTCTATCATGATGGGATTTTGGTTGATCCCGCTAAAATTTCCATCATTCTAGACTTACCACCACCTACTGCAGTTAAAAAATTAAGAGCAACACTCGAGCATACGTGATATTACAGAAAGTTCATTAAAGGATATGCACAAGTGACTGCCCCGATGGAGAAATTGTCAAAAAAAGACACTAAGTTCCATTGGACAGAGGAATGCTAGGAAATATTGGATAAGTTGAAAATCAAAATGGCTACTGCATCCATACTGATATTTTTGGATTGGAAAAAATAATTCCATGTTCATGTGGATGCATCCTCTATGATGCTTGGAGTGGTCTTGACGCAACTAGGAGAAGGAGATATTGATCACCCCATTGCTTTTGCTAGCAGGAAACTATCAACAGTAGAAAATAATTACACTACAACAGAACGGGAAGGACTTGCAATTGTTTATCCATTGCATAAATTCAAATATTACTTGTTGGGGGGGGCATTTTAAAATGTACAATAATCATTTTGCGCTGAAATATTTGGTTAACAAGCCAGTGTTGGGGGGGGATATTTGTCAGTGGCTCCTCCTCTTCCAGGAATTTTATTTTGAGATTATTGTCAAACCAAGTCGATTAAACTTAGGACCAGACCATCTATCCAAAATATAAAGTGGAGACGAACCTACTAGTCCAGAAGACAATATCCCGAATGCTCAATTATTTGTGCTAACCACCTTTGATGGCCAGTATGTAGATATCATACAGCTCCTAACTACGGGAATGGCACCAGTTGAGTTGACAATTGTGCATAAAAAACACTTAGTAACACGAGCTGCAAATTTCCAGCTGATTGCAAGCCACTTGTACAAACTAGGCCCATATGAAATATTGTGACGCTATATTTGTTAACATGAGAAACCTATTATATTAAGTGAAGCACATGCTGGTGTTGCAGGAGGAAAATTTGCAAGAAAGGCGATGGTGCACAAGATTTTACAAGTTGAGCTATGGTGGCCTACCATGCATGTCAATGATAGAGATTATTGTCATAGTTGTGATGTCTGTCAATGCATAAGGAAGCCATCTAGAAGAGATGAGATTCATTTGTTTCCACAAATTACACTGCAGACATTTGAAAAATGGGTTGTCGACTTCGTGGGGCCTATTAGTCCAATAGGGAAGCACACAAGAGCTAGATACATTATCACTGCGATAGATTACCTGACTTGATGGGTAGAGGCTGTGCCTGTCAAGGATTGTATTGCTGCAATGGAATTGAAGTTTTTATTTGAGAATGTGGTGACCAGGTTTGGATTCCCCAATATATTGATTAGTGATCAAATAATCAGTTGATTAAAGAGATAACAGATGAATTTCAAATACAACATAGAAATACCACTCCCTATCACCCACAGGAGAATGGAGCGATCAAAGCATTTAACAAGATTCTGGAAAACGTGCTCACCAAGGTCTGCAACATAAGAAGGGATGGCTGGGACAAGAAAATATTTGCGGTTCTATGGGTGTATCACACAACATGTAAGAAGTTAATAGGCCAAACACGGTTTAGATTAGTGAATGGACAGGAGGCTGTCATGCCTATGGAATATATTGTACCAATTTTAAGAGTGGTGACCATTACAGAAATGAATGATGTTGATGGTGTTGAAGAAATATTAATTTATTTAATCCATTTGTAGGAAGAACGCTTTATTTCAGGATTCCATCAAAATGTAGAAAAACAAAGGCAGAAGGCATGGCATGATAGACATATCAAGAAAAAGCAATTTTTAGTATGTTTGAGGTCTTGTTCTTATGTATGACAACAAATTTTTCAAACACCCAACCAAGTTGAAGACACATTGGTTAGGTCCCTATGTAGTGAAGGCAATCACTGAGGGAGCAGTGAAATTGGAAAAACTTGATGGTATGGAAGTCAGAGGGCTCATTAATGGGAGTCAGTTGAAGCCTTATTTTGATAGTTTAAATATATCTATATATATATATATAATGAGTGTAATGATGATGATGATCACCATGATGTTTAGGTGAAAGAGGATGAACGTGACCTTTACACACAGTGTGGTAAGGAAGCGGGGGCACTAAAAACAAGGACATGTCGATACCATGATAATAAGGGATTACTGAAGTGACAAATATCAAGTCCCAAAACTGTGAGAAAAATTGAAGCTGGTTACAAGCGAGGCTGAGGGTCACTTCCTCCATTAATATCATGATGTCACAAAAAAAGGGGCGGCATAGTTGGAATGTCCACATAAGGAGTCAAATCAAGAACCCACGTGATTGTTCATGCTGTCATTTTTCTACTTGATGATGGAGCATGTGAGGATTTGAAGAATTCATTATTGGAATCAACTCCTAGTGATGATTTAGTAACCACCCAACTCCTTATAATGCAACAATCAGAGTCGTTTTAAGATACCGAGTGAGTGAAAAATTCCAAAGAAAATGGACGAATAACTATTGTTGAGTTAATGGTCCTAGGGGTCCTAATAAGTAATATGTAATGACTATTATTCTTGGGAATCCCATTGTTTGATATGTTTTACAGACCGCTAGGCGCTGCTTGGAAATTTAGCTAATTATGGGCCTTCATGCAAAAGCAGCTCCAACCATTGGGGAAAAATGACACCACATAAACCTTCTAATGCCAAGAAAAGAAATGATTCCTTGGGGGATTTGGGCATAGTAGGAGAAGCAGTGGCAACAACACATAGCCCAAAAGACATCCCATCGAAGCCTCTAGACATGGTTGGAAAAAATTAACTATTGCAGTGTATAGTAGCCATTACTAGGAATGCCTGGTCAGAACGAAAGCTCGAACTAGGACATGGAGGAACAAAGGTCTACATCATCACCATCATCACTAGAAATTGAAAAATATAAGGAAGTTGATGATGAATCCAAATATGTGTTGCGCTGGCGCACCCTGGTAGAACAAGCTAGTCCAGGTAGGGGTTGACGGATCTCGCCAGTAATATACCCAATAGAAATATAGACCCCTTGCTGGTGTGAGCGAAGACTACAAGTTGTTAGGATTACCTAGATGAGGTGTACTCATTCATGGGTAATACTCAAGAATATTCTGACAGGAGTACTAGGCCCAAACATGGGTCGAGTTGAGGGCTTCATTTGGACATGCGGACAAGGAACATTGGTGTTCCTGATAAGTCCTTCAACTCCTGCATTATACCCCTACATCCTACACTGCTGAGCAGTAAAAACATTCATAAGCAGACAAAAATGACAAGTCGGTCTAGGATTTAGTACTGTTGATAAACAGAACTATCTTCTGGCGGTCTGCAAAGCTAACAGTGTTACTAGGAGAAATAAAGGCTACCAGGCACAAAGCTAAACACAGAAGGAACATAAACCTTCCACCAGCATCGAACATAGAATGAACATAAAGGAAGAATCAGAAAGGGTGACAGGGCTAATTCATCCTATGCACTAGAAGGTGCGCAAGGTAGCGGCCTCAGTGGAAAGTAACATGCCAGAACACGTTAGTTTCGACCTGGTGGAGCACATGCAGAGAGTTGAAGAATAAGTGTGCACAGAAAAAGAGAAGCTCATGAAAATCGTGGAGGATTTTCATAACAAAATCCGTGCCAGTTATTTTATGGAGCAATAGCTCGTGTGGCTTAGGACGAGCCATAGGTGAGCGTTGGGGGACTTTTGGGCCCAGGACAGAAGGGCATAATTTATATAAGAATTATGCCTAAGTAAGGGAAAAAGACTATAAGGAAGAAGAAGAAGGAGCTGCGACATAGGAAACAACATCAAAGAAGAAGGGAAGGATGCTGCGATATATGAGAGAATAAAAGGATAAAGGTAAAGAGAAGGAGTAGGACGAGGAAGCTACGCCATTTTTGTAAGCTAAGATAGAAGGACATAGCAAGAGACGTGATTACATGGCAGAATATTTGCAGAAGTAGGCATGCAGATAAGGTAACAGTTAGAAAGCGACAGTAGGGCATAATGCTGAGAAGCAGCAGCCCTTAGTGATCTTGGGTATGAGCTCGATTAGAGCTGAAAGAAACCACACTCATAAAGGAATTTTTGTAAATCATGCTGATAACGAATTTTTGGTCATATATTGCTAGAATAGGAAATACAGCCTGTGGGATGAAGATAGTAATTCAATTAGGATAGCGACTGAAGCTGAGTCTGTTAGAGTCTATATCATGTCATTATTGAGTCTGTAATAAGCATGAATAGGAATATATCGAGTCTGTAATAAGGATATAAAATGAGAAACCCAAGTTGTACATGATTTATCCGGCTAATCAATTAGCCCATTAGCTAGCTCTTGTTTAGACGATTTTGAGTTGATTAGAGGATACAACAGTTTTGAGTAAGTGACTCTGGATCGTTGAACGCATCAAAGTAGTGGATCTGCAGCTGAGTGTGCAGATAGATAGAGAATGTCGAGTCAATCTAGGTTGTGTGCGAATCACTAAGTAGGAGTAGAGCAGAGTGATAAAGATAGAGAAGAACAGAGAACATGTGAGGGAGTATAAGTCTATAGAGATAGAAGAGAAGATATTGAATAGAGTATGTAGCTTTTTTACAGACAGAAGGTGCATCTATTTTCTCATGCCAATGCCATATGAAGAGCACCTTGTTCTTTTTTCCCATATGGGTTTCCACATTACATGTTGTGTATATGTGTGAATGTTGAGTAGCTTAGACAAGTTCACATTTACTATGTTTACATGATTGATTGGTTATTGTGATTTAAAGAGATAACTGTAAGAATGTTGTGTTTCAAGTAATGAATATCTTTTTGATGTCTGTTCACTATGCATTTGCATAAGATTGCATAGATAAGGGCAAGTAATACTTCAGTGTTGATATATAAAGTGAAAACCACCAACCCAACTTCGTGGTCTTTGTTGGAAACCTTAGTGCAGGGCCACAAATTTAAACACCCTCCCGCACAAATTGCAGAAATGTGGTTCTGGAAGTTACCCATAGAACTGAGATACCTCGAGTGTGACGACATTTGTTTTGCAGGTGCTGGCAGCTGGGCTCTGCTCTATTGGGCCAATATCTTGGGATTTGTTGCCCTGACCAAGGAGAGGAGCTAAACCTGGTTCGCAGGGGAAACAAATCCCAATAGATATGTACTTTGACTTTTCTCGAAAATCCCTTTCACCATTATCTTTTAGCAATGACCTTTTCGCAATCAGAAACTTCTTCCTTCTGCAATTGTGGATTACGGATTGTGGGTATGCATTTCAAATTTTCTCAAAAATTGCTTCCACTATTATCTTTCTTCGTTTACCTTTCTTTATTTACCTTTCCGAAACAACCTTTCTGCAATTACTTTTCAGCAAATACCTTTCTACATTTTACCTTCCCGCATTTTACCTTTCCACAGTTACTTTTCCGCAATTGGTTTTCCGCAATTCCCTTTCTGCAATTGCGGATTGCGAATTGTGGGTATGCATTTCGATTTTTCTTGAAACTGCTTCCGCAATTCCCTTTCCAAAAAACCAAGTCAAGTCAATATGTAGATTGCGGATGTGCCATCCAACTTTTATGAAATATTCTTCTGCAATTTTTCTTCCGCAACCCCGGTGAGATGTCGATCTATTGCGGCTTTGATCTCATCCATTGTTCTATTACCAATGTGAAACTTTGCGTATTTCTTATCTCTTGTGCATATTACTTCTTGAATTATTTCCCCATCGTCGATCTCTTGTGGCTTTGATCCCATTCCTTGATCTACTTTCAATGCAGAACTACACTTTAACTTTGCGGAATTCTTATTTCCTGTGCAAATTCACTTGATGAATTCTTTCCCCATCGTCAATATCTTGCGGTTTTGATCTCATCAGTCGGTCTACTATTAGTGTGGAACTACACTTTAACTTTGTGGACCTCTTATCGCCCATGCAGATTCACTTTGTGATTTCTTTCCCCATCGTTGATTCATATTTCTGCTTTAATCTGGATCATCTAATCTCTGTCAAAGGAATGAACACAACACGGGGAGGTCACCTAGGGACCAATATGATATCACGTCCGTTCATATTGGGGGGGTTAAAATTTAAAAATTAAAAATCAATATATTGGGGGTATATTAGGGGTAACGAGGGTTTTTTTTTTACTATTTAAATATCCAATATGTTGGGGTATTGGGGGGGTTAAAATTAAAAAATTAAAAATCAATATATTGGGGGTATATTAGGGGTAACTAGGGTTTTTTTTTTACTATTTAAATATCCAATATGTTGGGGTATGTTTTATTCAACATTTTTGCCTGAGCCGTTCACCAGTCCTCCGAGCCTTGCCTGCTAGGTGCCTGTTCCTGCGAGCTCCTTTGCTTGTGGTTTGAGGTCTAAGTGCACCTGCACCAAGTCGAGGTGCCTGCGAGCTGGGTTTAGGGTGTTTTTTCGAGCTGGGTTTAGGGTGTTTTTTCCATCGTGTGGCTGCATGTCGAGGTGCCTACGAGCTGGGTTTAGAGCGTTTTTTCCATCGTGTGGCCTTGTGGGCTGGTCACTTTCTCAGTATTGGACTAGCCATGAATATACTGTAGACGTATTGTGAGTTGTTTCCTTCTTTTTCTACTAAAATCCTGTTTGAAATGGTGTCTGCCCATGGGGTTTTAGGATGTCCCAGTCACAGATTTATCTTCAAACGATCTTAATCTTGCTGATGCTCTTTATGGGTGCCTCTCATTTTCAGTCTTTCGCCATGTTTCCTGCAGGTTGGTTTCATCACCATTTGAATTTTTATGCCACAAAACTTCCTCAGTCTTTTCAGTCTTCGTGCATATGTTAGTCGTCTTCTTTTTATGATGATCATATGTGCTTTGGTATAGCAATGAATTTAGTTTATGGTTGATCATCAGGTCTTTCAATTTGAGCTGGTGACAGGTTCAATCTAGAGTATGAGCAATGGACTCGGGCTGGTATCAGCTCCTTTCTTGATTTCAAATGTAGCCAACAACAAGAATTGTCTGCAGAGGGACCTTATCCATGAGCTTCATGAAGCTGGAATCTATGATTATGCTCAGAGTCTGGGGATTATTCAGAATGGGGTTTTTGTTATGCAAAATGGTAAGTTAGTCTGTGTCCTCAGCTGTATAATCTGATTGTGTCATATTGATTTTGCAATGCCAGAATTGTTTCTCGAAAGAAGCTGATATGTTTGTTTGTTTGTTTTTCTTTTAATGTGCTCTGAGGCCAATCTCTTCTACAGGACATGTTTTCATTGCAAAAGAAAGTCCAGTTTGAATTTGATGAAAAAAAAGGTTGATTGAAAATGTCAGGTTGTTAAGATTTCATTTCTGTGGTTTAATCATTTCCTTTATGAAATGCCGGTGCACTTCGGTTTAGTGCGTTAAAATTATTGTTATGGCCCTGTGTTTTACAAGTAATTTGGTCAATGTTTCATGAAAAATCTCAACCTATACAGGCTACATTTTGTGAATTGTTCTCTTTTATTTGAAATGACAGCTGGTTCTACATTTTCCAGCCTGTTGTCACGAGTTCGATTCTCCAGGGAATCTTCTCAACATATGATGTTGAATCCAAGCCATTATGTTTGATTCCCTTTGGAGTCATTCAGAGCACAGGCTTGATAGCTACTAACCCCATGAGCTAAAGCCCTGTTGAGTCATTAAGTGCATCCATTGTATATTCTTCAAAAGGGATCTGTTGCCTCAATTTCCGGCACAGTTTTTAGGGTCAAGGTTCCTCACTTTCAATTTTTTTTCATAAAATTATGTTTGATGAATAGTTATGCCAATCAATAAAACCCTATTTCCATATTCTATGTAGGGATGAATATTGATGAAAATTTTTCAGAGCTATGGCCAGCGACAGGCGCATATTCATTACCTATCTCTAGTGGGGCACCTGCAACTTATCCACAATTTAACCCATGCCCATCAGTGCCATTGGTTTATGTGGATACTAGAAGTAATGGCTCTTCATCAAGAGGTAGTGATGGGGCGATCGCCAAACTTGCATCAGACAATATTATGGCGAGGTTGAACCATTTAGATGCTGAAGGGGACGAATTTGAGTCTCCGGGAACAGTAGGGTGAGTCCCATCTTCTCCTATGTCTTCTATGATAGATTGACTGAATTTTCTCAGGGATGTGCAGAGTTTATGAATTGATGGTCACTAGCTGTATTGGTTTAGCCTTTGGTTGAAATGTTATGATTTCACTACAAAGAAATATTCTACAATGACCAGCTGGAGTACGCTTCATGGGTCACTATGTTTGCGAGCTAAATACAGCTTTGTGAATGGTAGGAGGAAGAGAAGACGAATTCATCGATCCAGTATTGGTGTAACAGGTGGGAGAGGACTCCGGCATTTCAGCATGAAAGGTGCTTGCTTCAGTTTGTTTCATCTTAAGTATATAACGTTCATGTAATTATCTATCTATTATTTATCTACAGATAGATAGATAGTATTTGCTTTTCATTATCATGGATGATAACACTCATTGTTGATAGAAGGTACCAAATATTTTCAGGTGACTGATTGAACAACCTTCTTTGTTTGTTTCAAACTCTGACTTGCAAAAGTGGAAAGTGTTCAAAAAGAGAGGAGAATTGTGCATTTATGTTTTAATTTTTGTTCTGTTGTTTTAATTTTTTATTAGGGCCAGGACCTTGTCATTGCAAATGTTGGAGACTCTCGTGCTATTCTGGGAACAATGTCTGCTAATGGATGTTTGTCAGCCATTCAGTTGACAATTGACTTGAAGCCAACCTTACCTAGTAAGCTCTCTATTTTTTAAAAAATCTCGCAAACAAATTTGTGAGCGGTATTTAAATTTTACTAAATTATTCTGTGTGGATGTGACTGCACAATTCAAACAATTATAGTGACTTCAATTTCATATTATTTGTTTTTAGAACTAATATGTATCACTTTAATCATAATGTCAACATTGTCTGAAGTCATGCAAAGAACAGATCAAGGTGATAACTTTTATTTCCAAAGTTTACTCTATAGACTGCACTTTAAGCATTATTTTTATTGTATTAATAACTTTATATCCAGTGGAAAATAACCTCAATTCCCCTGTTCTTGCTTTTCATATTTTTTCATGCTGTCTTCTGCTATGCAAACAGTTTTGGCCATACATACCATCTTTTGAATGGAATCAAGCAGTGGATATAATAGGTGGTGTGGACCCAACAGAGCTCGATTTGAATCGAAAGCATTTCTATCAGTTTATTGGTTCCCTAACCACTCCTCCATGCACAGAGGGAGTGATGTGGATGGTGATGAAAAAGGTAAAGTGACCATATCACAATCTTGCTAAGTACCTTTTCTTGTTTTCAATAGAATGTGCAGTTTCCTGTTGTATCCATGACGTGCTTCACGGATCTATATACATTAGTTACTGCGCCATGTAGAGTATGAAGCTGAACCCCAAATAATGTATGCATACCTTAAGGTTTCAAAGGAATCACATCACAACCTTTTATAAGATAGATAACTACCAGAACTGTCTGGTCAAAATGTATATGATGTGTGGTTTCTTATTGGGTATTATTGCTTAATATAAACATTAAGCATTCAAAAGAGATATAAGAACCTTAATGTTTGTTCTGTGTTTGCATTTCTGTATAGCAAGTAGTTTCTTTACTAGGATTTATCTATGCAGACTTGAAGTTGGATTAACCTTCATGGGTTTGGGATTTACTGATTCCATCTTCTAACTTTTACAGATACGCAAAGTCTCTCCCATGCAAGTGGATATGTTATATGCTGCTCTCAAGGTAGAGCACAATTTCAGTTCTGTTTTCTTTAGTTTCTTTCTATTCACTAGAATGAAGTGTCTCTACTTATGAAGGAGTGCATGAGTTTATTTAGAGCAAAAAATTTTAATAAAATGACTTCAATTTTTTGATGCATTGTGGTTTTTCTTTTTAAGTAGAATGTATATGTTACGTATTGCAGCATGAAAATTCTCGCCCAACTCAAGCTTTGAATGGAAGAAGTGTATACAAGAGGAAAATTAGCATGATTCCTTCCGAGTAATGGAGGAGCATGGGTCTATACATTAAAAGTTTTTTCTCACATTTCGTGCATTACTCCTATTTCCAAGGAGGTCATCACCCTCTTGCTCTGGGATCAGTTTGCTTAACTATGGAGATGCATCTTGAATAAGCTCCCCAAAATAACCTAGATATGATGTATTCAGTCTTCTTTTGTAGTCCAATAGTAGATGTAATAAAAGATATACATTATATTATTGGCATATTTCTTGTACTCCTTTTGTACAGGGACTTATATTACATAAATTTACAGTCCATCATCATTTTCTCTTGTTATCTCATTTTGCACTATATTTAGTAAAATTTTAAATTACTGAGATTTTCATCTCAAGTTTTTAAGCATCTGATAAACATGACCAAATGGAAAGGCAGATTTAGAGTCTAAAGTGTACTATCAGAATTATATTGGAGAATTCTTCTATATTTTATATTAAGTAGCTCAGAACAATCATTTTATATTAGAGGTAACAAAACAAGTTCTCAACCTAATTTTTTATAACGATAACCTAAACTATGCATGTAGTCGTTTGGCTCATTTGATCAAATTGGGATTGCTCTCTATATTTTTCTTTAGTTATAAAGGATTACTAGTATTGGTGGCTTCACGATGAAGTCCTATTTTGGTTACTCTTGTCACTTTGCCATCCTGGAATGAAAGTATCACCCGTTAAGCAACTTTAGGTTGGATGCATGGCATCTCTTTTTAGTCATCCTTTTGAGTTTATATTTACATATTTTGTAAGCCAATCTAATTCTCTCAAATCTAATAAGAAAACTTACTTTCTGATCTTCCATAGGTTACCTAATTGGAGGACATGCTGGTGTAATTCTGGAAGTTGGTGCAAACATGTTTCTACTTCTCTTGTCCAACTACCAGCTTAATTCTTACTTTCTTCTACTTTTATGCTCATATATGTTCACTTATTTCTGGGTGACCAAATATTACTTTCTTCTTACGCTTCATACATGTTCACGTATTTCTGTGTGACCAATTCTGTTGCAACCTATCGTATGCATATTGTTTTCTTTGTTTAACCATATCTGTGATCCATCATTTTTTTGAGTCCTGCTGTTTTTAGAGTGTGCCTCCAAATATTTTTAGTACCAGGATTGTTATTTGTAATCAAAATGATAAGATAAAACCTTGTAAACCTTGGTTACAAGGTGTCAAAAACACAGTTGAAAATGTTAATAAGATTTGTGTTTTTTTTCTGGTAATTTATGCAATCTTAGTAGGTTCATATATCTAGTCATTCTTTGTTAAAAAA
>LPNX010054123.1:80307-108070 GCA_001517045.1 Pseudotsuga menziesii
GGTTCTGGTCATGGAGAAAAGGGTAAGCATTAACCATTTTTAATTCATTTATACTAAATATCTTGCCTTAAAATTTAAACTAGGTTTGCAGGATTGTTGCTGAACATATTCTACACTTCCTTCTCATTATGTTCTTTTCTTTGATTCTACATTGATAAATATTTTCATTCTGTTTAATGACTTGCAGAACTATGATGAGATGCTTGCTCAATCAAAAGCTGCATGGATGAAATCTGGCAAGGCTGGTCCACTGGCTGCTCCAGCAGGAAGGCCCTAGGTATAGATCATTGATGGGTTACCTTTTCCAGTTAGCATGAGTTGTTCATAGATTGCTACAGCTATCATTGTTGGAAGAATTTGTATAACCTGAAAGATGTATCATCAATCTATGTTATTTTCTAGCATGGATATAGTGCTTTGTATATTGTCAAAATTGCAATGAGCTTCTGGACAGGTTGTAAACAAACATTCAAGGCAATAAGATTAAATGCCTAATGAAAGCAAGCACTCTAGAAAATGTAAATCATGTATTTCATTGATCTTCTCTGCATCTGTGATCTGTTGTTTATATTGTCATATTTTGCTTAATTACACATCTTGTTTGTGTGTTTTGGATTTTACTGCATAAAAGATTTTAAGCCCTACATTTTATGTGAACTCTTCACCCATCATCAGGGAAACCAACTGTAAGATAGAAAGCAGTGTTGAGTGGGCTTGTATAAGGTAGGAGGGAAAGTCAGGCTATATACAAGGTAGAAGGGAAAGGAGAGGAGGATATTGTCCTCCTCTCCTTTCCCTTCTACCTTATATATATTATATAGCCCGTGACTTTCTGTCCTACCTTGCGTGTACCTTACACATAGCATATGACTTTCCCTCCTACCTTATATTAATAAATAGGTGCATAATGTCCTCCTCTCCTTTCCCTTCTACCTTATATATATTATATAGCCCATGACTTTCTGTCCTACCTTACACATAGCATATGACTTTCCCTCCTACCTTATATTAATAAATAGGTGCACTCCTCATTTGCAGCATTGCTTCCCAACTGATTGGTTTCCCTGATTATGAGTGAAGAGTTCATCTGAAACGTTGGGTTTAAAATCTCTTATGCAGTAAAATCCAATAATCACATAAGCAATATGTACACCTGTAGATATCTGCATTCTAATATAATTATAGCCTATTGCAATCCATTTTCCCTTTTTGCCATGAATCTTTTAGTTTGGAAACAATGGTCGTTGCTTGTTTATTCAGCAATCCTAACTCTTGAATAGAAAACCAATTTATTTGATGCAAAAAACTCTTTTCACTGAACTTTATACACTTGAAAACTTGTGTACATTCATGGGTTTGGGTTTCCTTTTCAATTATTAATGCTATTGGTGTAGAAAAGATAAAACTTAGCATTGTCTTGGGTATTTAGATCCACCTAACTGTCATGAATGAAACAAGGTTGTAAGATTTAATTTTGTTTGATCCACTCATACACATTGGGCTTAATCAAACTTTGGTTTTGGATACGATTAACCATATCACAAGATACACTCCTTTTCTTTCCAAGAAAAGCCTCATAGGATTCTCCCCCTCTTCCCTAGAATATCTTGATGGAGGGTAGCTCAACAACTAGCTGCAATGGTGGTTGGTAACCCAGTCAGACTCAGCAGGACTTAAACCTCAGCCAGACAAGAACTGGAGACCTTACAGTGAACTCCACCTTGAAACAACCTATTTGAACTGATTGAGATAACCCATTGGGCTTCACAAGGTGAACCCTTTCCATATGGTCAAACCATATTGGTTGTCAGGTTCAGTTACAAACTGAAAATGAAACTGGTGAAGACGATTATGACTCTAATCCAACCACAAAAGTTTTAATGCTAAGTCTACAAGATAATTTTTGTACACTAGATTGGGTTATGTATCATAGTGCTTTTGAAAATACGTTGTTAGAGATATTTTTATGTAGTTTGGTTGGTTGCTTTGTTAGAGTCACACCTCCATAATTTTCCTTGAATCTATGTTGAAGAAAATTTGTCAGTTTGAAGACTAAATTTGAAATTGCTCATAATGTTACCGATGTTTAGTTATTTGGCTCATATTTTTTAGCTGACTTTGCTTCTCTGTCTTTTTGTTTATGTCTTCTGACCAACTTGCTTGTTTGTCACAACCCTCGATTATTTTTTTCTTTTCCCCGTAGATGATAAAGAATTTGTTTGAGTAAAACTTAGCTAGGAACTTGGTGAAAGGTGGCCTATTTTGACATCATGAATTTATGGTTTAAATGCTCACAAGTTCATTGGATAAATGGATGCCAGCTCGACTCGTCCATTCCTCTTGTTAAATTCATATTGTTTTTAATCTAAAAATATTAACAGTATGCATTGAAGATTCCAAATCAATTTTGTTTCTGAAGTTGTACAATCTCCTAGATACCAAAATGGTGCTTGGATAAAAAGTCAGTGATGGAAAGAAGCAGTTATAAATGGTGTAAGTTTCATTTTTGAACCCTTCTTGGGGAAAACACACTACTGTTTGAGATTGGTACAAATAAACCCTCTCTTATTTGTTTTGACATCATGTGATACATTTTAATTCCTAATAAAGTGATTTGCCTAAGGGCGCCTATCAAGTGTCGCCCTTTCTTGTGTTTAGGTTTTTTTTTCCTTAGGTAGAAATATAAAGGGGTATAAAAAATGTAAATGAAAAAATGGATACATGCAATATATAGATAAAATAGGGGTTTTTTTAAATCAGCAAGGCATATTGGGAGGGGGTTAAAAAAATGATTTTGGGAGGTATTTTCCAATATTTTTTGAAAATAGGGGTATTGTTTCATATTCCACGAACGAACGTGCTATGGCATGGTTTCACTAAGTGAAGACCCCGTGGAACACAACCTCTGTAGAGGATCGATCTATCCGCACTTGATCTCGTTATATGGATCTCTCTATAGCCTCTATAACTTCATCCTCCACGCAGATCAATCAATCAACTCGATCTATCTTCACCCAGACTTGATCTCCTTATTAACACTCAAAATGTACCCCCGGTTGTAAAAGGGTAAATCCCAAGGTAACCACAGAACCAAGCTTTAGGAAAGAAAGTTGGCTTCTTTCTATCCAAAGAGGGATCTCTCAGTAATTGTTTTCACAAGGCCAGATATATGAACAAGAAATAAATTTAAGATTTTTGCTAGTTGAAACAAGGCAAGTACACATTGGGCATGGAGTAAAAAATGATTATAACATCACAGTGCTATTGCATGGAAATTTTAACAGAGGCAAGGTAGCAATCTCATTACAGTCAAAATGCTTTTGTCGTGTGATATAAAAGAAAATAATAAAAAAATCCATTAATGAGGGAATCTAACAAGGATGAATCCACCTTAACTTTAGGTGAACAAGTTTTGTGAATGTTTGAAATGAATAGACAAAGCATATGATTATGAATTCTACGCTATTAAAAACTCATTTCAAACATAAAAGGGAAAACATAATGGAAGTAGTAAACAAGAAACACATGCACATGAGAAAAGGAAACTACAGATTGTAACAAAGACAACACAAGAATATCTCAGAAAAGGCCAGCTTTGGCTCTAAAATTTTATAAATAATGAAACTAATGTACAATTATTGGAAAAAAGAAGCAGTTAATTTATGTGTACAATAGATAAAGTGCTTACCCTCAAAATAAGTTGACGAATCGAACCTCCTCTAGGTAAGAGAAAACCCTGAGCGAGAAAATATGACTTGAGGAAATAACAATAACCAATAAAGTCTCTAAAAAATAAATTAACTCTAAGAATGTTAAGCTACTACAAGAAGAAAACACATAAAAAAACCCATGGTCTCGACGGGGTTTCTCTAGAAAGTACTGTAGCAGAGCTCTACTCTCTCAAAAGCAATGAATTGCAAATGAATTTTGAAACAGTAGTATGCTTCCAAGGTAACTGTATTTCAAATTGTAGGTAATCCATCAAAATCACTATCCGTACAAGATGAAGTGGCATCCATTCAAACAAAAAAAGTTACATGAACTAAATTCAGGGCTTTCAATGCATCACCAAATCCTGATTTTTCATGTATACACATGTCATCCAATTATCCATTGTTTACAAGGTAGGTGATACTTTTTTTTGAAGAAACCCTTTGATTATGTGTGATGTTCATACACCTTATACCTTCCATTCCAAGGTTTTATGAAAATGACTTTGTGGTAAAAGTGAAACCTTTTAATAAATATTTGAATACATTGTGTGTGGTATTTAATATATATTGATGTTGAGCTCAAGATACACCTATCCAATGGAATTGAAACATAAAAATAATGGATATATATAGATGTATATAAGCTTAAATAACATTGAATTCTATACAATATTTCAATTTGTCGGATTTAGCTTATTGTTGAGAGGGGCAGTGAATCAGTAAGTACACAAATATGTATAATTTTGACTTATGTAAATTTTAAAATATTTAAAACTTTCCAACTTCCAAAAGAATAATCAAAATAACACACAAATATTTGAGAATAATTGTATATCTATAGATATATATCTATAATTACATCAATGGGATATTATAGTCTCCAAACATGAGCACCCACTCATCTCAAGTGTTGACTTGATCCCAAGTACAATCTGTGGGCTACTAGCACTGACCTCCAACAACTTCAATTTGCGTGAGCACTAACTCATGATCTTCAGACACCAGCCTGAATAGATATCATTCTAATTATACAAGCTGCGACTTACATATTCAAGCTCTAACCTATGGATAACTGCGCTCTCTGGTTGTGGAAGCACCAACTTTCGTTAGTTCTCCAGCACTGACTAGAAGGCTACGACACCATGATTTTTATCTACACCAACATAAAGTATGTTTCTACACCTTGATTGTATTCTCTAGAAATAACTGGAAGGAGGATGCGACCATTTTATCCTTTCCTCATCTGTCCTCCCTAATATGAAATACGAATGTATAAAAAAATTGCAAATAGAGAAAATACTCTATCTTCACAATCTTCAACCGTTGTAACTTCTTTGATCTGCGTCTGAGTATTCGTGTCTGAACAAACAATTTCCCAAAATACAATGTGCCATATTTACTGCATCCATGTCCTTTAGTTGATTTGCATTTTGCGTCTGAATAGATTTTTTGGCTCAGTCAATCTTCTTATTCTATGATATGCACCTTAACTAAGCAAAAACTTCACATATCCAAGATACATGTATCCTTTTCTTCTAGCACACGTATTCGTTGTTCATCACTAATTGAGCTATGCACTTTGGATCGGTTGCATAAATAATCTTCTTGACTCGAGAGCTATGTCCACTTGGTGAAGTTCCTTACCTTCGGATAATAGCCCAATGGATTTCATTTTCAACAAGCTAGGATCTATTTCAACGTGTCACTTTCTGCAATTCATATTTGTGTAATGTGTCATGCACATATGTGAACATCCCTATGGGAATTTTGCACACATTGGTTTATTACTTATGTTTCTATAAAAATATTTGTACCACATACCATACTCTTTATGGTACTTTTACACAATTATGTTTCTCTTTATTCATGAGTATCACAAATGGTATTTGCACATTTGTGTCATTTTCAATGTTCTTCTATATGCATGGTTATATGTGCAATTTGTTAGAAAATAGGATCGCGGAGAAATAACAATAAACAATAAACAAGATGAAAATATTAAAACACATTACAAGAGAGACACATATATAACGTGGTTCACTCAATATGGGCACGTCCACACAAAAATTGCAATTCCGTTATTATTATACCATCCAGCAAAATGAAGGAATACAACCTGCAACAACCCCGTTGCACTTCCTCTTCACTCTCTCACAATCATAGAGATTGTTTTACCATGCTACAATACAATACTCAATCATATTACAATGTCTTCGTTTTATAAAGGGAATACCATGGGAAAATATCATGGGCTGCCCAAAACCATGGGCCCATAAATCACCCATTATTGACCAAGTCGTGACTCTGAAATTACAACATTTTATACGACATTTTTTCTAAATTTTTGCTACAGGGGCACTTCCCTTGAATCCCCTCCAACGGGGAGATCCCAAAATAGTCATTCCCCCCCCCCCCATGGAACCCCCTAATGACTATAGTGGAGGATAAATCCCTCCACATCCCCCTGTCAGGTGTTGGGATCCAAACATGATTTAAATAACATCTCTAAATCAGGAATATCAAGATCCACAACCAACGCATTTGTGACCACTGTCATGGTGGAAGAATTTCCTTCATGTGAATTCCACCTTCTCCCATGTGTATTTCTTCAAGTTGGTTGTGTGTGAGGAAGTATTTTATCAATTCAATCTAATTCTTTTGACTTATGATCCATCTAATCGTTGATCCTTTGACATATTTTAATTCAATATGATTATTTTGACTTCCAATCTATCTGGTCTTTGATCCTTTGACATCTTTTAATCCAATTTGATTTGTTTAACTTCTAATCCATCTAATCTTTGATCATTTGACATCAATGAAAACACTTGTTCAACAATATCCCCCTTTGTTATTGATGTTAACACTTCCTTGAATGACATTACTTGTTTCAAAAACTCTCCCTGAAGATGTGGGTCAAAGACTTCTTTTGTGATCGTGTTCTTATATTTCTTTCTTCCACATCTATCTTCTAGTTTCTTTACTTTGTCATTGCTCCCCTTGTCATTGGGATCTCTTCATATTCATTTTTCATCTTTGGTGTCTTTCAATTTATTTACTCTATCATTCCTCTCCCTGTCATTTGGATATTTTTTTCTCCCCCCCTTATTGACATCAATGCCAAAGGGACCTTATGCCTTGTTGTATCCCCCTCTATTTGTTCTCACAACTTCTAGTATTCTAGGTCGCAGATAATCACATTGTATGTGTCTAATTTAACATATCTTGTATTGAGCTTTGGACACGAGGTGTTTTATTACTGTCAATATATTTTCTTGTTATCACGCATATCTCTAACCTTTTGCGTGGATGGTTAAAGTTGATGTTACCAATATCTTATCCATGTGGTGTGTCTGTACTAGAATTTTTACTTCAACATCATTCTGTCAAACCTCTCTTTTTTTTTCATTTATTGTCCTACGCATGAAATTTTGACCTCCTCGTTATCTTCCTTGTATTGTACAATACATGAATTCATCAACTTCGGCATCCCTTAAATTTATGTTAAAGTGTGTGATGAGTACTTCCCAATTCTATAAGTTGGTGATATTTTCACCTTGTTAACCACTCTGGTTCATACTCGATCGATCTTATCCTGTCATTTGAGTCCTAATTTTCCATTCTTTAGCCTTTTTTCACCATCGTGTCTTATTTCCAGTGATTCAATAATTCCCTTGACATCCTCTGCATGGTGGTTCAGCCTCAGTGAGCATATTTGGGACAGTTGCAGATGGATATAGAGATTTGGAAAAACAATATAGATGAATCCAATTTCATGTTGTGGTGTCAATAGTCATACTTAAACCAGACTACTTCAGAGACGTTGTCCAATTTGAGTAGGTGAGTGGATATTCTTGAACAGTAGTAGCATCAGACATTTAACCTTTTAAGTCATCTTGGGGTTGAGATCAATTCATCAACTTTGACACCAGATCCTCTTTCCTTGTTGTAGACACCTGAACCTGTAGAGTAGGTCCCAATGGACTTAGACTTGCACCTTTCACCTATGTTTTTCATTCGTGTTGAAGACGTTGACCTTGAGCTTAATATATGATTCATCTTTGTCTTCTATAATCTCCAGTTTTATTGTGCTTCAATTTTTTGTCCTTATTTCCCAATAGTGGCTTTATTAATCCTTGGGTGTTTGGTGTACCTATTTTGGACTCAAGGATCCTAGATAACCCTTCTAGGTTAGCAATGTATGCAACAATCAATTGTTGATGCTACTGTGTAGTTTTTAGTTCCATATTTTGCGCATTCCTAAGTTGTCTTTCTTACCCAAGTATTTTTTATAGGCTAAGTTGTCTTGACATTATTTTTGACACACTTCTTTCAAAAGTATATTGGAATATAACCAGTTTATGCTTCTGAGGTGGACATTCTTTTATATATTTGAGCCAAACTAATTCCTTTTGCACTTTCATGAATCATCATGAGGTCTTGTTCCCATATTTAACACACACCTAGCATCTTATGGTGTGACAATATTTCTCTATATGTCCAACCCAATTATATCTCCAACATTTTACAATATTGTAGATATTTTTATATATGGAAGTGTTAGCATACTTGGGGTTCTTATTTCTTGTAAGAAGTTCACCTTTTCTATGCAAAGTAGCCTATTTTTTGAAACCAAGTTCTTGTTTGTCTCACATGACATCATTAGCCCTCATAAAACCAATACCAATATTATTTTCTAGAGATCATTTACAGCTTAGGACTTCATCTAGGATAGTCGAATTGTTGCTGAACTTATTTTGAGTTTCTACGTCAATACATATTCTAGCATTTCCTTGAATTGCACTAACTAATTTATCTATCAAGTGTGAAACATCTAATTCTTTCAGTGCATTTTGTTTATACAGTATCTCATTGACTTATTTTGATTCCCTCGAGGACTTCTCAAGCACATTCTCATTTTCTTCTAGTTTCTTGATTCTTTCTTTTGCGCAGAGAAATTCTTTGTCCTTGACTTCCATTTGTTTCTTCATGTTTTCATGCATATCCCCAATTTGGTTGGCCTTTACTTCTACCATTTCAAGTTGTTCCTTTAGCATTTTTTTTCTTTTCTTTTTATCTTCAAATATTAGAGTGCGCTAATTAGCTCACCTTCCCAGTCGACACTAATATTGTACTCATCTTCATAATTTGAGCTTTCTTCATAGTAACTAAACTTTTCAGACTTCGACAATGGTCATGAAACTTCATCAGAGGAGTGTTTTTTGTCAAAAATTTTCTCCAACTTGAATAGTTCTTTATAGCTACTTGATTTCTTCTTTTCATCGGATTTTGGAGAGGGCAAGTAGATTCCATTGTACATCCATTCCTTTTCATCTTTAGATATACTGACGGGAGTCCTTTAGTTTATGATTTTAATCCTATTGCATTCTCTTGAATCAAGGCCATGAACAATATATCCCTTGGACTATCATCATTCTCTTATTCATCGGAAGCACTATTATCCTTGGTGTATAGGATTTTCCTCTGCCTTTGAAATTTATTCTTGCTCGCGACTTTGTTATGTTCATGCTTTCCTCTTCGTTGATATTCAAACTCTTCCTCCCTTTAACTATCTTGGTTTTATTCATATGTGCACTTTGAAGCAAAATGTCCAATTCTACGACATTTAAAACGTAGTTTTTCTTTGTACTTACGTTGTCCTCTTTTTAGTCTTCTCACAAAGTTTGCCTATTCTTTGTCTGATATGCCAGTTGTATTCTTGCATTCACTTTTGTTGGACTTGGGATTCCATGTTTCTTTAAACGCAACTTATTTCCTATATGCATTATCAAGTTTTTTTCTCATCTCGTATGCTGTGAGAATTCCATATAGTTCATCGTTGGTCAGCTCATCCAAACCACTTTTGTCTTCTAAAACTGACACTTTTGGATTGAATCGTGTAGGGAGAGTTCTCATGATATTTCTTACAATTGACTTCTCTTTAATCGTAGCTCTAAGTCCTATTATGGAATTTACTATCTCATCCAATCTTAGAAAGTATGAGGCAACATCTTATTCCTCCTTCATTTTAAGAGTTTCAAATTGCATTGACAGTGTTTTTAGTTTGGCCTTCCTGACTTTGTCATCACCTTCATAGATACTTCTTATTTAATCCAGACTTATTTCTCTATGGTTCCTTGCATTACTCTGGTAAACTCAACAAAAACTAACTTGCACAATATGGCATTCTTTGCTCATGCATTCCATTCATTTGGTTTTCTATTTTCTAGATCAACTATCATTGTTCTAGAGGTTTTGTGCTCACTGTTCTTTTATTACTCATCTGCACCTTTCAGGAATTCATATATGTAGATTTCACTTATTTCTAAACACTCATACCAAGTGATTACAGATATACTTCCATTTGGATTTTCGGGAAAGTTTTGTTTGAGCCATCAAATCTTGCAGCCCTATTGGTAGACAAACCTTCTTGCTTATCCATATCTACACTGAATGTTTCATCCAAATGTTAGTTTGTTACTGAAGACACACGCTCTGATACCAATTGTTGGATTTACCTTATTACTAAGAGGAGGGGGAGTGAATCACTAATTGTGCATATGTGTATAATTTTGACTTATGAAAATTTTCACAGATTTAAGAATTTCCAACATCCACAAGAACAATCAAAATAACGCACAAATATTTGAGAATAATTGTATATCTATAGATATATATATGTATAATTACATTAGTTGGAGATTACAACCTCCAAACATAAGCACCCACTCATTTAAAAGGTGTTGACATAATCCCAAGTACAATCTACGAGCACCTTGCACCGACTTGTAACAACTTAAATATGTGTGACCACCAACTCACAATATTCAGGAACCAACCTGAACAAATATCAGTTTGACTGTGCAAACTACAACTTACAGCTTCAACCTCTGGCCTATGGATAACTGCGGTATCTGGTTGTGGAATCACAAACATTCATTTGTTCTCCAACACCAATTGGAAGGAGGTTACGACCCCTTGAGTTTTATTTGCACAAACAAAAAGGATGTTGCTACACCTTGATTGTATTCTCTAGTACCGACTGGAAGGAGGCTGCAACCACCTGATCCTTGCCCCATCGGACCTCCCTGATATGAAATAAGATTGCATAGAAAAATTGCAAAAAAGAGAAAATGTCTTATCTTCACAATCCACAACTATTGTAACTTATTTGATATGCATTCGATTACCTACGTCTAAACAGAAAGTTTCCCAAAATACAATGTGCAATATTTATTGTGTGTGGGTCCTTTAGTTGATCTGTGTTTTGCTTCTAAATAGAGTTTCTGGCTTAGTCACTCTTGTTGCTCTGCAATCTGTGTCTTAATTGAGCAAGAACTTCCCACATCCAAGATACGAGTATCATTTTATTTTAGCACACTTATTCACTATTCATCACTGACTGAGTTGCACACTTTGACTCTGCTACATAAAGATAGTATTTGCAATCAACGAGCCATTGATACCTCAATTAAATTCTCAAACAGTTATCTCAAATCTTCATTCTCCACAAGCTTACTTCACTATATCCATCTCTTGCTTATTTATAATTTTCTTCACTCAAGAGATGTGTCCACTTGGTGAAGTTCCTTGCCTTCGAATAATGCCCCACTGGATTGCATTTTCAACAAGTTAGAATCTGCATTGGCATGCCAGTTTCCGTAAATTATCTTTGTATAGTGTATGATGCGCATATGCCAACATCCTTGTCATATTTTTGCACACATCGGTTCATTACTTATGTTGCTTTACAAATCTTTGTACCACATACCATATTCTATATGGAACTTTTACACATAGTTTTGTTTCTCTTTATTGGGAGTCTCACAAATGGTATTTGCGCATCTCTGCCATTTTCAATGTTAGTCTATATGTATTATTATATGCACATTTTCAACCAATTTCGTGGTGGGATAATTTCCTTCATGTGACTTCCACATTCTCCCATATATATTTCTTCAAGCTAGTTGTGTGAGAGGAATTCTTTTAGCAATTCAATCTAATTATTTTGACTTTTGATCCATTTAATCTTTAATCCTTTGACATCAATGAAAACACATGTTCAATACAAGTTGAAAGATTTCATAACCTATTTAATATACCATTGTATGCTCAACTTGGTCAAGAAATAGTTTAGAATTTTGAAAATACTATAAACACACTCTTTACAAACCAATGTACAATGATGCTATTGCAAATACCCTGTAAGAAAGATAAAAAAAGTGATATTGGATATTAACTAAGTAAGCCTCAACTTCATGTCAATGGCTTGCATTATCTTTAAAGTTGACAAATTCATTAAGTAGCCCTAATCAATAGAATTTAAAAATGAACATTGAATATAAACAAGTATAATACATCATTTTATTTATATACGCACAAGAAGCTCACAAGTATGTAGCTAAACAATTGGTCTAAGGTGAAGACTCACTTCAACAAGTAGTGTAAGAATTGTATGAACTAAGAGCCTAGACTTATTAATTAAAAATTATAAGTAATTATTCAATAGAGAACTCTTTATTTCATACTACATGCAAGAGAATTTGGTTACATTTTTAATATGGGATTGTCTCACGTTCAACAAGTAGTGTAAGACTTGTATGAACTAAGAGCCTAGACTTATTAATTAAAAATTACAAGTAATTATTAAATATAGAACTCTTTATTTTATACTACATGCAAGAGAATTTGGTTACATTTTTAATATGGGACTGTCTCATTGCAACATGTTGTCTTTTCATTATTAAAAAAAAATAGATTCTTGGGACAGTACACTTACCTCGTACCAAAAGAGTTGTGTCAACTCCCCCTATAATATCCCACGATACCCTATGTCCAAGAAAAAATTAGTTGACATAATTATTCTCTTGTTTTTCCTCATCCCAATAAGGATAACTTAACGTATGCTATAATATAAAAGTTTAAGCTTTGTATTTTTCGGTCGGTCAAAGAAAGGGCATCTTATACATAACAGCCATATAAAAATGGGCTTTCAAGCAGTAAAGAAGATAATGGGGATCCCACTACGCACCAATACATTCTCATCTAAGAGAGAAGTAAAGGAGGCTCAGAATAAATGAGCACAAGTCTCAGCAAAGTATCCAAAAGGCAGATCAACACAGAGCTGAGTGCTGAAACAAAGAGACAAGGCAATCAACCCTTTGGACCAGAGAGCAAGATCAGTAGGCTAAAAGTCTCCTCCTAGTCTGCGCGGAGTCCTATAAGACAAGAAATAAAACATGCCAAAATAGGAAAGGGACAATGTCCCAGCACAAGACTTTAAAAAGTCTAAAATTTCCATGATCCGAGATCATTCCATTCATAAATTCAGTAAAGAAACCAATACCAGGATCCAACTCAAGAGCATACTTGGAGAGACTATCAGCCTGCTGATTTTTCTCTCGATAGATATGATTGAGATTCAGAGATATGATTGAGAGTCAGAGACGAGAAGCGTAGTAAGAGAGATCTGATATCCTTACACGAATGATATAAAAAGGGTGAGTCCAAGGATGATATCCGATTAGCCCAATTGATGATGACGAGTGAGTCACCATATATAGTTTGCAGAGGGATCCCCATAATCTTAGATACAGCAAGAAGAGCCCAGAGAGAAAGAAGCTCAGCTCTGGTATTTGTGCTGGAGCCACAACCTAGAGAGAAAGCAATGAAATGAAGGTTGCTTAGGTGAAGAACAAATCCCACACCTCCCAGTTCTTTGGCTGCTACCCCATCAAAGTATCCACATGGATAAAATAGCTGAGGACTGGGACCAATATTTCTACTCTTTTGCTTATGCTTCGGAGCTGGATTCAAGAAACAGAGAACTTTTACCTGTTGAAGAATGACCGTCATAGAGAATGGTTTATTCTAAAAAAGACAACAATTTTACATTTTCCACAAGCTCTAGAAGATAAAAAGAGGTAGATAAATGCTGGTTGAGTGAATCGAGATGTTATTGAACCACAGTTCCAAGAAAGTCTTTACTAAACCTTTTATAGAATACGAAAGACCCAACTACTCAAGTAAGACAGAGAAGACCCTTTTTGAGACAGTGCATTCTAAGAACAAATGGATAATTGTATCTTCATGCATCCTACAGAGAATACAAAAACCTGGACCTTGCCAGCCTCTTTTTTGTAAATTGTCCCAGGTAAGAACTCTATTCGAGACAGCCAGCCATAAAAAGCATCATATTTTAGCAAGGATATTAAAGGTCCAAAGTAGATCCTGAATCTTTGAACGATCAGGGGGCGGAGTATGAGAACCCAGAGCAATGAAGTCGTAGCCCTGAGCTGTAGAAATATCGCCCGCATACTTCTAATGTGTCCAAATGAGAGAGTCTCTTAGAGGAGACAGTCTAACTCTACCAAATTCAAGCTCTGATATAAATTTTTTCCACATAAGCCTCCAATCACCACCTACATCCAAATCTTCTGCTATGAGCCAATAACTATTAGCCCCAAGAGAGTGATTACGATCCTGTGCCAGAGAAACAATGTCGTAATCCTCTAAATACTCACAAAGCACCTGAGGGAGGACAACAAGATGTTCTGTACCAATAATCGAGTCGATGCCAACCCGAATATCATCGCCATTCCCTACTTTCTAGGAAAGACCACATCCAATCCATGATAGAGTATGCAAAAATCCTTTCCAGATCACAAAGGCATTATTTATAGAAAAAGCTTTATTTTGAATCCAGGAAACCACTAGAGTCCCTTAAGATATTTCACAGATAACAATTGATGCCATATCCCACAGCCTGAGAGTGCCATCCAGAAAATTTTCATACGTAAAGAGAGGCTGAACCATCCCAGGTGCTTAATGCCCCAACCCCCCAAAGAAATAGGCTTCGAAAGGGTCTGCCAATCCACTAAGTGGAATTTCTTATGTTCAACTGAAGATCCCCATAGGAAGGAGATGATCAAAGACCTAAGCTTATCCAAGACAAAACTTGGGATGGGGACCAGAGCCATCCAATACACAGGTAAGCTGGAGAGAACAACTTTAATTAAGACAAGTCTGCCCCCTAGAGAGAGTAAGCAAAAAGTCCAATGTTGGATTCTTCTTTCAAAATTAGAAATAAGCCACTGCCAATCTTTAACCCTGTAATTAAGGGGTGTGATGAAAAAGCCGAGATATTTGAAACCTAGGGATATATGATCATAACTAACTAAGAGGGATCTAGAGATGTTGTTCAGAACCCCTTCATCCACATTGTTGAATAAGAAGTAGGATTTGTCTAGATTAATCCTCATACCTGAAGCATCACAAAAGGTGTCCAGAATGACTTTGAAAGAAACCCATTCCTCAAAAGAACCAGAACCAAAAATAATCACATCGTCAACAAAAAGCAGGTGGGTAAATGATAGGTAGGGAGAAATACTAATGCCTCGAATCTTTCCATTAGTCTGGGCATCTCTAATTAAAAGGATGAGCCCTTCAATGACAAGAATAAACAGAAGAGGGGGACAAAGGGCAGCCTTAACGGATACCCCTAGTTGCTTTGAAGAAAGAGGATGGGCTTCCATTAACAAGCAAAGCAAAATTTGCAGAAGATAAGCAACCCATGATCCATTTGACTCCAATTAGAGGGACCCCTATTTGCAGTAGTAACAATCTAATATATTTCCAATTCACTTTGTCAAATGCTTTTGACAGATCTAGCTTGAGGATAATAGCACATTTATTTCTGGTCTTGACAGAGTGTAATAACTCCTACGTGATGGCAACAGGCTCAGTAATTTGTCTGTTTTTCAAGAAGCCAAATTGTTGAGGGGAGATGAACTTGTCAAGAAAGGGCTTCAGATGAAGAGTAGCAATTTTAGAGATTAGCTTATAAACAAGGTTGCATAGCGATATAGGTCTAAAGTCAGCAAATGTAATGGGTTTCTCTTTTTTCAGGATAAGAGCAAGAAAGGTAGAGTTTAAGGAAGGTAAAAATCTACCCTCCAATCTGGAATATTCAACCATGTCCAGAAGATTGGTCCCAAGAAGATCCAAGAATGCCAAGAAAAATTCCACAGACCATCCATCAGGGCTTGCCGACTTATCTTTTTTAAAGGACTTCAGAGCATGCTCAACTTCCTCCATAGTGATCTGGTTTGTGAAAACCAGCAAGTCTTCATGGAGATGAAGGAAGGAAGGGAAAATACGAATCACCTTCATCTGAGTTACTATATTCATCTGACCATCATCTTTAAAGATCTGTGAGAAGAACCTGACCCCCAAATCCTTTAACACTTTATCCTCCTCAACCAATATCCCCCTTTCATCTTGGAGACCCCAAATAGCATTTTGATTCTTGCGGGAAGAGGCAACCGAGTGGAAGAAATTAGTGTTGGCATCCCCCAGAGATGCCCAAGAAAGTATGCTTTGTAACATAGCAGAACGCACCTCATGATCCAACAAATTTTTTAACTCCAATTTCAAGATCGAGAGCCTATGGTTTTCACTAGAGTTGAGTAGGCCGAAAGCTGATGACCCCAAGAGATTTTGTATCTCTACTTCAAGATGTTGGATCTTATCTTTCTTTTCTAAGGTCTTCTCATAGGTCCATTTTCTGACTTTTCTTTTTAACAGACGAAGCTTCAAAGATAGAGCCTTCGGGGCAAGCAAGTGGACATCTTGTGCCAGAAGAGGCCATTCACTCCTTACAAAATTTACAAAGGATTCATCAGAGAGCCACGAATGATTAAATTTGAAAGGGGGGTAAGAAGAGATAGGCTCATCCATCCATTCTAAAATGATAGGGTAGTGATATGAGATCACTGAGGGAACATACCAGACTCTATGTCTAGGGAGGACATCCAATCTTTTGCTAATGCCTTCCTCCCCTGACTATCCATTCCGTCAGGTAGGCCCAGCATAAGGGGGAGCGATATCCACTAGGTTACAAGCATCAAAGAGGCGAGTGAAGTAAGGCCTAAGTGGATCAAGAAGGGATTTTTTGCCCCAAATCTTAGATGCATTCAAATTAAGGTTTAAATCCCCAGCCATAATAAGGTTAGGAAGGCTAAGAAGGCCAACCTTAGTAGTCTCATCCCAGAAGACATCATGATGTCGATACAGCCCATAGCAATTTATAATAGAGAAAGAAAGATGGGAGCCCTTAAGATGTGCTTCGAGAAGGATTCCTATCAAAGTCTGGAAGGCTTTTCATCTAACTTTATGGGGATTCCAGCCCAAGAGAAGACCTCCTGAAAGGCCATTTGCATTAACAACACAAAATTCCCAGCTAGGGCAAAGTTTTGAGAATGCAAGTAAAGTAGGGTAAGAAATGTTCATAGTTCTTGGAAGAGGATGATATCCGGAGCGATAGAGACAAAAAGATGTTTGAGGCTTATTTGTTTGACCAAGCCTCCTAGGTCGCGAACGTTCAAAGAAAGAATTTTCATTAAGAGACGCTGGCATCGGGGGCCAGTGCTCTAAGGGCCCGAGAGGGAGAGACAGGGGGGTGCCGAGCTGCATTTTTTAACCTGGTAGAAAGCGAAGTATATGTAGAGGAGCCAAAGGTGGAATCCAAAGCCAGAAGAGGGGTATTTTTCTTTTGTCTAATGGTGACATTTTCAAATCGAATAGAATCCAATAGGAGGACAGATGGAGAGAGAGGTGTCTTCACATAGAAGATCTCTAAAGATTTTTGGAGGGAGGGATCAGCAAAGGAGGGAGAGTGAACTGGGCTAAGAGGGGAAGGGTAAACCGGGGGCCCCAAGCCAATAAGAGGTGGAAAGTCTGAATCAGAAAAAAGGGGTGTCGGTTATGAATGAGGAAGAATGTCTGCAACCTGGGTAGGTGGAGGAAAGGGAGTAGGGTCCAGAGAAATCACATCACAAATAGGGGAAGAATCCTGCATCTGGGCTTTAGAAGGAACTGAAGAAGAGAGTGTGTGTGAAGTACCAAGCTCTAAAGAGTCCAAAAGGAGTAAATCTTGATCAGAAGCATCCTAAACGAAAGAACAAGCATTTTGATAAATACCTTTATCCAAAGGAGGATGCTTCGCAGAGGAAGGACTGACCATGGAAGTTTGCAGGATAGTGGAGGATGGCTGATATTCTGGAGATGATAAACTGGATGTCGAGCAATCCAAACCCTTGAATAAAAGTGGACAATGGCTCCTTAGATGTCCCACGTCTCTACAATGACTACATCTAAAAGGTACATTGAGGTAATCCAGCTATTGTAAGAGTAGGCGGTCTTGGCACAAGATCTCCACTTCAGCTAGGAGACCCACATAGATATCCATTTCCACCAGAATTTTGGCCATTCATTTGTCATAAGTAAGCATGAAATCATCTTCCACCGCAATGAACCAACCGATGGTGATAGTTATGCCTTCTAGAAAAATACGATTCCATAAAGGGAACAAGAGAGATGGCAGCAGAACCCACAAATGTCTTTTTCTAATATTCTTCCACAATGGATCGAAATGTGGATGCTAGCGGTTTAGAACCAAAGAGCCTTTCCCAATCCTCTAGAGTGAGCTCAGAACCATTGTGGCATGAGAATCCTCCAAAAAAACAAATACAATCCAGCCCCTAGTGAACAAGCTGATGGTGGGGATATACGAAAGAAACGGTTTCAAATGCTCCAAAGCCCAAGAAATCTAGTCCTGCTTCCCCATCTTATAATACTCTAGTCTGCCCACAAGAGCCTGAGAGCAGAGCACCTCCACCCGTTCCATGAAAATATCACAGCCCACAACATATCTGAGTTTACCCTCAAGCACCTTTTGTGCTTTGGATTTATGCCTGTTCCGTGAGTGCAGATGGTCATTCCGAGGGTTGACTCCAACAGGAAGCACAACCCCATGATTCTGACCCAACATTAGTGGGGGAAAGGACAAACCATAGCAAAACGCCAGAAGTCAAGAGCCCCAACTCAACCCCAGGATAGGTAAGAGCAGTCCTAACCCTATGGTTTGATAACCCAAAGGAATGGGAGAGACAGCCTTTGAAAACCCTAGAAGAAGGAACATAGCTAAAATAAGAAAACAAAAAAACCAACGAGAACGATAGGGGCGGAATAACAAACCCAAAAGACAAAAGGACCAAGAAGCCGAAAGAAATGGGTCAACCCCAAAGCACGAAAACAGGAAAAGGAACGAGAATCAGGAACCCTACATCAGGCGCACAAGCCACATGATGTATCCAAGGGGGAGACAGCAGGAAAGTCAACCCTTGAAGTCACGAACGCCTCAAAGAAGAAAAAACGATGTAGAGAGAAAATAAAATGTCCACCACCAAGGTGCAGGAGAAAAAGACGTAGCCTGAGGCATCAGCTCCACCCTTTGGAAACCAGCATGAAAGCAAGACAAAGTTCCCACCTTTTTATCACACTGGTTGGTACTAGTCCTCCACGCAGGAGGAGGGACTCCAGTGGCTGGGTTCCAAGCAAAGACGAGGTGGAGGATAAGCAAAACAACCTCAAAAGACCGCAAGATGCGAAGAAAAGGGTAGCGAGTGGCACCAGAGAGCAAGAAACCAAAAAATACAGTAAACTCAAAAGCCCACCTAAATGGCCAAAAAAACCAACAACATCACCCAGAAAAGCCACCCAGCAGACACAGAAAAAAATAGGAAAAAAGGTGACGAGCAGGAACTCGTTCAAAACGGCACCGAGAGGATACGAGAGGATGGAAAGCTGCCATGAAAACGTAGGAAAATGCAGCTATGGTAAGTGTGACCAGCAGAGAAAACCAGAACGCCAAAAATCAAAACCCTAAGCTCCATTCTCCTCCCAAGTTGGTCTATCATCCCTACCTTATGGACTTTACATTTTGAAGAGCTCACGGACAAAGTCATATGTTCTCGGGTCTTTGTTTCTATATTTTGAAACTAGAGAAATGTGTTTTTTTTGGGTTAGTTAGTTAGTGATGACATATAGTAGTTAAGCTGGGACATATAGTATTCACTCTCTGTTTTGTTTGACATATTTGGAGGTAGAAATTGTTAATGCTTTCTTGTTAATGGGTAGGTAATTAATAACTTTTTTCAAAACTTTTCTGTTATTTATATTAAATCAAGGAAAGAATACAATCTTCTTACAGTTTCTTCAAAAAAAAATTACAAAAAGTTTTTTTAGATATACATTACATAACCTAAATGATTCAATCTTCTAGCTAGTTCAGAAAACTATTCCTTTCAGTTCTTTAACAATTGATAAAAAAGAAATCAACAACTTTTTTTTGTTGGACAGCAATTTTTTTGGACTTGATTTAGTATTCACTGATATTGGACTTGATCGACAATTTTTTTGTTCGTGAAAATGCTTTTTGGATTATATTTGTAAAGTATTTCCTCTCTTTCATTCAATATGAATAACATAAAGCAAGTTTTTTTTGTGATGAAAAAAACTCAAACACAAACACATGCGTAGCATTTAAATCCTTTTATTTTGAGATAGGGAGCCTTTGCATGTTACTATGAGATTAAAATTTGTTAATTTAGGTTTTTTCAATTAAATTTTAGTTTAGTTTTTTTTCTTATTATTATTTAATATTAAATTATTTTATTATTGAGTACTAGTTATTTAATGTAAATTTGGTATTAAGTGGTTGTAGTACATCTTTGTTGGGATAAAAATTTTAAGTTTTGGATCTTTACCTAAAATTTGCTTAAATTTGTTGGAATTGAATAAGAAGGTGTTTAGAGAGATGAATGTTATTTTAATAAGTTGAGTCATTACCCCATAATATGGAATTTTAAATTTTAAATTATACATACCTTATGTAACCATTAATAACTTTAGGAGTGGTGATATCCCGTTACTTTCGTTTTGTTTCGTTTTCGATGAGTTATTATACACTTATATTTTTTGAAATTATGTTGTGGATTTTAGAAGTTTTAAAATCCTTGTCTATTGGAACAAGTTTTTGGTAAATTTATTTGAATCTTTCTTTCATTTTTTTTATTGGGTCAAAGAGGCGCATTCTACAACCCAATAGAGGGAGATGTGTAACTTCTTTAGTGCTCATCCTAAAGTTGACACGTCCCATTTAAAAAAAAACTTATAAAATAATAACATGTACACAAATTAGAGTTAAAAGATCTACAAAGGCATATATATCAAAAAACACAAATTAGATAAATTGGAATTGTATAACTCTTTAAGTGCTCATCCTAGAGTTAACACATGTCTTTTAAAAAAATAATAAAATAATAACATGTCAACTCAAATTTTAGTTAAAACATTTACAAGGGAATATATATATATATATATATATATATATATATATATAACACAAATTAGATAATTAAAACATTTACTCAACATTTACACTTAAAAAACAGATGTGTGATATTTGATCCCTCATTTCTAAATCTTTTAAAAACAGATTTGCTAGATCCCTTTTAAAATGGATCTATGTTAATCTATATACAATGGCATCTATTAAGATTTTTTTTGGAAGAAAAAGAACAATTTTACATCCTTATCTAAGGGATTCAACAAGTTAAGACTGCACCATTTTTTAGATTCTTACAATTGTAAGTATTTTCTGTCATGTCTGTCAAAAGCCCCAAGTTAATGCAGGACCATGTTGTTGTAGGTATTTTCTGTCATTTTTGTAAAAAAAAGTCAAACGAGTTAGGGTTGCACTATGTTTAATATTTTCTTTCACTTTTATCAAAGGGCCTCATACGAGTTAGATAGGCTTCGCACATGGACAAACACTGAGCGCAGTTGTAGCGCAATCTAGACCAAAATCCCCCTCCTGTACACATGGTAGTTTATTAAGCTTGACTCCGCTCTCCTATGTGCAGTGTATACATACACTGAAATTTAAGTCAAATTCAAATTTGCAACCCTCCCATCACAATATAATTGGATATCAGGTATGATGTGACTAAATATCGATGTGACTAAATATCAGTGACCACTTTGTACATTTCGACCAGAATTTGATGGGCATTTGCCCGTCTATGAGTATTTTTCCCATCAAATACAGGTTAAAATTTTCCAAAGTCATTTTATTGAACGATCGGAATTTTTCGTAAAATGTCAATCTAACAGTTTAATTTTCAATCAAAATGTCATTACGTCTTTAAACAGCCAGTTGACGATTTAATTTTCCACCAAAACGTCATTAAGCCTCTTAAACAATGTTGTCCACCTAATAGGACTGAAATGGAGAGACGATACACCATCCATGTGAATTTTGATTCAAATAATAAATGTCATGGGCCATCAATTAATGGCAGTGAATGCCATTGAATGCAGCTCGGCGTTGTGTGAACAATGAATTGGAGACTGAGTGGACTCTGTAACTGCCTACTGCCATGTTTCGCCTTCTCTCCGGCACTTCAATCCGACAGCCACTTTAGGCATTCAAGCAATTTAAGGCCTCGAGTTTAAGCTGGGTACACCCAAAGATTCTAGTTTTCTAAGAGCTTTGAAAATTACAGAGCTTCTGATATGAATTAGCATGGCACCTTCGGGAAATCTTGTCAATGGAAACGGGGACGGGAAGTCTTTGCATTTTTATAGATCCAAGCTTCCTGATATCGAGATCTCCAATCATTTTCCTCTGCATGATTATTGCTTTGAGAGATTGATGAAATTCGCAGATAGGCCATGCATTATACAGGGATCTACCGAGAAGATTTATTCCTATGCAGAAGTCGATTTGATTTCTCGTCGGGTGGGTTCTGGTTTGGCCAAGCTCGGCATCTGGCATGGATATGTCGTAATGATTTTACTGCCCAATTGCCCAGAATTCGTTTTCGTTTTCTTGGGTGTGTCTCAAATAGGCACCATTGCCACGACTGCAAATCCTTTCTATATGGCGGGCGAGATTGCATAACAAGAAATGGCATCCGGGGCTCGGTTGATCATTCACTCAAGCCTCTTATGTTGAGAAATTGAGCGATCTCGAGTACAGGAAACAATTCCCAGGCCTAGTTCAGGTTATTATAATTGACATAGGCGGTCCTGAAGAGTGTTTACATTTCTCAGTTCTGGCAGAGGCCGAAGAGAATGAGATACCCATTGTTGAGATTCAAACTGACGACGTGGTGGCTCTGCCTTATTCATCTGGAACAACTGGGCTTCCCAAGGGTGTCATGCTCACGCAGAAGGCCCTCGTTTCTTCCATCGTGCAATAGGTGGACAGCGAGAATCCCAATCTGTATCTGCATTTTGAGGACGTGATTCTTTGCGTGCTGTCGTTGTTTCATATTTATTCTCCAATTCTGTGCTGATGTGTTTTCTCAGAGTGGGGGCACGGCTGTCTTGATTGTGCAGAGATTCGAAATCCATTTGCTATTAGATTTGGTTCAAAAATTCAAGGTCACGGTGGCTCCATTCGTGCCACCGATTGTTCTTGCGATTGCTAAGAATCCAGTAGTTGAGATTCCGGAGTATAATGTATTGGACTTTGGAGTCTGGAGTCGTGACTTGCACCGTGTATCAGGATTCACTATTTAGGATTCATTCCAATTTCCCCCACTCCAAGGCTAGTTGAGTTCTCAGTGCTCTCACCCGTTGCATGTCTCCAGCTCGAAACCGGTGATGTTTGCAACCTGAGAAAGTGTGTTTCTCCATGTTTTAATTTGGTCGGCGTCATTTCTCCACCAGAGGAAAGCTTTACGAGTTTGCCAGTTCCAACTTCTAGGTATTTTTCATATCTCTGCACTGTTGACAATATACATATATTTATGAGTCAGTAATTTTTCAATTTTTTCCCTTGAAATGTATTTTTTGAATTTGTCTTTGACTCCTTGTACACATTTACACTTGAGCTAGATTTGCTTGTAAATAGGCTACAAAAAGAAATCCTTCTTTAATCCTCTGCTCCTCAAAACCTAATATACTAAACCCTGAACCTGCCTCAGAGTCTAGACTCGATTGCATTCCCTTCAAGCTTTGAATGCTTACTCTGCTATTGCGTGGCATTTGAGATAAGGTAGAGAGAGTAGGTACTAGGAAGCTTTGGCGATAGGCAGAGCCGTAAATTGTAACCTCCAAACGCAAAAAAAAAAAAAAAAAAAAAAAACCGGCAAGTCTAACTTAGGGTGTATTCTAAAGTTTGTGATTGAGAGCTCAAAGAACTTTCAGGTATAGATTCTTCTAATCTTCACTATTTACTAAATATCTAGATTTGTCTATTTCTTAAAGATTCTTCACTATTTACTAAATATGTACATTAGCAACAAAGCTTTGTTGGTAACCAGGCAAATTTGGTTTATGTCTTCCTTCAAGGTCAACCCTTCTTCATGTCTAGTTGGCTTGCTGAATGTAGGAGCCTACACAACAAATATTGAATCTGTTTATTGGCAAGAGTAGTAGTGAGGTTCGTTAGAAGTGGGAAAGAGGTTAGTGGATGAGGTTGGAATAACAAAACTGCCCCAGAGGTATAATCTTGGTTGAGGTGCCGCCACTGCCAGAGGTTAAACATTGGTTTACAGTTCCTCTTATTAACTATTATAGGCTCTTATGAGGCTCTATATAGGGATTATAATTCCTCCCACCCGTCTAGCTTAATGCAATAATAAAGCTTGCCTTGCAATTTCCCCATGCACATAAATAGGGGTATTTTCCTCACTCCCTCCCAAATGTGTAAGTCGAAGCAAATAAAAAAGAGAGTACAGGGAGTGGTTCATAGCAGGACTACCCTCCATATAAGAATTCCTGTCACTAAATAGAGGATATCCTTTCAAGCAGAAGCATTAGAAATCACAATGCACTTATAAGTGACTAGAGGGTTTGTAGAACCATCTTCGAGATTGGGAAGACTTCCAAAAATTCTCAATAGAGACCTCAGAGTTGAGATGGACTTAAATATTGAAAAAGAATGCCCGCCATGACATTGGATGACAAAATCAAGTACCAACCATTCTCACAAATACAGTGACATCGGCACCATCATACTTATGCAGGAACAGTGATCATTTCTCAACTACCTACCGGATTTGATCCAACATGATTATAATAAACTGACACAATTTGTATTTCTTATATTCAATCCTTATATATTTAGATTCATGTATGGTAGGCAGATATAATCATGGAATAGCTATTATTATTATTAGTTAATATAGCTCATCTTCCATAAATGAGAAATTACAAGCCGAAACCATATCAATGGGTTCTCAAAATTGATCAGGGTTGTCAAAATGGGAGCAAAAATGGTATCCTTGGAAATGTCTCCTTCTTGAGAAAAACTGAAATGGTGTTGTTTCAGTGCTTATGGGCAGTGGGTTCTCTAAATGGATATTTGGGGAGGTAGTTCATGTTGATGTATATGTAACTTCGGAATGTATTCTTATATGTATTTTATATATTGTAACCTGATGTTTATTCCGGGATGTTTCTATTATGTATTTGAGTCATATTGTCTTACCCCGATGTTCCGATCGGGAGGATTATTAATGTAAACAAGTCTTGTCAAGTCATTAGGTAAGTCCCCACAGTTTCGGGGCACTTGGGTTATTATACACTAATTAAGGTGTAGGCTCGAGTAAGTAATTGTAAGTTAAGCCTACATGGTTGAGTGCACTTCAAGTCAACGGAAGAATATAAATAGAGAGTGGAAGTCTCTCTATTTATCACGTGTAAATTACATCACTTTCTCTCTCAAGTGTGGCGCACCTTTGGAGAAGGAAATACCTTGGCTTGACAGAAGACAGAAGGCTGCTGTTGTGTTGGGAGGTCATCTTACTGTTTTGGGTTTCACATCTTGTGGTGATACTATCTTAGAGGAAGTTGAGGGGTTTTCTCCATTTATGGTTTCCCCTGTCAAAACTCTTTGTGTCTCTTGTCTCATGTGATGTGCTTATGTTATTGCTGTGCTTGTTATTCTCTCAGTGAAAAGATCCTAACATAATGCTAGCTTAAATGTTGAAAAACTAACATGGTATCAGAGCTAACCTGAGAAGAAGACATTGTGCAGCTACAGGAACTAGGGCTTCCTATTTTGTGGATCTTCCTCCACATATTTTCAGCAAAAGTACGCTAGGATGACTCTCCATTGAAGGGTGCATCTCTCTGTTGATGCCGAATCCAATTTCAAGCATTTTCAGTTTCGATGCAGAAATTAGGGCTTTCTACAGAAGAGGATTTTTTGAGTGAGACCAGAATAGGATTTTTCTCCTCATCAAAACCGAAATTTAGAGACCTGGATCAATAAATTTGGTTGGGTGAAACTCCGGGAAAGTCAAACCCTAGTTTGACCCTGAGCTAGGAGAAACCCTAAATACTAAAACTGATACGTTTTGGTACAGTAGCTATATTCCGATATTGGCGAAGTCTCAGAAGCTGAAAATTGTATAGGTCGAAGATAAAATCCTGTTGAACACTGTGTCCAAATTTCAGCCTTTGATTCACTATATTCTGGGAGATATGATCTCTCCAAGTTAGGGTTCCATCCTCTTCCAGAAATCATCCATAAACAGGACACCTAGGGAGATCTTCAATATATTGGGATAAATAGGTCCAAATTGAATTCCTGAAAATTTTCCAGAAATGGCACGGACTCTAATTTCTTTTCTCCGAATTTCAGACTCAGAAGATGAACCAGTGACACGTGGCATTCCGTACAACTTCACTATTCTGAACAGTCCATTATCAGGTCACCTTGGGAAAATGATCATAAATCCCAAATGGTGAAACCAATTCTAATGAAAACTACGGTTTTGGATCAGGGACATTCGAGGTTACCTCATTGATAAATTTCAGACACATAGGATCAGTAATTTTGGAGATATCACAGAAACAGTAACAGGCATTTCTGCAGAAGAAATCAGAAAATTAGGGCTTCCTGTTCCAGGAGTTTCCCTCCACTGTTTTCAGAAAAGGAGTACATTGGACAGCTCCATTTGAAGATATCTATCTGTTCATCCAATCAGATATGAAATATTCCAAGTTTTGAAAATTAGGGTTTCTGTGACAAACCCTAGATCAACGAACTCTGGGACAAGGGCGGACACCTCAAATCGGTAAGATCTAATCCTTTGCTATTTCCATTTGAGGTTCTCATTTCAAAGTGATCAGCTTGATGATAAGATTGGTGAAGTTGACAACTTCCAAGCATAGAAGTATTTTATCTCTCTGGATTGGACACCTACATGAGCATAGAGGTTCCAGTTTCAGAGGGAGACGAGGCCAAAGAAGACATCATGCTCATGCTGCAGAGGATGATGAACCATCCAAAAAGAGATCCAGACATGAAAGTGAAGATTCTTCAAGTGAGGATGAATATGTTCTGATGTCAACTCTCACAGGTAACATTATTCATGGAAGTGATGATTTGCTTATAGACAGTGAGGCTTCCAAACATATGACGGGATTCAAGGAATTTTTTGTGAGACTATCAGAACATGAATGACTAGGAGATGACTACCAATGTCCAATAAAAGGTAGTGGGGAATCTTCATACAAGATGTACTCTGGTAAGTCTCTAACAATGAAAGAAGTATTGTTTGTGCTAGGATTGAAGAAGAACCTTCTCTCCATTTCAGCATTGATGCAAAAGGAATGCGGGCTGCATTCATAGATGGTCAAGTCATCATGTGACCAAAAGGAAAGACTATTCATGATGCGGTAGTGATTGAAGAACAAGAAGGAGGCTTGTACAAATTGAAGGGCCATCCAAAAAAAGCCTTGATCCATGATATCGTAGAGCCAAATGAGCTTTGGCATAGAAAACTTGCACATGTGCACTACAAAGCAAAGTTGTTGAAGGTCTTCCACAATTTCAAGCTATTTGAAGGGAAGAACAACTTGAAGTGGTAAAAGAAGCGGTGAAGAATGCAGAAGTGGTGATGGCCACCTTGAATGACCTCCCAGGATCGTGGAAATCATTCATTCAAGGAATGTGTTCCAGAAGGAAGTGATTACTTTCATCAAACTTTGGGAAAAAGAAGAAGCTTTACCCATAAGAAGAGAAGATAAGACGGGAGCATTTGAAGATCCGGCTCTCACCATCCAAAGAAGATCCCTCAAGCAATGAAGAATATGAAGAACTCAACTCTTGAAGAACCTCTTATACACCTCAGCATTTGGATAAGAAATGATGCGACTATGAATGAAGAAGACGATGAAGCTGAAGG
>LPNX010054150.1:0-157994 GCA_001517045.1 Pseudotsuga menziesii
CTGCGAATCGGAGAAACTGAATCCCCCACTTGGGCCTCCACCACCTCAATCCTCCATCACTTCGATAGCAAGCTTACTAACAAAGGGCAAGCTTGGGAACAACACAACAGTGCTCCCAGGGACAAAGGGATGCAGACTCAAGCATAAATCTTGGCAACAATGGACTATAGTTTTGTTACTCTCAAAGTTCTCTTATGCTTTCAATGTACCAATGGGTTCCTTATATAGTTCTTCAAAGGGATACTGAAGGGTCGAATCCGTGCGATCTCAAGGCATATGGAAGGCCAGGAGTCATATGAGTCGGATCCAAGTCAAGGAACAGTCCAAAAGGATTTGGATTTATGTACACATCCCGATGTACGCGACTATAGGGGAAAGATCCGCGTATGTACACAAATATCGAGGGAAAAGCCGCGTATATCAATATTCTAATGTTTTTAGGGATGATCAAGGTAACATCAAAAGATATAAAGTGGTCCAAAGGGGCTAATGAGTCTGTAGCGGGACAAGGGAAGGCCATACAATGTGTGATTCACCTAGTGTGGTGAAATCCGCTATAACAGTGCTTATGAGCTAGTAGATTATGAGGGGACAAGCTTGGTGGAGCCTAGAAATGGGCTCTATTTTAAAATGTACTATGCATGATTTTCAGCCAGGGTTGACTATTGTATATTATTGTACAGTGTTTTGCATAGTTATCTTTTTCTTATGGTGATCGGGTTTGTTGATTAGCTTCTATTTCTTATGGTAGATGTCAATGGATTCTTCCATATTTATAGGATTCATGGATGGTGCGAGTCGTCACACTCAGCGCTCAGCCTATGCTACTTGGGTGATTTATACTCCTATGGGTTAGGTATTGTCTTTAGGAGGCATATGTTTACGGCCCTCTTCAAACAATGTTGCAGAATATAGTGTTGTTATCGAGCTTCTACGGGATGCCATTTCACATGGTATTCTGTCTCTTGAGGTGCATCTTGATTTAGAGTTAGTAGTGTCACAACTTAATGGCTTGTATCATGTTAGGGATCCAACATACGAAGATTATTATGCATGAGATTGTTAGAATGACAATTTGATAATACAACATACATACTATTGGTTTCTATGGGCAGACCTGGGTTTACTATAATCAACCAACAATACCCCTAGATCACTGGCCCTTTCGGCGACAGACCGCAAAGCGGCTTGAAGTCTCACCCGAAGTGACTCTAATGGGTTGGCTAAGGACTCAAGTGTCTTGGACCAGGTTCTGTGGCAATCCTACTAGTGGCTCGCAGTTCCCCTAGCTGTGAGGTCTCTTTCTCTGTGCGTCGCGCGATCTCCTCGTCTCACAGCTCTTCTAGCCGTGAGATATTCCTTTACTCCATCGCGCGATCCTTTTCTGCGGCGCACACTTTCCCTTTCTCGCGATATCTCTGGTCTTATCGCATCGCCGCGCACTGTGCGACACGCAGCTCCTGCCCAACGCTAAGTCCTTAACCTGCGGTATCACGCACTGCAGCTCCTCTGCCGATGCGGTATCACCTCTCTGTGATATCCTACCTCCGCGGCTTAGCGCACTTAGCGTTGCTCGTGTCGACATGCAAGACTTAACACACAAGACTATTTGATACTGCAATAGAGACTGTTTTACGCAAAGCATAAATGAACCATATACAGCATGCCAAATAATTTAACTTATGTTTATCCTTCTATATTGCTGTGAACTGATTAACACATTCATTCATTAAACTATAAACTAAGTCCATGAAATGACTGAGAATTGCATAAGTAAACACAACAAGTAAACCAATCACATAACACTTGATTTTAACGTGGTTCACCTCCAGAATGGAAGTTACGTCCACAGAACTGTGTTTTTAATATAGCTCAGGGGAAGGTAAAACACAGTTCTACTGCACCGTATATGCATCTTAAGATCTTCTCTCTTAGATCTCTTTTCTCTTCTATATTGCTCTCCTACAATATACTCTTCCCTCTCTATCGATCCCTGCGGATCATTACATGCATATTCTATAAGCCAGCTACTGGTTATAGTAAGATTGCTACCGCTGATAACAGAACCAGAGCTAGGATTTTACAACAGTCTATTGGTTTGTAAAACACTACTAACAACTGAATGAACCAACTAACTAACCAACCCTTTTACAATACAAAATATATCCCTTTATAGGCAGCCTGAAGGTCTCGCCATTACAACACTGTGGGCCTGTCCCAACAGTAACCCAAAACCCTAACTAGTGACAGTCGGCCATATCTGTACTTGAGGTAGCCACTTTCCGTCACACCACAACTCTCTGCAGTCTTCCATGCTTCCTGGCACTGATCATGGGTACTATGCACCGCTTCGCTTTTCTGTCCTTCACCTTCAATGCTT
This sequence comes from Pseudotsuga menziesii, assembly GCA_001517045.1. Classification (NCBI taxonomy): domain Eukaryota; kingdom Viridiplantae; phylum Streptophyta; class Pinopsida; order Pinales; family Pinaceae; genus Pseudotsuga; species Pseudotsuga menziesii. The sequence continues at coordinate 2,381 of LPNX010054150.1, forward strand.
CAGCCTCGTTGCTCCTTCTCCTTTATGAGGGTCGCTGAGCCCTCCTGTCTTCTGCTCCTGCCTTCAATGCAGTGGTTGAGCTCTCTCTTCTCGGCCGCTCAGGTACTGTTGCCTTTCTTGACTTTTCTATCTTAAAATTTATGGTTTCCGGCTTTTCTCTCCAGCTGGAAACGTGCTACGGCGTCGTAGCTCTGTCTTATCTTCTTTCCGCCAAAACTTATCTCTCCGCTAAACTAGCAGCTTCTTCTGTAGCTACGGGACCCTGCTCCAACAGTCCCCTAACACTAACTTGTGGCTCGCCCTCGAGCCACTTCCAGTGGGCTTCTCCTACTGTAGCTTTGTCTTGGCTTCCTGTGAAGCCCTCTGCAACCTGTCATGAAGTCCTGTGACTTCCTTCTGCATTACTTCGACACTCTCTTGTGCCGAGTCAAGCAAAGCTTGACTCATACTGGCATCTTCTGTGGTGTTAGTTTCCTCTCTGGTGGTAGTGAAATCCTTCATTTTCTGTTCAACCGTATCGACTATCTCTGCGATTTTCTCTTGATATGGTTGAAGCAGGTCATTAATGTACATCTCCTTGGTTCTTAGTTGCTGCGCTTCCTACTACAAACAGTTCATCTCCTTTGTTTTCCTCATCTTTTGAAGGGCTGCCAAGCCCTTAATTTCTTCTTTCATTGCCACTGCAGTATTCTCTATCTGCTAAATACTTTGCTAGATTTCTACTTTCTCCGGCGGCTCATCTAACTCGGCCCATGTGTTCGTCGCATCGGTTAGTACTAACCATGCTTCGTCGATGTGAGATTGCATCTGCGCAGAAGTGAGTCGAAGGGCTTCTACTCACGCTTTATGGTCTGCCTGGGAGGTGTCTCGTATGCAAGCCTCAAGCTCAGCGATCTGCACCTCGTGGTCTGCCTTCATCCTGGCCACTTCTTCTTCCATCCTAGTCATGGTTTCCTCCAGAGCCTTTGCTCTATCTGCTACTCTTCTTAGCTTCTGCGGAACTGGTAAGGCGAACTCAATGTTGCATTGGGACAGTTCCAATGCAATGCTCTGCAAAAATTGAGAAAGATCTTGCTCTCTTTCCTCATATGTCTGTACTTTGTCTGTATTTTTGTGAACACTGATAGCAAGTGCTGCATTCTATTGCTTCAGCTGCGTATTCTGTTTGTAAGTCTCGAGCTCTCTACTTTTGAGCTCTGCGCCTAGCTGTTGCTGGATCATTTGCAACTGGTCAATATGAAACTCTACAAGGTTAACCTCAATGGATTGTCTAAACTGCACTGGTGGGTCCTTCATTGTGGCAGGGAATCGAATACTCCCTGGTGGAATTAACACAGTATTGAGGCGATCTTTTGCTAAGATTTCCTGGCGGGACATCAGCGGTGCCGAGGTTTCTCCGGTGGTCGTCTTTACAGGTGGAATGTACCTCATGGCAGTCTTCTCTGTAATAATTTTTAAGTCTAGGAGTTGCTTTTCGACTACGCTCTGTCTCTTTTCTTGTGAATCCTTCATCGTGTCAAGTGAGTCCTTCAATGTGTCACACGTCCTTGTTGCGATGAGTTCATAGTCATCGTCTGTCAATGCGGTCTTCAGAACTGGCTTTGAGGTTTTCTGTTTTTTCTTCTGCTGTGTCTCTAGTGGCCCTTCTTCTCCAGTCTTCGCCGTCTGTGCCTCTGGTGGTACTTGCTGTGAAGGTTTCCTCTTTTTCCTTTGTAGCGGTACTTCTGTTGAAGATTGTGTCTGGGTGTCTGTGGTATCTTTTTCCTTGTCCTGGTGTTTTGTCTCTGCACTGTTTGATGATAGTGGTGCGGTATCTTCATATTCATACTTCCATTGGTTGTCGAAGTCTCTTGTTACTGCTTTGACCTCCCGTGCTATCATTCTAAACGAGCGAGGAGCTCAATCATCCCGCTTAGTCCTTTTCGGTCGCAGATAGATTAAATGGCTGTCTGCCATGAAATTAAGCCGGCTATCGTATATGTCCACAGTCTCCGTGCTGAGCCGTGGTGTCTCTTGAATGACCTTCATCAACAGCTTATAGTAGTCATGGAATACCATCGTATTGATCGTTTTCTTGGCTGGGCGGTTGGTCTCCCATAAGCTGGCATAGCGCACTCCTCTGGGCGCGCCACTTGCTATCTGTGGAAACTGGGTATGGGGCAGCTCCTTCCATCCGACAAATGCACAAAGTATAAGCAACCACGAGAAATGGAAAGGGTGGTTGGCTTCATCCTGGGCTGCCAAGCAATCTGCTTGCAGCATATTTAATAAGAATAGAGACCAGTTGAACTGTTCCCCCTCTGTGACCTGTATGGCAAGGTGAATTACGGATCCTGTAACTTCCTTTGGTCGAACCTTGGTTAGCAGTCTACCCATGAGCAGAATTGCGGTGAATCTAAGTGTCTCATTTGGTATGCTTGAAATGTCATAAGCCCGTCCTCCTCTCTGTAGCTGATACTTAGTTACTAGGGCTTGTGGTAACTTTGAGTCCTTGGTTTTTCCTGCTGTCTGTATATCAGGGTGTCTACCCGTCTTGGACAGGCCGGTGATACGATGTATCAAATCAATGTTTAGGTCGACCTTGTTGCCTAGCCAGAGGTACCCTCCGTGTACACAAGAGAGTAAAATGCGCACCACGGCGTTAACCTCTACACCCCGTCCAAAATGAGGTAATATCAGTAAATTAAGCAGTCTTGACCGCTCAAGAATCTGAACATGTGGCAGGGGAACATATTCCTCTCTCCCTGTCCTTGGTTTCTTCTCAATATTTAAATAGCTTCTCGACTTGAACTGAGGATATGTCTTACCATCTCCCAGGTTATAATCTACAAATTTAACAATAGCAGCATATCCTACTAGACCTCTATTTTCCTTTACTTGAGAATCAATGGGTGGTATGGGAACAATATACTTAGCATTCTTAGGAATTCTTGGCTCTGGTGCGCCTTCAACTCGTGGTATCATGTAGTCTGTTCCACTGTGAAATTCTTCCTCTTGCTCTGAACCGGATTCATCATTGACCTGAGATTGGATTCTCGTCTGTGGTTGCTGTCTGGGCTGTGACGAACTTAGCGGAGCACCCTTTGGTGGCGTTTTCATAGCTCCTGCAAGGCCGTGATGTTGAAATCTTCTCAAAATGTTTGCTATAGGTTCGTCCTCGGACATAACCCACTCAGTGAAACTGGTGGACGTGCACTGGCTGCAACGTCTGAAAATCACAGCACTCTGTAACAAACTTAGCTCTTCACAGGGAATTATGAATAATTCACTCTACAGCTCTCGATTTTTCTGCAAACGTAGCCGTCCCACTTGAATACTTTCTACTTTTATGCTGAATACGATAATCCCGGACGCAATGGTCATCTAGACTGAACCCGTTGGTCGTCATTAATGCTTGGACAATACCACACCCGTCATCCGATCCTTAATAAATGAGGAAATCCGATCGAATTTCCCTCGAAACGTGTGTGCACAGGCGCCAGTCTCGTCGGAGATTTGCCAAATCTGGAAAAATTTATTATTCTGCTGCCAAATCTACGGTAAGATATACTGGTCATTACCTCATTAACTACCTGTCAGATGCTGACTTGACTAGCCATTTGTCGGTTGCAAAACTGAGTACGTGGTACGGGGAAACATCGTGCTACCGCGATGCAACTCTGCATCACCTGTGTAAAACAATACTACTCTTTTTTTTTTTTGCCGTTTTGATGCGATTCCTCATACTTAGAATAATACCTGCCAGTGTAGACTAGTTCCCGGTGCGATGCCTCCTTTCAACTACACTGGACATTTGTACCGCTATAACTGGCTAAGCTAGGGATGAGAGGCAGAGTGGCTATCACTATAGGGCTTAAACCTACTGCCATTAATCCATGTGGGTAGAAGCTCCCCATTCAGCTGGCTGAGCTGAACGGCACCTCCCTCCGTGACTTGTTGTATCTGATATGGCCCTAGCCAATGTGTCTTGAACTTCCCTAGAAACTTAATGAATTTGCTGTCATAGAGGAGCACTAGGTCTCTGATCTAGAAAGTCTTATTCTTAATGTGTCTGTCATGCCAAGCTTTTTCTCGTGCCTTCTGCACTTTCTGATGGAATCCAGCGATGAATCTGTCTTCTTCTAAGGCAAGTAGCTGTGCTAGCCTTCCCTCCACTGTGTCTATATCAGTCATCCTGATAATCTGAGCGATTCTTAAACTGGGAAGAATATACTCCATAGGCATAACAGCCTCCTGTCCATACACCAAGCTGAAAGGTGTGTTTCCCGTAAGTTTCTTGCATGTAGTCCTGTATGCCCATAATATAGCGTTAACTCTGAGGTCCCAATCATTCCTCTGGCTATTGCAGATCTTAGTAAGAGCATTTTCTAAAATCTTATTAAAGGCCTCCACCGTACCATTAGCCTGGGGGTGGTAGGGAGTGCTCTTATGGTGCTGAATCTGGAATTCTTCTGTCAATGCCTCAATAGTGTTGTTCAAAAAATGTGTGCCTTGATCACTCATCAAAATTACTGGGCATCCAAATCTACTGATGATGTTTTCAAAAAGGAACTGTGTGGCTGTAGCAGCATCACAATTTCTTATTGCTTTGGCCTCTGCCCATTTGGTGAGGTACTCTGTTCCCGTGATAATATATCTCGCACTAGTACACTTCCCTGGTGGGTTGATAGGACCCACAAAATATATAGCCCATTTGTCAAATGTGCGCAACGTGACCTGCGGTCGCAGTGGCATTTCATCGCGTCACGAGGGTTTTCCTACCCTTTGGCAGATATCACAACATCTGCAAAAGTCCTTGGTGTCTTTATGCAACGTAGGCCACCATAATCTTGCCTCCAGGATTTTCTGCGCACTCGGCTTTCCTGCGAAGTGACCTCCTGCGGTTCCTAAATGTGCCTCTTTGATAATAGTGACTTTTTCATGCGGCATCACACATCTGCGCAGAACTTCATCTGGACATAACTTGTATAGGTGTCCTGTGATAAGGGTGAAGTCTACTGCTTTAACAACCAACTGCTTCTTTTGTTGCTTAGTAAACTCATCAGGTGCTACTCCTGTAGTGAGAAATTGAATAATATCGGCATAGTACTCATCTGTGATCTGGATGGAAAACAGTGGCGCATCTGGCAGATTGTCGTCTAGGTTACTTGGCTCTTCTCCTGAGTCTATCCTCGACAAATGATCAGGTCCGACATTCAGTCTTCCTGGTTTCACGATGATTTCAAAATCATACTCCTGAAAGAGGAGTAACCATCTGCAGATTCTCCCCCCTAACACTGGCTTATTGACCAGATACTTCAAGGCGGAATGGTCAGTGAACATCTTAAACAAGGCACCCAACAGGTAGTGCCTAAACTTCTGGAGCGCGTACACCATAGCTAGGCCTTCTCTTTCAGTTGTGGTGTAGTTCTTTTCTGTTGTCGAGAGCTTTCTGCTGGAGTATGTGATAGGATGGTCAATGTCCCCTTCTCCTGGTTGTGTTAAAACAACCCCTAATGCGATGCCAGACGCATCCACATGTACATGAAATGGCTTAGTCCAGTCTGGAAATACTAAGATGGGTGCTGTAACCATATTTTCTTTAAGTGTGTCTAGACTTTGCTGACATTCCTCATTCCATAGGAATTTTACATCTTTCTTTAGCAATTTCTCCATTGGTGCTGTAATCTTTACGTAGCCCTTGATGAACTTTCTGTAGTATCTCGTATGACCAAGTACTGTCCTTAGTTGCTTGACTGAGTTGGGTGCTGGAAGGTTTACAATGATGGCAATCTTCGTGGGATCTACCATCAAGCCTTGTCTACAAACAATGTGACCCAACAAGATACCAAATGGTGCACAAAATATACATTTCTTCAAGTTTAGAGAAATCTGGTACTGCCTACATTTCTCTAACATCAGTATTAAGTCTCCTATATGCTTGTCGATTAGTCCAAATACAGTCCAATCATCAAAATATACTTCTAATAATTTATGGATGTATTCTTTAAATACAGCAACGACTACTCTAGAAAATATAGCTGGTGCATTCTTAAGACCAAAGGGCATTACCGCATACTGGAACGAGCCCCATTCTGTTGCAAAGGTGGTCTTGGATCGATCTTCTGGATGTATTCTGATCTGATGGTAGCCTGAAAAGCCATCAGTGAAGGAGTAGACCTCCTGTCCTCCCAAGTTGTCTAATACCTCATCAGTGAACGGTGTCAGAAATGGATCGTGAAGAGATGCATCGTTGAGCTTGCGCAGATCGACACAGATCCTGATTTATCCTTTTGTTTTCTTTTCTTGTACGACCATGGGGCTAACCCATTCGCTTTCTTCTACTGGCTCAATGATGCCTGCTGCTAGCATCTTATCGATTTCATCCTTTACTTTTTCTTTGTAGCACGGATTCAATCTATATGGGCGCTGCTTAACTGGTCTAGCATCCTCCTTCAATGGTATCCTCATAACTCCCAGGTCTCCAACTATTCCCTTCATCTCTGTCAACTTGGTGGGAAATAGGTCCTGATAGTCATGTAACAAATCGGCAATCTGTCCAACTGTTTCATCATTCCAATAGTCTCCAATAGAGGCAAACTTAGGTTCTGCGTCTGTGCCAATATTGATCTTTTTAATCTTGATAGGTTCGGTGATTGCTGAAATCTCTAACTGTGGTCCCCCAATATTGCGAGTCCCTTCTGACTCCGGAATGTTGGTGTTGCGAGGATCCTCATCCTCATCCTTATCTTCATTGTCTGGCTTTGCGGCGAAGTTATAGCACTCAAGCGCGTCTTTCAACTGGATGGCCCACTCAGGTTGAGCCTGCACTGAGATGGTACAGTCCTCAAATATCTTGATCTTGATTATGTCTAGGGCCTGAGCAACACTTGGATGTTCTGATTCAAATGTGAAGGTGAGTAGGAAACTGTCTGTCATAAGTGACCATGTGGTCATCCCCTTGCGCAACTCAGTCTCTGTGTACCAGTTCCTTGGAACTGTGTCCAATGTGTGAATGAATTTGTGAACCCATTCATCCTCGAGAATGTCCGACCAGTTCTGTTCGCATGTTTGAATGTGTGCCCTGGGATCAGTTTCGCCTGTGTACTTCTGCTGGACATACACTTTGTTGACAGAAAATATGATCACCATCAGTCTTTTAATATCATCCCATGATGCGATATTCTCTTTATGCGCATACCACCATCTTGCAGGTGTGGCTCGTACTGCAAGGTCCATAGCTGCGTTCCTCTGCTCGTAAGGAATCTGTTGCTCAAACTGCTCAAAGAAGTCCTGAATATCTGTCAGACCATGATATGATGGAATCTCAGTGATCTCTGTGCCAATCCATCGCAGTGACTTACTCATAAATGCACATCTGCGCGCTGAGACTTCGTAAAGTCTGTTCTGCCAGTTCTCTAGACCAATATCGGAATTTGATGCGCATGAGATGTCGCATCGCCAACTAATGTTCCCTTCTACGGTTGGATTAATGTAGTCATTCTGGTTCGCAGTCATCTGGTAGAGACTATCCATGTTATGTGCCTCCTCCTCTGCTCGGATAGGTTCAATGTATCTAGGACCTTGGTGAGGATCCAGCGGTGCAATGACACGGATCTGCGCATCCTCAAAGGTCATTTGTCTTCTCTTTAGTTCAATGATAGCCTTGCTACCGATCTCCCAATCGATACTTAATAATGCTGGATACGATCAACTGTCGCCAATGATTTCTATAACCTCAAAGTCCGCAAAACTACGAACCCCGTCAATGTCAACTGGCACCTGCGGTAGTCGAACCAAGGGTGATACTCGCTGCTGATTAGCTAATCTCAGGTGGATAGGCGATCTGACTAACTGAGGGCTACCCATCTGTTCCCATGTTTGCTTAGTTAGAACATTCACCTCTGATCCTAGATCTAAGACAACTTCGTCCATTTCAAACTCTCCAATCTGTGATGTGAGCTTCATCTCTCTTCCGGTCCTTGTATGTCCTGTAATATTATGAACAGCACGGTGTGCACTGCCCGAGAGAGAAGGTTGTTGACACTGATCTATGATGCATTGTAGCTCACCGATGGCTTTTTCATTTCTCACGAGTTTCAAGCAACTGCGAAGGAAGGATTGTACACTTCCTGTCGATTCATCCTCGTCGCATCTTCCCGATGTGGTAGCCTGCGGTATCTGTTATGGGCTATCGCCATAAGGTGCTTGCTGTGGTACGCCCCTAGATGGCAGTACCTGCGATCCTGATTGCGTAGGTTCATCAAAGGAAGCCTTGGATTCATGAAATGTCTCTTTATTCTTCTGTAGGTCGAGTGCTGTTGCTTTAATAGGAGCTCTGCGCACCCACTCCTGGCTTGTGTTCTTTTCGGTCTCTTGCGATGTCCTACTAGTAGAAACACCACTACGAGTCACAATATTGACTCTTGCTTTTGGTTCTGCCTACTCAGCAGCAATAAGCTGGATGTTCTGGTGTACTGCTGGCTTAGGGTCTTTGATCTTAGCTATCAAGGTAGGACACTCCTCTATGGTATGATCATAAGATTTGCAGTAGTTACAAGTAGTAGTGGGGCTCTGACAGTCCCTAGCATAGTGTCCTACAATTCTGCAGTTATAACAAGTGATTGGTCCACGACCACGACCAAAACCCTCTCCTCTGCCGAAGCCTTCTCCTTGTGCAAAGCCTCCTCCACGGCCTCGTCCTCTAAATCCTCCTCCACGGCCACCATAAGTCGGATCAGGCTGTGGTCCTACTGCTAGACCCTGTGTTTCTGCTTGGACTCTGTACATGTCATGTTTTCTATCTAACATGAGATCATAGGCTCGACAATCCTGTTCATCATGTCCGACAGAGCTGCAGAAGACGCAGTATAGGTTCTTAGGTGTCTGTACATACTTCTGAAGCAAAGGGAATTGCTGAGGCAGATGTCCTTGTGTTTTTCATATTTCACACCATGGCCCTTGCGTTCGTGGTAAGGGGTTAGGAGCCCCTGACGCTAAATATTCTGCAAAGACTGGACAGTTGTCTTTGGTATGACCCTGTGCTCTACATCGTAAGCACCATATGTCTTGCATAACCTTTTTTCCTTTCTTAAGTTCGTGTATCTGTAACATGAGATTGGCCAACTGGTTCTGTAGAGTTGTCATGCTTGCACTAGTTTCTACTAAAGGTGAAGCTTCTAGCTTCATCGCCATCTCCAACGTGTCATCCTGCGTCTGGATTTTTTGCTGCATTAGTGGCAATCTGATGTGAGGGAGCAGCACTGCAATAAACCATTCCTTATGCTGCTCCGGTGCAAACTCAAAGCTTACTTGGTCTATAAGAGCTTTGAATTTCTGGTCAAAGTCCCATACTGACTCTGATGGTAGCTGCTTAATATCCTTGAGCTCTGTTATGCACTGAGACTCATACTTAGGTTTCTTGAACTCTTTAATCATGGCGTTCTTGACTTGAGCAAGTTTCAAACCTTGCCCATCTTGCAGTCGCTAAGCTGTTGCTTCATGTTGCTCAATAGTGTAGTACTCCAATCATAAACTATGGGCCTCATGCACTCCACTGCATAGAATATCAGAGGCCGCGAGGCCTGGTGGAGTGAGGCTATACCTGCTATCCCACCGAGTATCAGTAGAATGGCCTTTAGGCCTAGCACCTGTATGGAGTTAGTTGGAATATGAATCCCAACCTTCTCCATGTCCAGATAACAGTACACTGCTATGTACTCATCCATAGTGAGGCCACCTCCGGGCCCGCGAGAACGCATGTTTACCACTTTGCCCCATCGGGACAATCCAACAATAAAGTATATGTCCTCCACTTCTATGGTGAGGGACATCCCATCAATATGGAAAGAATCTGATTCAGAATCCCAGTAGTCTACTAGCATCTGTAGCAGTCTTGGTTTGGCTCTTAAGCCACCAAGACACCAAAACTTGTAGAGCCCGCATACATGAAGAGCTTGTTGTGCCATTAGATCTCCCCGTATTACATCTTCTACATCCCTGTGCTCACATTCCCTCCATTCTAGAACCATCCCACACATTTAATTCAAGTTTGGGTCATTAGATTACTTAGAAAACCTTGAACGCAGCCTCATATGTGACTGTTTGCTAAACAACCATGTATGTACGCGACTTTGAGGCCTTTTTCTGCGTATATCTAGCCCTATACACAGAAAAATCCTCAATTTCTACGTGGGCCATGGCATGTAATTTAGGATGGCCTAGAATCCAAATTAGACCATGGAAAATTGAAAAATTTGCATGAAATTGAAAGAGCAGGGCATGGGTAATTACCTGGAAAAAACGGTGTCGGATTCCGCCGGCTGGATCTCCCGGAATTCGTGTTTGAAGTTCTGAGCTCAACTGGGTAAAAATTTCAAATGTTATATAATGTTTTGAATTTTTTACTATTTATAGAAAATTTTCAAATTTTTGAAAATTTTAACCCCCTTTTCTATAGTTTGGACCGTTTCTAATACTATTGGATCGTTTTTGACTAATATATGATGTAGGAGACCGTTTTGAGCGCCGTTTTAACTATTGTTTTCACCCGTTCGTGCCGATTTCAGGTATGATGTTTAAATTGGCATATAGGTTAGGTGTCATCTCTGTTTTCATTTTGCATGACCTTATGACTGTTTCATGATAACCTTAGGTACAAACCCATTCTATCTTGTCACGAAACCTTCTTGCCATTTTAGAAGTGGCATGATGTGAATGGTAGAGCTTGACCCTACATGGGTACCCTAGTTAGCTCATTATTTGCATTTGGTGCCCATGCTGATAGTTTGTCTTTTAGAGTGTGGGAGTCCATTGTATAGTACTACCATGACATTTCGCAAGAGCCTTATACTCCTCTTGATATTTTGCTGGTCTATTCCCTCAGGACTCCCTTATGTCAAGTTGTAATTGCATTATCATGAGCTTTGCTTGCCTCATTGAGCCTTATACCGGCTTCCTTGAATTTGAGTTTCAGCCATATAGCCCGAGCTTGTCTCATATCTAGCCATGCAAAGCCATTTTATATATCCTTTACAGCTTGATTCCCTTTTACTGGGAGGGGAATTTCCCCCGAGTGTCACTATCCTACACATGTATCCTTGCATTGAGCATAGGTATGTTTCACTACTTGGAACTAGATTGTTTTCCCATTTGGCACTCGTCTCCTTTTAGTCTGTAACTTTAAAGAAATTTTATTCTTTTTCAAGCTTTTTAAATATTTGAAAAAGTACACAAAAATTAAAAAACCAAAAAGCAGGACAAGGAAAGATGTTATCTTTTGTAGATATTGAGTCGTGTTGCCTTAGAACAGAGCACTGTATATCACATCCGTTGGTTGGGTTAATAGTTTGACTTTAGGAGATGTACTCGTTTCTCTAAGTTTATCTCCACTGACTGGTTAAGCTTCCAGTCCCTATGGAGCCTCTGTCGATGCCTCCTGTGTCACAGAGATGTCCCAGTTTTTGTATATCGAGTCTATGATGCCTACATTCAATCACCATTTTCCTTTATGCTCTTGTTCGAAGGAAGTTGAAACCTGAGTCGGCCATTCCTCAATTATCTTGACTTTGCATGTCGGCCATTCCCAGTACAATTACTGGTTCATGCACCTTATGATCATGTCCTTCCACATTATACAGCTTTGTTGAGTACCTCGTGTTGGATGATGGGGGATGCCTTAATTCCCTCCTTCCAGCGGATTTTATCCCATCGACCTCAAATCATTTATTTTGGGATAGGAATCTAGAGTCATTTTTGAGTGCCTTGAGACTTACAGTCATCAGTGGTAGGTTCTCTCGCCATTGACAATTTTTTGGGAATACACCAATGTCCCCTGATCGATGGATTCTCTCAAGTGTTCAACCTCAACACACTTATTCACACTTGTTAGCTTGCACTCTAGTACCTTGATTCCCATTTTCATTATCGGTGGGTGATATCACATCTGTTAACGGTATACATCAATGACCGGTAATCAGATGATGGACTACTATGTTCGACCTCAACACCTCTATTCACATAGTAGGACATGTACTCATTGCGATGTGTGTAGAAGACCTTCCAGATTGGTGGCATCTCTTAAATGCTACCTCCTTGATTGTTCCAGTGTTCATGAGATTTCAGCTCTCGTGACTTGATTCCAGTATATGTCAGACATTTCCAGCCATTATGGAGATCTTGATCCATTATATATCTTCAGTCTTCATGGAGATCATGATCCTTTGTATATCTTCATTATGGAGATTCTGATCTATTTATATTGTACATGGCGATGACCACATATGTCATATTGTATCATGCCTATTCATGGCCATTGTACTCTTATGTATCGGGGACTTCTATATGTACTTGCAGTTATATGTAGAGTTGTATCATCGTATTATGATGATTGGGTGGCTGGTCTTCCACTGGGTTCTTCATCACTCCACTTCTGGGATGGACTTATAATGTATTTTGGCCATCGTATGACCCCTCTGACCTCACACATTAGGGGGCATCTGTTACAACTGATTTTACCACACATGGTGAATCACACTTTTATGGCCTTCCCTATCCCTCTGTAGACTCTTTAGACCCCATGGACCATTTTTGTACCTTTGATGTTTCCAAGATAATCCCTAAAAACATGCTAAAATTGGCATTCACAACTTTTAATCTCTTTATTGCGTATATACATGGATTTGACCCCTAAAACCGTGTACATCGGAATGTGTGCAAAAGGACAAATTCTTTTGGAGTTTTCCTTGATGTGCATCCGACTCACTTGTCTCCTGGCCTTCCATATTCCTTGAGATCGCTCGATTCGGCCCTTCATTACCCCATTGAAGAGCTATATAAGGAACCCTTTGGATACATTAAAGAATATGAGGAATTGAGAGAAAAGAAACTATAGTCCATTGTTGTCGGAGCTTATACTTTAGTCTGCATCCCTTTGTCCCTTGGAGCACTTTTGTGTTATTCCCAAGATTTCCTTTTGCTTGTGAGATTGCTATCGAGAGATGGAGGATTGAAGTGGTAGAGGCCCAAGTGGGGGACTCAGTTTGTCCAATTCACAGACATACCAACAGAGGTTGTCACTCTTGTAATCTCTGTTTTATATTAATAGAAATATCTCTTCCAGTCCAATAATGTGTATTTGAATGAATATTTTATCCATGGATGATTTCAAATGCTTATATGTTATTGAGTATATATGTTAGAGTAGAGCTAACACAATTATATATAGCATGCTTGTCTTGTTTGCTGATTGTTGAGGAAGAAATTTATCAATGCAAGTTGGAGTTGGAAAGCTCAACGGGGATCTACATCAACCATTCGGAATAAGGTACGAATCGAGATCCTTTAGTGTTATATATTTGATTTCTCTTGCATATAGGAAAGGATTGGTTTCTGGAGTCAAGCTGTCTATTGTGGTACCCCAAGCCATAGGAATTTCTCTCCATAACAGATGATACTAACCAGTTAGAGTTAAATGATAGATTTTGGTTTCTATATTTTTATGGGTCTAAAACCCAAGAGGGATCAGGGGCAGGTTGTATCCTGATTGATCCAGATAAGAATAAACAATTTCTCTCTTGTAGACTAGAGTTCAAATGCGTAAATAACACTCATGAATATGAGGTTATAGTCTTGGGCCTGAAGAAAGCTATTGAAATTAAGGTTATAAATTTAAAAGTTTTTAGGGATTCCGAGATAGTAGACAGACAAGTAAGAAACACCATTCATTGTTTATCTCCACATATAAAGGGATACCAATTGGAGGTATGGAATTTGATTATGCACTTCAATGCTTTCAATATAAATGCAATACATGGATTGCAAAATGATGCAACTAATTTATTCGCTACTTCTGCATCTAGATTAGTACCAACTAATAACAAGTGTTCTACTCAATTGATTTTTAGGCCATCATTACCTGACAATGTTACAAATCTGAGGGTGTTTGATGAAGATGAACATATCATCAATTTTTTGACGAATGAATAATATTTTAAACAATCCATAATACATGAAGAAGAACATTTTTCAAGTTTACTAAATGAAGATGCAATCTAGGTGAATTTCATGCCTAAAGCGGTAAGAACCCTCGAAGGGATGTTTGAATTGTAGAGTAAATTCCGGAAACCAGCTAATGTGAAGACAAATAGTTCATCAATGCAACATGAGCTGGTCAATATGGGATCAGAAGCTGAACCTAAATACGTCAATTTGGGAAAATGTTGCTTTTGTGGGGAAAGAAGTAAGTTCATCAAGTTGTTTTAGCAACACAAAGACATCTTCACCCAGACGTATGAATATCTGAATACTTATGACACTCATATCATCCAGCATGTGATTCCCATCTAAACAGGAGAAAAACCGTTTCAGCAACAACTTAGAAAGATGCACCCAAAGTTAGAACCTCCGATCCATAGTGAAGTATAGAAGTTACTGGATGCAAAGATCATTCTCAAGGTTCGACATTCAGAATTGGTGGCCAATCTAGTTCCGATGAGAAAAAAGTCATGAGAGATAAGGCTGTGCATTGACTTCATGAACTTAAATAGTTCATCAGATAAATACAAATATCTGGTTCCACCGATGGAACAGATTTTATAGATGGTTTCACGTTTAGAAATGTTATCCCTATTAGATGGATTTTCAGGGTATAATCAAGTGTTAGTGGCTGAGCAAGATCGATTAAAGACAACATTTTGTACAAAGTGGGGAACATTCGCCTATAGAAGAATTCCTTTTGGCCTCATGAAATCCGTAGCCACATTTCAAAGGGCCATGGACATTGCATTCAGAGGTTCAAGTGGCCACTGTGTAGTAGTGTACTTGGATGATGTAATAGTTTTCTTCAAGAGAAGGGAAGACCATGGTTTTCACTTGAAATAGATTTTTGACCATTGTAGAAAATATGGTATATCTCTAAACCCAAAGAAAGTCATATTTGCAGTTTTTGAAGGAATTTTTTTGGGAAACATCATCTCAAAGAAGGGAATCTCAATAGATCAAGATAGAGTTGAGCCTATAACTCATATTCCCATGCTCCATAATAATAAATCTATGTAATCATTTATGGGCACATTAAATTTTGTTTGGAATTTTGTCCCTGATTTTTCTCAAATTGTGAAACCTCTGCAACAAATGGTGAAGCAAAGTCTACAGTTCAAGTGGACTGACATTGAGAATGTTGCCTTTAAATATTTAAAAGAAGCAATAGCTCAGGCACCTTCTTTGAAGAGTCCAGACTTTAAAAAGGATTTTATTTTATATACCTTTGCTTCAGACAACTCTCTTGCAGCAGTGCTTACATAGAAAGGGTAATTGGGAGATGAATACCCAATATCATTCATGAGTATTGGGTTACAATGGGATGAATTGAATTACCCAGTCGTGGAGAAGTAAGCATATGAAGTATCCAAGGAAGCAAAACAATTCAGACCCTATATTCTAAAAAATAGAACAAAAGTTGTAGTTCCTCACCTAGTTGTTAGGTCTCTTTTTGTGCAAAATGAACTGGGTGAGCGAAGATAGAATTGGGTGACTTCCCTGTAGGAGTATGAACTAGAATTCAAACCAGCTATCATCATAAAAGGTCAGGGGTTGTGCAATTTTATGGCAGGTAATCAAATCGATAAAGATCCTAATTGGGAGAATGAAGTTGGAGTGAACTTGATTGATGTATGTCCTATCTTCATTGCTCCTGAATATTGGTACAGAGATCTGGTGTACTATCTTCAACAAGGATATCTACCAGAGAATTGGAGCTCCAATCAAAGAAGGGAACTTCAGTTGAAGTCAGACCGATATCAAATAATGGATGGAGTGCTTTTCAGAAAAAAATATGATGGAGTTTTGTTTAGATGTCTGGAAAGAGTCTTACGACCCCGTGGAGTATTATCTGATGGAAACTTAAAGACAGAGGGTAAAATGTTGTTATGATGGCAACTGAGTGGGGATATTTTCAATATATAGTGATTCCATTTGGTCTCAAGAATGTGCTTACAATTTTTTTAAGGATAGTTGTCACTGCATTCAAGGACTTCATTCATAAATTCCTGGTAGTCTACATGGACGATTGGACCGTCTATGGGTTGGTAAAATACCATACTACAAATATACAACTAATGCTTGAAATATGTAGACAACATTATGTTTCATTAAATTTGATGAAGTGTGTATTCTACGCTCCATTTGGGATTTATTGGGACATATTGTATGTAAGAATGATATGTTGGGCTATCCTACCAAGATTGCAGTAATTATTGACTTACTGACACCTACGACAATAAAATTGCTGAGGGTGATAGTGGGTCACATAGGGTACTACCAAATTATAATAATAGGATATACATCGATCATTAAACCAATGGAGAAGTTATTGAAGAAAGATGCAAAGTTTGAGTGGAACAATGAGTTCCATAGAAGCCTCAAGAATTTGAAGCAAAAGATGGTCGCAACACCAATATTGGTCTTTCCAGATTGGATGAAGGAGTTCCATGTTCATGTCGATGCTCCATCAGTTACATTAGGAGTAATCTTGGATTTGGTAGGGGAAGGAGCAATCGATCACCTGATTTCATTCGCAAGTTGGAATCTTTCTACAATAGAAAGACACAACACAAAGAAAAAAATAGAAGGATTGACGATGGTGTATGCATTTCCAAAATTCTGCCACTACATGTTAGGAGGACATTTCAAAATGTTTATGGATCACTCATAATTGAAGTACCTAGTTAACAAACCTATGTTGGGTGGGGGAATCTGTAACTGGTTGCTACTATTTTAGGAATTTGATTTTGATATATTTTTTGAAAACAGGAAGGTTAAATGCAGGACCCGACCATCTATCAAGGATAGAGTCAGGAGAAGAACCAAGAAACATCGAGGATGGGTTTCCTGATGCGTAGTTGTTTAAAGTCAGGATGGTGGATGATCATTACAAGCAAATTGTTCAAATTTTTGCGACAGGAAAATCGTTGGAGGAGTTCACCATGAGTTAGAAGAAGAAACTAGTTTCCAGAGCTACAGATTTCCAATTAATCATAGGATAGATATACAAGATGGGTCCAGATGAAATTCTACATCGATATGTTCTTTTGCATGAGCATGAAAGAATATAGGCAGAGGTGCATGACATGATTGTAGGAGGAAATTATGGAGGTCGTGCAAGCGCTAGGAAGATACTCTGAGATGGGTTATGGTGGCCGACAATGCATGATAATGCCAAAAACTACATTAAGAGCTATGATATATGTCAACGAATGGGAAAGCCGTCATGGAGAGATGAGATGTCATTAGTACCTTAGATAACATTACAACCATTTGATAAATGGGCAGTGGATTTTGTGGGACCCATCAATCCTCTAGGAAAACAGATGGGTGTGTGATATTTCATCACTACGATAGACTACTTGACACGATGGGTTGAGGTAGCATCGGTGAAGGATTATATACCTGCGACAACAACGTGGTTCTTGTTCGACAATGTGGTTACCAGATTTGGATGTCCCAAGGTATTGATAAGCAATCAGGGGGCTCACTTTGTCAACCAAATGATTAAAGTGATGGTTGAGGAATTTCATATTTAACATAAGAAAATCACTCCATATCACCCGCAAGTGAATGAAGCGGTCGAGGCATTCAACAAGATATTGGAGAATGCGTTGACAAAGGTATGCAACACAAATTGCGACGATTGGGATCTCAAAATTACTACGATATTATGGGCCTACATGACAACATGTAAAATATTGATGTGACAAATTCCATTCAATTTAGTTTATGGACAAGAAGCAGTGATTCCAATGGAATATATTGTTCCTAGTCTACGCATAGTGGTAGAAAAGCATGAGCGGTGAAGGAGCTATTCATGAAATATTGACACAGTTGTTACAGCTCAAAGAGGATTGGTTCATCGCATGTTTTCACTAGGAAGTAGAGAAGGATCGACAAAAGGAATGGCATGATATCCATGTAAAAGCGAAACACTTCTAGCAAGGTGATATGGTTCTCCTCTACGACAACAAGTTTGCAAAGCACCCAGCTAAGCTACAGATCCAATTTTAGGTCTCTATATTATTCATTTCATTATTGATGGAGGTGCGGTGCAATTGTAGTAGTTAGACAGAGTATTGTTACCAAAAATAGCAAATGGAAGTCGGCTAAATCCCTATCAAGATATCCAAATGCGTCGACAACACTGAAGCCACAAAGGTGAACAGGGGGGGGGTGTATAAGAATAAGAAAAAGTTCAACAGATGATAGAAGAATAAGAAAAAGGGAATCACAACAAAGTTTGAAGCTTGGTGACATCTAACGAGGTGCAAAATGGTTTAATTGGACAATAAATGCAGTAATTAAACTAGTTTGCCGACGATGCAAGTGGAGAAGACGTGCATTTATGGACAAATGCGATAGTTAGATTTGCAAAATTGACACCATATTTGGTCAATATTCAAGGGATTTGGAAATGATGGTTAAAATCGTTTGCACGGAAGGCGTGGAGGGTACAAAAATGGGCCAAGGGGAATGGTTTGACACATTGTTCCCATTGAGAAGATGAATTAGAGAAAAGGGAAGTGTAGGAGAGAAACAAAGAGTGAGAGACAAGAGTAGTGTAGTAACTATGGCGTAGTTCATTTCAAGAACCTATACATAGGGATCACCACTAAAAAGCGTACCCATTGTGGAAGAGCAGTCATAGATTCAATCAATGTTAATGGGACTAATTGGGAAGAAAAGGAGTGTGAATCACCTAATCTCTTTGGAACAAAGGATCAAATCCACTCATAGTTCAACAAGGGCAACATATGTAGAAGTTGGCCCATCAACTACGGAAACAAAGGAGTCTATAATGTAGAAATGGATGATGGAAGATGATATCTCGTGGTATGTACCACTGAGGAGGGAAGGAGCACCAGTGGTCTACATAAGTAAGAATTAGAATTATAATATCAACACGTCGATGACGCCGAAGGGAGTCCATGTGATGATGAACATTGTCCCGTGGTTGTAGAAGTTGCAAGACAATGATCACGACATTATGGCATACCCATAATGCCTAGAGGGCACATTCGAGCAAAGAAATCATGGAAACAAGGGCCCCATCACCAGAGAACTAGCACAATGGGGATTGGGACTGCAGTGGTCTGGGTTGTTGTCGATTATCCACATGCCGCATTTTGTTAATGTAATTGTAACTTCAGAATGTATTCACTTGTATTTCTCATCTATTGTAACCCGATGTTTATTTCAGGATGTTCTTGTGTCATGTCATGCCTCAATGTTCTGATCGGGAGAATCAATAATGTAAACAAGTCATGTCAAGTCATTGTGGGTAACCCTCCTATTGTACAAGGGTTAAAGTCCCCGCAGTTCCGTGGCACTAGGGTGATTAGACTCTCCTAGTGAGGTCGGCCCTAGTAGGGTTTTAGTCATGTCTAGATTAGTATAAATAGGGAGCTGGACTCTCTATTTAGCACACATCTCATACACACTCAAGTGTAGCGGATAGTTGAGGAAGAGAAAGACACTGGGGCAAGAGTAAAGAGCTTACTACTGTCGGGAGATTGTCTTACTGTTTTTTGGTTTCACTTTGGTGTTGATTCTATCTCAGAGGAAGTTGCGGAGTTTTCTCCATTTATGGTTTCCCCGAGGAAAAACATCATGTTCATTGTCTCTTGTGTTTGATTGTTGTGCTTGTTGTTCTCTCAGTTTAAAGATCCTAATGATATGAAAGATTAATGTTGAAAAACTAACAAGGAATTAGAGCTAACCTGAGAAGAAGACACTGTGTAGCTGCGAGAACTAGGGCTCCCTATTTTGTGGATCTCTCTCCACAAATTTTTAGCAAAAGTAGGGTGGAATAACTCTCCTCCCTAGGGTGCATCTTTCTGTTGAAACATAATCCAATTTTGAGGTTTTTCAGTTTTGGACCCGACACTGCTGCCGAAAATTAGGGCTTTTCACAGAAGTGGGATTTTTCAGTGAGCCCAGGCCTGGATTGATCTCCTCCCTAAAATTGAAGTTAGGGATCAATTTCAAAGCATTTGGTTTGACAGAACTCTGGAAAAGAAAAACCCTAATCAGCTCCCGAACCAACACTGTAGGATTTCAGCTTCAAATCTAGATCCTACATCTTAACCTGGTAAGATATAAATCTTTTGTATTTCCATTTGAGGTTCTCAGTTAAGATGTCTCATCATACCAATATTGATGAAAAGGTTGAGGGAGCTGATAACTTCTGAGCTTTGATGTATAGGATCTCCCTGGTCCTGGAAGAAAATGAGTTGGACTCCTATATCTAGGAGGAGGTTCTAGTTCTAGAGAGAGATGAGGCCAAGGCCTTACATAAGAAGAAGTTGGTTATGGAAAAGAGGATTATTGCATATTCTATCAAGGACCACCTCATTCCATAGGTGTCCTCTCTCAAGACACCTAAATCCATGTTTGATGCCCTAACCAAACTGTTTGAAGGGAAGAACATCAATCAGAAGATGACTCTAAGGAACCAGTTGAAGAATATGAAGATCCAAAATGAGGAGACCATCCAATCATACTTCACAAGGGTCTCCCAGATCAAAGAACAACTAGAAGCTGTATATGAAGAAGTGGAGAATGTAGAAATTGTGATGACAACATTGAATGGCCTCCCTAGGTCATGGGATTTTTTCATCCAAGGAATCTGTGCTAGGAAGAAGTTGGTCAAGTTTAGCAGACTATGGGAAGAATTCTCTCAAGAAGAAGCTTGGATAGTAGCTTGAGAAGAAAATATGGCAAATGAAGATCAAGCTCTCACAGTACACTCAAGAAAGGAAGAAGGAAAAAGCATCATCACCAAGGTAAGAATTCTCATCAGAAAGGTTCATCTAAACTCATATATTATACATGTGATGAAATAAGACACTTTGCTAGAAAATGTCCCATGAATAAGAATGGATCCAAGAATAAGAATAAATCTAAAATAAAACATCATGCTTGTTGGAGGAGCAAGTCGGTAAAGTCGACTTGAACGATAGCTGACTTAGTCGATCAGCCGATTAAGTCGGTCAGCCGAATAAACTAGAGATTAGGTCATCCACCTAAGGTCGTGTCGGTTCACCGAACCGACAGGTGGTTATTTTGTAAATGCTTTGTAATCATATATATTAGGCTGTTGATCCAGATGAGAACTCGATTCAGTTCTCTGTATTGTATGGACCCATTCATGTTAATATAATCTCTTAATTCATCTACTTGTTCTTATCTCTTGTCTCTGTTATGTATGTATGTTTTACTATGTATTATTGGTAACCTTATGTGATATGTGAGATTACAACATTGGTTTCATTGCCGGTAGTACATGTCTGAGATGTATGCAAGCAGATGATATCAGAACAAGAGATTAAGGATTGGTGGGAACGTAAAGCTGCAAATTATTTGCAGAATTACGCATGAAGAAATAGATTGATGATCGCACAAGCAAAAGAAAGATTCTTTACAGAAACACATGAGAAGTTTGTAGAATCAGTGCCTCAACTTCTAAAGAAACTCCTGGATGAAAAAGCTGAGAGGTACGAAAGATCAACAATTGCTAGAAAAACTGATCCGAGGGGGAAGAACAAACTTGTCAGAGTGGTTCAAAAAAATCGCCTACAAATTCTACGAGGAGCAAGCAGTAAAAGACAGAACTTCAGTGGAGACTGTCAAGGAGAAATTTTACACAGACCTCACCGAGCAATTTCTGTGTTCCTTACCGACCTTGTTGTTTAAGTTCCTGGTTGAGAAGGGAGTGGGTCATATTTTCGAACCTCATCCATCACTTCATGGACCACCATTAAACCCTAACTGGGTAGAAAAGCAAAAGAGGTGGGAAAAATTCATTGCTGAAAGGGAGTGGGAATGCTTCCTAAGCAAGTATACCGAATTATCTGGGCTTTCTAAAGTGTTGGGTAGGTTATGGGGGGGTATCTGGTCATATGCCGGGATAAAGTGGAGTGGATTCTAGTCGACTAGAAGTAGATACCAATCACCAGTAAATGAGAAGTTGACCAAAACGGAAATCAAGAAGATAGTATCACCCAAAGGTATGTCATACGTTCAGAAAATAGAGAGGGAAGAGAGACAAAAAAGGAGGGAAGATAGGAGAGAAAAATCCTTAGCGCTGTACAGAGGAATGAGTACTAGGGCGACCAACCAGGAAAGAAATCCGCCAGAGTTAGGTCATGACCGACAAGAAGAAGGCGTGGAAGAAGAGGTGTCACCTACAGAAGAAGAATTGTGGATAGAGAATCCAGAAGCTCTCCAGTTAAGATATCCCCAAGAAGGAACAACTCTATCTCCATTAAATCTACGTACCCAGATACAATCTATTGTTGAAGAGGACCTTCGACTAGTACCTGGTGACTTTGGTATATGGAGTCGACTAAATAACGAGACATACACTGGAAGACACCCCATTATCCCTCGACTAGAAGAAGGAAATTGGGTTACCTTTCAAGTGGTACCCTCCAACCAAAGTATCCACTTAATTTTACCGACACATGAAGGAGCACCCCCCCTTCCAAATACAGCTTTGGAGGATAGAGAACATTTAGAACTGTGGATAGGTAACTGCAGTTGGACATCGACAGAAGAAGTCGAAATCAACCGACTGCTGGTCAAAGACAAAATGACAAAAACAACCAACAGAGACGATAGTTCTATAGAGAGGAATAAGCAAATAACCCCACCACCCCCACCCCCACCTCCACCATTGCCACCTCCTAAAAGCAGCGACAGTGATTCTGACATGGGTCATGGGTCAGCACACATTCCTCTATATGAGGGGGATGAAGACCCCAGATGACACTGGTTTGTCTGTGAGTGGACTTGGGAGGCTAACCAAGTTATGGAAGAAGATAGGTAGATGGCACAGTTCGTCGGTGCCTTGAGGAAAAGGGAATTAACTTGGTATATGAACTTTTCTGAAAGACAACCTCGAGCAACCAAATTCGAGATCAAAGCACAATTTCTATCATTTTTCAAAACTCTAGATGCAAAACATCTGGCAGCAAAGAAATTAAAAACAACATCGCAGAAGCCAGGAGAAACTGTCCGCGACTATGATAAGCGATGGAAAGACCTTCTTAGCCAACTGGACTCTATTATAGATGAACAATTATTAATCCAGTGGTTTCTTGCAGGTTTATCTCAGAAAATCCATCAACACTAGAGACATTCAATTCTTACGAAGATGCACTTACAAAATCTCTCCAAGTGGAAATGGATGAGGACATACCAGCATACTCTGCTGATCACAGACTAGAAGAACAGCTTGAGATTGTGCAGAAGTCATTAAAAGAATTAAACCTCAAAAGTCAGGATATCTGGTGCACAAAGTGCTCAACGACCGGACATTCAAAAGACAACTGTTGATAAGAAATCAGCCGACAGGACGTTTGATTCGTGCAGATGAAATGTTTTTGCGACATCTGCCAAAAGCATGGGGACCACTCAACAAAATATTTCTCATTCAACATGAAGAACGACAAGGAATCTTGGTGTGCAATCTGTGAAACTAAAAATTATAACACAGCTGACTGCCATCTGAACCTGAAGAACCAACAGAATTATCATGCAGTCTACCAGACCACTGCAGTTGCATAAAATAATGAGCAAAACAACTTACCAAATGATCAGAACAATCAGAGATATGAAGGTTGAAGATACGAGCGCCGGTATGACAATCGACGTGGAGGCTACGGAGGTCGAGGTCGATTCTCTGGAAATCGAGACAACCGACCACGTCGACCCATCCAATGCTTTACATGTTATAAGGAGAGACATCGGTATGCAGATTGTCCATATAAATACATAACTGACCTCAAATTTTGTACTCATTGTGGAGTAGGGGATCACTCACTAGAGGATTTCCCTACCATGATGGATAAAATAAATAAAAAGAAGAATGTTAATGTCTTGTCGTGCGTGCAAAAAAATGATGTAATAAACACAAAGAATTTTCATATCGTAACCCGACAAGGGACAAAAACAGGAAGTGATAACCCAAAAATCAGCAAAAGAAAAGAAAAGAATGTCTACCCTGATCCACTTAAAGAAAAAACAAACATATAAAGAAGCAGCAAATGTATTCAAAGAATTTGCATGACAGGAAGAGAATAATGACAATTGACATAACACAATAAAAGAATCAATATAGCTCGTACAAAAATATAACTCAGTATCTCAGTTCATCGACTTGCTATATGAAATAAAACACAACAACATCGAAAAACAAACAAAGAATATATGCAGTTTAAATCAAAAGGATAAAAGTGATGCCGACCCACTTGTCGACCTGGAAATTGAAGGATACCATGTCCGACAAGTAGTGCTCAAATTTGGATCACAAGTAAACATCATGACTTGTGACACTTGGGAACAAATGGGTAGAACTCGACTATATGAGTCAGGTATATACCTCAAACTAGCTGAACAGGGCCTAATTGAACCTATTGGAGTCTAGAAAAACGTTGATACAACTATAAAAGGAATCTCGACCAAAGTCGACTTCGAAATCATTCACCCTAAGGAAGGATCCAGTTCCTTCCAAGCGCTAGTAGGTCGACCTTGGGGTAGAAATATGAAAGCATCGATATCCCTAGAAAAGGAAAGAATAAAATTGAAAGGAAATGGACAAAAGCTCATTGTACCTATTCATCCATCCCAAGGAGAACCATGGATAGAACCTATCGATGAAGAAGTCGACATTCGACAACTTTATCAGATACAAAACAATGCAGATTATACAGAACCTAATATCTATGGAGAACTTCATTTAGGCAACCAAGACTCAATCGGTTATAATGCAGATGCAGAATTATATGATTGAGAATTCAAGAACTACGAAACACAAGCAAGAGGGTGTTGGACTATTCAAAAAGTATAGAAAAATCCCACCCAACAGTGCTTCATAGTGTCCATTGTCCCAAAAATATTTGAGAAGAAAATTAGGGAACACCCTACTTTAAAACCTACCAATGTAAATACTACACAAGTACCAAGATATAAGGAAAGAGAATCACCAGTCATGCACATAGAACAAGTTTCCAAAAATATTGGTGAACATGGCCGACTTCAAATCCTAGTAGAAACTTTTACAGGACAAGCTGCTAGATGGTGGGATAACCACCAGACAAGACTGTAGACCTGAACAACAGATTCAACTTTCTTTGTAGAAAGATTTGGAGGAAAGAATTTAACCAAACAGGCTCAGATACATATATTCATCCAAGGACAGAATCCAGAAGATCATATTAAGACATGTGAAAAACAATGGAGAAAACTTGGATACAAGGATGAACAAACATGGCCACACCTGTTTCCATCAACCCTCGCTAACTTACCAATGAATGGTATAAAATGGAAGAATATAGGGGTGAAACCTTCCTATGGCATGAACTCAGAGAAAATTTCATTAAAGATTTCAACTTTATCCCACAAAATGAAAAGATGGTCGAAACAACAAAACAGATTAAAGAATTTATACAACTGACAGAAAATAAACCCTTAAAAGATAACCGACAGACAATGAATTGTAACAATATACAAACCGAGACAATACCATAGTCAACAAGACTACAGTTAGAAAATAAAAATACAAAAGGGAAAAGCTTCAGATTGAAATCAAACCATGTCGAAACGACCAAACCTATTTGTACAGTATTCAAAGTTAAAACAACCGACAAAGAGGATACCGAAAGAATGATTGCAGCTGACTTTCCTTCCACATTCTCACAGTTTAAGGAAGCAAGTCAACCAATCAATGAAGCCAAAGCTCCAGATTGGCTAGATGCTAAATTAAAAACCAGAGAAGTTGACATCTCAAATGATAACTGACCAAAAATGGCAAAGATTGGTGACTACTGGAGTGAAGAGCAGACCACAGAGATAGTGAACTTATTAAAAGAGTTCCAAGATGTATTTTCTAGATATTATAAAGACCTCAAAGTTAGTACATGAAATGGTTGAAATGAAGTTTGACACTAAACCTAATGTTCAACTTGTGAAGAAAAGGCCATATAAGCTAGCTCACAAATACAAAGAGATAGTCAAAAAGGAAATTGATAACATGCTTGCAGTAGGCATCATCTACCCTGTTGACCAATCAGAATGGGCAAGTCCAATGGTAGTCCAACCTAAGAAACATGATCCTACCAAACTAAGAATTTGTGTCAAATTCAGAGAACTAAATAAAGTCACACTGACAGACCCATTTCCAACTCTTTATGCAGATGAAATCTTAAATGAGGTTGCAGGACATGAATGCTACTCATTTACAGATGGATTCTCAGGTTATAACCAAGTGCCGATAGCTAAAGAGGATTGGAAAAAACAACATTTGTATGCGAATTTGGCTCATTTTCTTACAAGGTTATGCCTTTTGGATTAAAAAATGCACCTGTAGTATTTTATAGAATTGTTGTCAAAACATTTCAAGAATATATTTACAAGACCATGGCCGTATACTTTGATGATTGGACAATATACTCCATGTTAAAGGATCATTACAAGTGGCTAAGACTTATGTTGGAAATATGTCGACAAATCCAATTAGCCTTAAATATCAAGAAGTGTATATTTGTCACCCCTACAGGGATATTGCTAGGTCACATTGTCTGTAAAGAAGGTATTAAGGTCAACTTTGAAAAAATCAAAATTATCCTCGACCTAAAACCACCAGTAAACCCAAAAAAAGTCAGGGTATTACTTGGCCACACAGGCTATTACAAAAAATTCATAAGATATTATTCAGATATGACCTATCCACTCGAAGAACTATTAAGGGAAGATAAAGAGTTCAACTGGATAGAGGAGTGCCATATATCATTTGAAAAATTAAAAAGAAAACTAGTCGAAGCACCAATCCTAAGGTTTCCAAACTGGTCGATCAAATTCCATGTTCATATTGATGCATTAGGTCTAGAAATAGGAGCAATCTTAACTCAACCGGGAGATGATGGAATGGATTATCCTATAGTTTACAGTAGCAGAAAATTAAATAAAGCTGAAAGAAATTATTCAACAACAAAAAGAGAAGCACTAGGAATGGTCTTTTCATTACAAAAATATCGACATTATCCTCTAGCTAACCCACTTATATTCTATACAATCCATCAGGCACTTAAATATATTGTCAATAAACCACTACATCATGGAAGGATTTGTCGATGGCTACTACTATTCCAAGAATTCGAATTCAAAGTTGTTGTCAGACCAGGTAAGTTAAATGTCGGTCCCGACCATTTATCCCGAATCGACATAGGAGAGGAGCTGACAGGAGTCAAAGATGACTTACTAGATGCACATCTATTTCGGATAGAAGCAGTCCCAGTAGAGTTAGAGGAAATAGCCCAGTTCTTAGAAGATGGATAAGCACCAGAAGGAATGAGTACAAAGAAGAAACAAATCCTAGCTATGAAAGCTGCACCATACAATCTTATAAATGGATTTCTTTACAAGATGGGATTAGATGACATCCTCAGAAGGTGTGTACTAGAACATGAAAGAGACAACATTATGCATGAAGCACATTATGGACCTGTAGGAGGACATTTCCAAGCTGACAAAACTGCAAATAAAATCCAACAGTCAGGGTTATGGTGGCTGACACTTCATAGAGATTGCAAAATTTTTGTAAGTCAATGTGACAGATGTCAATGACTAGTCCGACCCCTTCCTAGCACATAAATTCCTTTGATATTAGTAAACCCAAGTTTGACATTTGAAATTTGGGCCATAGACTTCATAGGACCATTTCCTATACCAGCAAAAAGGACAGTCACGAGGTATATCATAACTGCAGTCGAATATGTAACCAAATGGGCAGAGGTAGAACCAGTTGACACATGTTCTAGTGAGATAGATACTAAGTTTATCTATGAGAATATCATCACCAGATTTGGATGTCCAATAACCCTAATCAGTCCGACTAAGAATGTTACAAGGCATAGTATTTCGGAAACTCGTTAATGGAGCCCGACTAAGATGCTACAGAAACTAAAAAAAAATAAAAAAATCATATAATGACCATAATGGTTAAACAAAAAATATAAAAATCTAAAAATCCAAACATAAAAATAATACCATACATGCAGAAAACTAAGACAAGAAATCACCACTTCAACAACCGACATCATGCCCATTGACATAACACCATTGACCATTTTCATAACTGACATCGACCAACAACCTTGATAGTCCCATCACGCATTCATGACCTCCAGTGCCAAAATAAATTCTCCATTAACGCAACATGTCTATCAACAAGCCAGGCAGACCCGACAGGAGATCCAAGCGCTTGAGAAGAGGAAGCCCACTGATACAACACTTAGAAGCACAATTGAAGATCAAATAGTGCTGGAGACAACTAAACTACAGAAACTTGAGTGGGAAGCTCATCAGTGGGTGCACCAAGCTATCCCCAACTTGGAAAAATTCAACATCATCTGCCCGCAGATGAAACGACTTATAGAGACTGTAGAGGAGAAGGACCAGTTTATGGGTCTCGACATGGAGAGAATAGCTAAAATCTCCATTTAAGAGAAGATGTTGATTTTATCAAGTCTGACTACACTCACCACTGACATCCAGAAAATATTACAAAGTTGGATGGATTTCCAACATCACCTAGCAGTGACAGCCCCAGCAATTGTCGAAGTCTGTGTACAGAAAAGACCGACCATCAGACTACATAGCCCATGAAGACCAAGCACATCATAATGACTACTAAGATAGACAGGAAGATTTTTGTACCTCCCTGTTTCTTCGGGATGAAGAAACATTTTGTTCGTGGGGGAGATGTTGGAGGAGAAAGTCGGTAAAGTCGACTTGAATGATAGCTAACTTAGTCGATCAACCGATTAAGTTGGTCAGACGACTAAACTAGAGATTAGGTCGGCCACCTAAGGTCATGTCGGTTCACCGAACCGACAGGTAGTTATTTTGTAACTGTTTTGTAATCATATATATTAGGCTGTTGAGCCAGATGAGAACTCGGTTCAGTTCTCTGTATTGTATGGACTCATTCATGTTAATATAATCTGTTAATTCATCTACTTGTTCTTATCTCTTGTCTCTGTTATGTATGTATGTTTTAGTCTGTATTATTGGTAACCTTATGTGATCTGTGAGATTACAACAATGCTCACACTACTGAGGATGACGATCCCCCAAGGAAGAGAGTAAAGCAAGAAAGTGAAGACTCTTCAAGTGAAGATGAATATGTTCTGATTTCCGCTCTCATGGGAACTGTCACTCATGGAAGCAAAGATTGGCTTATTGACAGTGGGGTTTTCAAACACATGATAGGTTTCAAAGAATCCTTTGAGAAACTATCTGAACATAATTCACCCCATAAGGTGAAGCTAGGAGATGACTACCAATATCCAATAAAAGGTAGTGGTGAATCCTCATACAAACTAGAATCTAGAAAGTCTATGAAAATGAAGGATGTTCTATTTGTACCAGGATTAAACAAGAATCTTCTATCCATATCAGCACTGGATGCAAAAGGCATGAGGGTTGCATTCATAGATGGTCAAGTCATTATGTGGCCAAGAGCAAAGGCTATTGACGATGCAATAGTGATTGGAGAACAAGAAGGAGGTTTATACAAGCTGAAGGGCCATTAAGAACAAGCTATGGTCCATGACATAGTAGAGCCAAATGAACTATGGAACAGAAGGCTTGCACATGTGCATTACAGAGCACTACCACTTTCAAGCAAAGATGTTGAAGGTCTTCCAGAAATTCAAGCAAAACATGAATGAGTCTACAAAGGATGTGCGAAAGGGAAGAATACAAAGAAGACATTTCCAAGTAGCGAGAGCAAGGCAAAATGAATCTCGGAAATCATCCACTCCGATGTATGTGGACCAATGTCATGAAGTTCACTAAGCGGGTATGTATATTATGTTTCTTTTGTTGATAAATTTTCTAGGAAGAAATGGATTTACTTCATGAAGAACAAAGATTAAGTGTTCAGCAAGTTCAAGGAATTCAAAGCCTTGATTGAGAACCACACAGAAAAGAAGATCAAGACCTTTCGATCTGATAATGGCGGAGAATTCAAATCAAATGAATTCAAAGACTTATGCAAAGAACCAGGGATTAAGAGGGAGTTTTCCACTCCTTACAATCCACAACAGAACAAGGTTGCAGAAAGGAAGAATAGAACTATCATGGAAGCTGCAAGAGCAATGATTCATGATCAAGATCTTCCTATGCATCTATGGGTAGAAGCAGCCAGAACAACGGTGTATGTACAGAACCGTACTCCACATAGATTACTCGAGAATAAGACTCTTAAATAAGTCTTCTCTGGCAAGAAACTAGAAGTCAACCATATTAGAATATTCAGCTGTCCAATGTACATACACATTCCAAAAGAGAAGAGAACAAAACTAGATCCTTCAGGAAAGAAGGGTATATTTGTGGGATACTCTAAAATCTCGAAGGCTTACAGAATATACTTCCTAGGATTCAAGAAGATTGATATCAGTAGGGATGTAACATTTGATGAAGACACAACTTACAAAATATCTAGAAAGAAACCTACTGAAGAATCTGAAGAAGTAGAAGCACCCAGAATTCAGGATACAACCATGAATGAAGAAATTCAAGAAGAAGATCGAGAATTTGAAAAACCACAAAGACCTGTAGATCCACATCAGGAAAAGAATCCTCATAAGAGGAAACCTGCTTGGGTATGAGAAATTATCCAAGGCGAGGAAAGATATGGGGCTCCAGAAGAGAATCATGGAGAAAGAAAGAGAACCAGATTGTGCTTTGGATATGTAGCTTTACTATGTGACTTTATCAAATAAGAACCTTCTAGTTATGAAGAAGTGGCAGAACAGAAAGAATGGAAGGATGCTATGATCGAAGAATATCAATCAATCATGAAGAACGATGTTTGGGATGTTGTCCCAAGACTAGAAGGAAAGTCAGTTGTATCTTCAAAATGGATCTACAATATCAAACATGCTGCAGACGGTAGCATAGAGAAATATAAGGCAAGATTTGTGGCTTGTGGCTTCTCATGGAGGGAAGGAATAGATTATGAAGAAACCTTTGCTCCTATAGCTAGATACACTTCCATCGGATCGGTACTTCCTTTGGTTGCAGTAATGAAATGGAGTATACACCAAATGGATGTCAAGACTACTTTCTTGAATGGTGTAGTAGAAGAAGAAGTGTATGTAGAACAACCACTCAGTTTTGAGACACATGATAGGGAGTCTCATGTGTGCAGATTGAAGAAATCATTGTACAGTTTGAAATAGGCACCCCGGACATGGTACGAGAGAATTGACAGCCTTCTATCTAGTTTGGGATTTACCAAGAGTAAATTAGATTCCAACCTTTACTACAAGGTTGAAGATGGCAACCCAGTGATGCTTCTACTGTATGTAGATGATCTGTTTGTAATAGGTATGGATGGGTTGATTACTGATACAAAGAGAAAGCTTGCCACTGAGTTCGAAATGAAGGACTTGGGTATGATGCATTATTTTCTAGGTATGGAGGTGTCGCAAAATGCAGATGGAATCTCCCTTGGACAAGGGAAGTATGTAGTAGAGATCCTGAAGAGGTTTGGGATGATGGACTGCAAGGATATGGCCACACCTATGGCATCGAACCTGAAGCTATTGAGCGATGCTTCATTAGAGACGGTTGATGCTACGATATATCATTAGATGATTGGGTCCTTGATGTACCTGACGAACACAAGACCATACATTTGCTTTGCTGTAAACACCTTGAGCCAGTTCTTGACAGATCCAAGAAATGTTCACTTGATTGCTGCAAAGCATATTCTGAGGTACCTGAGGGGTACAATTGATTATGGGCTTAAGTATGAGGAAAATCAGAAGATTAACCTGAAGGGTTATGTTGATTCAGATTGGGCAGGCAGTGCCATCGATAGGAAGAGCGCTTCAAGGTGTTGCTTCAGTATGGGATCAGGTGTGATCTCTTGGTTTGGCAGGAAGCAATCTTGTGTGGCACTGAGTACAACCAAAGTAGAGTATGTCGCAGCTTGTTCAGCTAGTTGTGAGGCAGTATGGCTGTGGAAGCTATTGTCTAATTTATTTGATCTCTAGATGGATGCTACTTGTATACATTGTGACAACCAGATGCATAAAGTTGTCAGAGAATCCAGTGTTCCATGACAAGTCGAAGCATATTGAGATCAAGTATCACTATATTAGGGATATGGTGCATAGGGGAGCAGTGAAGCTCCAGTATGTTGCGATGGAGGAACAAATAGCCAATGTATTGATGAAGCCATTAGCTAGGGTGAAGTTTGAGTACTTCAGGGAGAAGCTTGGTGTTCTCCATATCAAGGTTTCCTTTAAGGGAAAGTGATGAGTCCCATAGCCATTCTGACATGGTGAGAGGATTGGTTCCTTCCATGGCCAGATGTAAGGGATGAGACATTCTGTCATGGTGAGAGGATTGGTTCCTTCCATGTTAGATATGAGTGCTAAATTCCATTCTTGGAATGGAGGTACCTGGTCAGTTACCAGGAACACTTAGTCTAGGACTGAGAGAGCCATTCTGATGAGTAGGTCAAATGTAAAGGCTAAGCCATTCTATCATGGTTAAAGGATTAGGTTCCTCCCATGTTAGATGTGAGTGTTGGCCATTCTGTCGAGTAGGAAATATGTAAGGGAAACTTCCATTCTGGGAATGGAGGCACCTGGTCAGTTACCAGCTAGCTCAGTCTGGGACTGGAGGCCATTCTGATATGACTGTAGGATTGGTTCCTACTTGATTAGATGTGAGTGCACGCCCTTCTGAACATGCATGTTGGATTGGTTCCTCGCATGTGTCATATGTAAGTGTAGAGCCCTTCTGAACATGCATGTTGGATTGGTTCCTTGCATGTGTCAGATGTAAGTGCAAATCCTTTTTGAACATGCATGTTGGATTGGTTCCTCGCATGTGTCAGATGTAAGTGTAGAGCCTTTTTGAACATGTATGTTGGATTGGTTCCTTGCATGTGTCAAATATAAGTGCTAATCCTTTTTGAACATGCATGTTGGATTGGTTCCTCGCATGTGTCAAATGTGAGTGCTGGGCCTTTTTGACAGGGTTGCGGGATCGGTTCCCACATGGTCAGATGTGAGTGCTGGGTGTGCCTTTCTGATATGATTATAGGTTAGTTCCTACATGATCAGATGTAAGTACTGGGCGAAGACCTACATGGTGGCTAGGCCTACATCTAGCATGAAAAAGGGCTAGCTCTGTAGAACTTCCTATGACGAGAAGAATCATGATATAGAACCCGTGAAGATTCAGTATTGATGATCCAGTAGAGATGATGCAGATCGAGGGAAGATCCAGATCTAGAGATGATGCTCCATAGATGATCTAGATCCAGTGATGATGATCCAAATCAAGTAATGATGATCTAGATCGAGTGATCATCTAGATCCAGAGATGAAGATGACTTAAAGACAAAAAAGAATTGAAGACGAAGATGACTTGAAGATGCAAATGATGAGAAGACCCAGATAAGAAGACCAGTGATGAAAATTGTGTTGAGGGAATACCTTCCTAGTTAAGAGGGAGTGTTAATGTAATTGTAACTTCGGAATGTATTCACTTGTATTTCTCATCTATTGTAACCCGATGTTTATTTCGGGATGTTCTTGTGTCATGTCATGCCTTGATGTTCTGATCAGGAGAATCAATAATGTAAACAAGTCATGTCAAGTCATTATGGGTAACCCTCCTATTGTCTAAGGGTTAAAGTCCCCGCAGTTCCATGGCACTAGGGTTATTAGACTCTCCTAGTGAGGTCGGACCTAGTAGGGTTTTAGTCATGTTAGGATTAGTATAAATAGGGAGCTGGACTCTCTATTTAGCACATATCTCATACACACTCAAGTGTAGTGCATAGTTGAGGAAGAGAAAGACACTGGGGCAAGAGGAAAGAACTTACTGCTGTCAGGAGATTGTCTTACTATTTTTAGGTTTCACTTTGGTGTTGATTCTATCTCAGAGGAAGTTGTGGGGTTTTCTCTATTTATGGTTTCCCTGAGTAAAAAAACTGTGTTCATTGTCTCTTGTGTTTGATTGTTGTGCTTGTTTTTCTCTCAGTTTAAAGATCCTAATGATATGCTAGCTTAATGCTGAAAAAGTAACACATTTTGGGCACTCCTCAGAGGTCAATGCATGTGTAAAGCAATTGTTGTCGTGTTTCCATGGTGGGTATTTGTGGTTGGACACAAATGTCCCAATCATGGTCAATTTGATATCACAAATCACTGACTTGCCCAAGGTGGCGGTAAATTTGTCCCAATACTTTAGAGGGAAGGACAACGATAAGAAATTGATGACAATACTGAAGAAGAAGTATGACATGTTCAAGGACAAATGGGTGTATTCCATTAACACCATAAATGATCAGGCTTTCAAAATCAAAGAAAAGTTGTTGGTCGTGAAGGTAGTGTGGAAGAATAGGGCAATTCAGTGCACGTTTGGAGTTATCGCATGCACAGAGCAGTGCATAACGAGAGTTCAGATGAATTGGTATTTATTTTTACTGAATGAATTGATGGAAGATGGTGTTGTTACGGAGAAAACTTCCTATGGATTGGGGTACCACAACAGACAGAGTAACCACAGAAATCAATCCTTTCCTATATGCAAGAGAAACCAAATATCTAACACTAAAGGATCTCGATACATACCTTATTCTGGAAGGTTGATGTAGATCCCCATTGAGCTTTTCCACTCTAGCTTGTATTGATAATTTGCTCTCTCAACATTCAGCAAACAAGACAAGCATGCTATATATAATTATGTTAGACCTACTCTAGCATATATAATCAATAACATATAAGCATTTAAAAGAATCCAAAATACACATTGTTGGATAGGAAAAGATATTTCTATTAATATAAATCAAAGATTACAACAGTGACAACCTCTATCAGCATGTCTGCGAATCAGAGAAACTGAGTCCTCCACCTAGGCCTCCACCACTTCAATCCTCCATCTCTCGATAGCAAGCTCACAAGCAAAGGAAATCTCGGGAAGAACAAAAAGTGCTCCAAGGGACAAAGGGATGCAGACTTAAGTATAAGCTCCAACAACAATGGACTATAGTTTTCTTACTCTTCAATTCCTCCTCTTTCAATCTATCCAAAGGGTTCCTTATATAGTGCTTCAATGGGGTAATGGAAGGTCAAATCCAAGTGATCTCAAGGAATATGGAATGCCAAGAGACAAGTGACTCGGATCCACATCAAGAAAACTCCAAAACTATTTGGCATTTTGCACACATCCTGATGTATGCGGGTTTAAGGGTCAAATCCACGTGTATACGCGAGAAAGGGATTAAAAGTCGTGTATAGAAAATAATGTATGTTTTTAGGGATGATCTTGGAAATATCATAGGTACAAAAATGGTTCATGAGGTCTAAAGAGTTTGCAGAGGGACAGGGAAGGCCATAATGTGTGTGGTAAAATCAGATGTAACAGATGCCCCCTAATGTGTGAGGTTAGAGGGGTCATATGATGGCCGAAATACATTATAAGTCCATCCCAAAAGTGGAGTGATGAAGAACCAGGTGGAAGAACCAGCCATCCAACAGTATAATACAATGATGAAACTCTTCACATAACTGCAAGTAGATATAGCAGTCCTAGATACATAAGAGTAGAATGGCTGTATAATGTGGAAGGACTCGATCATAAAGTGCACGAACCAGTATCAGTATCAGGAATGGCTGACATGCAAAGTCAAGAGAATTTAGGAGTGGCCAACTCAGGTTTCAACTTCCTTCAAACAAGAGCATAAAGGAAAATGGTGACTGAATATAGGTAGCATAGACTCGATATACAAAACTGGGACATCTCTGTGACACAGGAGGCATCGACAGAGGCTCCATAGGGACTGGAAGCTTAACCAATCGGTGGAGATAAACTCAGAGAAATGAGTACATCTCCTAAAGTCAAACTATTAACCCAACCAAGGGATGTGATTTACAGTGCTCTATTCGAAGGCAACACGACTCGACTACTGCCAAAGATAACATCTTTTCTTGTCCGTATTTTTGGTTTTTTTATTTTTTTGGACTTTTTCAAATATTTTGAAAATATTGAAAAAGAATAAAAGATGCTTTATAGTTACAGAATAGGAAGAGATGAGTGTCAAATGGGAAAACAAACTAGTTCCAAGCAGCGGGACATACCTATGCTCAATGCACGGACACATTGTAGGATAATGACACTCGGGGGAAAGTCCTCTCCCGATAAAAATGGGGAATCAAGATGCAAAGGATATATATAAAATGGCTCTGCGTGGCTAGAAATGAGACAAGATCGGGCTATATAGCTGATAATCAAAGTCAGGGAAGCCAGCATAAGGCTCAATGAGGTAGGAAAAAATCATGATAATGCAATTACAACTTGACATAAGGGAGTCCTGGGGACAAAGGCCAACAAAAAGATCAAGAGGAGTATGAGGCTCTTGCACAAATACATGGCGATACTATACAAAGGACTCCCACACCCTAAAGGAAAAAATGTCGGCATGGGAACCAAATACAACAAAGGAGCTAACTAGGGCACCCATGTATGGTCAAGCTCTACCATTCACATCATGTCACTTCTAAAACAATAAAAAGGTTTCGTGACAAGATAGAATGGGTTCGTACCTAAGGTTATAATGAAATGGTCATAAGGTCATGCAAAGTGCACATAGATGTGAAATCTAATCTATATGCCAGTTGAGACATAATAGTTGAGAGCGGCATGGACGAGGCAAAATAATGGTTGAAATGGCACTCAAAACGGACTCCTACATCATCAGATTAGTCCAAAATGGTCCAAAACTATAGAAAGGGGGTAGAAAATTTCAAAAATTTCAATCTTTTTTTTTTATAAATAGTAAAAAATTCAAAAATTACATATCATTTGAAATTTTTACCCATTTGAGCTCAGAACTTCAAACACAAATTCCGGGAGCTTCGTCCGATGAAATTTGACATCGTTTGTTCCAGGTAACTTCTCATGTCCTCCTCTTCTATTTTCATGTAAATTTTTTCAATTCCCATGGTCAATTTTTGACTTTTAGGCCAGTCTAAATAGGTCATTTTGGTCGACGCAAAAATTGGGTTTTTTTTTTTCCATGTATAGGGCTAGCTATACGCGGAAAAACCGCCCAAACCCGCGTACATACGCGATTGTTTTGCAAACAGTCACATATGCAGATGCGCACATGGTTTTTTAAGGTAAATAATGACCAAAAATTATTTTTAATGTGCATGATGGTTCTAGAATGGAGGGAGAGGGAACATGGAGATGTAGAAGAGGCTGTTTGGGTTGATTTGATGGCTCAACAAGCTCTGCATGCATGTGGGCTATACAAGTTTTGGTGTCTTGGCAGCATGAGGGCCAAACCAAGACTCCTGCAGATGCTAGTATACTACTAGAATCCAGACTCAGAGTCTTTCCATATCGATAGGATGTCCCTCACTATAGAGGTGGAGGACATATATTTCATTACTAGATTGTCTCAATGGGGAGAGGTGGTGAACCTACACTCTCGCAAGCCTGGAGGTGGCCTCACCATTGATGAGTACATTGCAGTATATTGTTTTCCAAACATGAAAAATGTTGGGAGTCAAATCCCAACAAACTCCATTCAGGTGCTAGGAATGAAGGCCATACTATTGGCACTCGGTAGGATAGCTGGTCTAGCATCACTCCACCAAGCCTCGTGACCATTGATGTTCTATGCAGTGGAGTGCATGCGACCCACAGTTTATGATTGGAGCACTACACTGTTGAGCAAAAAGAAGTAGCAACTCAGTGACTGCAAGATGGGTAGGGCATGAAACTTCGGTTTCGGTAGTATACTTAGCACATTCTTCTTTGAGCGTGTTCCAGGGATAATCCCTAGAGATGACATTCCTCCTCATGGGGTTTGAGATATGGCCCAATGACATTGGGCAGATGCAATGAAAAAACTAGGTAGAGGTAGGGTGTCTAACCCCTGCTCAGCTAACTTCTTTCCATGGTGGCGACAACAGATAGTTGCCATGATTACCCCTATGCGGGTATAGATTTCCCGGGAGATCACGACATGCCCCTACCACCAAGAGCAGCATATGGTGATATTGGTAACAAATCCAAAACCCTCTTTTTAAAGTTTTTGAATTATTTAATTTTTTTGTGTTTTTTGATATATAGACTCAAAAGACATGTTTTTGGTGTGACGACACATAGTGACACTCTGTCATATTTATGCAGATGTTGGACCATGGAGGCCTGATGGATTCC
The DNA here is from genome assembly GCA_001517045.1 of Pseudotsuga menziesii. Lineage (NCBI taxonomy): Eukaryota > Viridiplantae > Streptophyta > Pinopsida > Pinales > Pinaceae > Pseudotsuga > Pseudotsuga menziesii. The sequence goes on from LPNX010054150.1 coordinate 40,670, forward strand.
CTTGTCATAGATGAAGGGGAAGAGGAGATGATATCATGGGTGTGGATGCGGAGTGGAAGCTCCAAAGCATCCACACAAACTTTGTACGACTGACACACCGGGTACCCATGGCGCAAGTTGAGGACTTGCCTGAGGCCATGCAACATCAGGTGGTTGGATTACCACGAGCATGGGTTTAGTTATTCTGATGACTATTTAGAGCCATGGTGTGCTACTGTGATCATAACCCCTCTCCTCCTCCACCACAGGCTTAGAGACCTGAGAGTGATTCATTTTTGTACTACTGTGTATTATATTTTGGTGGCTCAGAAGCCCCATTTTTGTATTATGACACTTATGTATTATGACATCACATTTTGGATGTTTAATAAAAAACTTTTATGATGATCGATTTTATTTAATTACATGTGTGTAAAAATGTATGTTTGTGATGTGCTTATGGTCTATGAAACAGATGCCAATCTAACACATAGTTAGCATATGAGTCAGCAACTTGATTAAAAATTATTGGAACATGTATGTATGTTATGTTGTCAAATTGTCGTTCTAACAATCTCACACGTAAGAATCTTTGTAATAATGTCAAATCCCTAATACGATACAAGCCATTAAGCTATGACACTACTAACTACGAATAAATATGTACCTCAAGAGAGAGAACACCATGTGAAATGGCATCCCGTAATAGCTCGATAAAGACACTATACTCAGCAACATTGTTCAAAGAAGGCCGTAAACATATGCCTCTTGAAGACAATACCTGACCCGTAGGAGTATAAATCACCCAAGCAGCAGAGGTTGAGTGTTGAGTGTGGCGGCTAGAACCATCAACAAATCCTATGTATGTGGAAGACTCCATTGACATCTGTCATAAGAAACGAAAGCTAATCAACAAACCCGATCACCATAAGAAAACCTAACTATGCAAAAAACTGTACAATAATATACAATAATCAGCCCTGTCTAAAGATCATGCATAGTATTTTTTAAGATAGAGCCCATTTCTAGGCTCCGCCAAGGTTGTCCCTTCATAATCCACCAGCTCATAGGCGCCCTTCTCTAACACACATTTGACTATGTAAGGACCATGCCACATGGGATTAAACTTCCCTGTCCCTAAGGGTTCTTTAGCTTGGTCCCACAAAAGGACCAAATCTCCTTCACTAAACCTTCTCGGATGGATAGACTTATCATATTGGACCTTAACGCGACACTTATTTACTTCTAGAGCCACTAAGGCATCTCGACACTGCTCATCAAGCTGCTCTAAGTGGACCAAATGCTCCTCCAATGAGGAAGTGTCTGGTAAAAGCTCTATGGATACCTTCAAGGAAGGTATTTCGTATTCAACCAGCAAGATAGACTCCACTCCATGTACGAGATGATATGGAGAAAAATCGATGTTAGTATTAACCGTGGTCCTTTGGTTATCTATGGGAAGACCCGGGTTTACTTTACTGTACCAACAATACCCCTAGCTCACTGGTCCTTTCGGCTACAAACCGTAGAACAGCCTAAAGTCTCACCCGAAGTGATCCTAGATGGGGTGGCTGAAGACTCAGGTGTCTTCAACCGGGTTCTATAGCTTCCCGGGGACTCATGACTCTTCTTAGCCAGTGGGATATCTCTCTCTCTGTGAGGGCAATCTCTCCTTCTAGCTGGCGCTCTTAGGGAGTGGACTCCTATTGCATCGCAGCTTCCTGGCGATGCGCAAACTTACCCTTCTACTCAGCTCCTTCCCTGCGATATCTTACACCGCTGCTCCTCAGACGATGCGATATCGCCTTTCTATGCTGTAATATGTCCTATAATGAGGCCCAATATGTGTATCACTCTCAAGGTCCTGCGACCTCCTTCCTGGTCTAATAACTATGTTAGTCTTCACAAGGGTGTTAAACCACTCACTTAAACTCTACCGTTTAACACACTAACATCAACTATACTGAACTCGCGGAACTCATATACCAGAGTCACTTTACGTTGTAACTGTCAACTATCATGAATCAAGCATTGGTAAACTCATACACAGGCTACTTGATACATTTAACTTGCTTTTAACCTCTATGCACTATAACTAAAGCATAACATAAATACATTCATCACTGATAAGCAACATTCATGTAACATATAAGAGGTAGCAAACAGGTAAAACACAATCACAAGAACAGTCGCACAACACATGGGTTTTACGTGGTTCACTTCTAGGGGGGAAGCTACATCCACGGGAACTAGTTTTTATCTTATAGCTTGAGAGGGTAAACACAGTTCTGCTGCAACCTTTTATGCAGCTTGAGATCTTCTGGGAAACTCCACACACACAACCGGGAGCCCTTCTCTCTTAGATCTCTTCTCTTCTTATATTTCCTTCTTACAATATACTCTTTCTCTCTCTCTCTCTCTCTCTCAATCCTTGTGGATTGTTACATTCATGCTCAAGGAGCCAGCTACTGGTTATAGTAAGATAACTACAGACTGAATAGCAGAACCAGAGCTCGACTCAAAGAACAACTAACTGACTACTAGATAATTTTCTATCTGTCTCTCTGTCTAACTAAATGACTAACTTTCTAACCTTTTACAATACAAAATACAAGCTTATATAGGTGGCCCAAAGGTCTCTCCCTGTTACAACACTATGGGCCTTTCCCAATAGTAACCCAAAAACCCTAACTGTGACAGTCGATGCATCTGTACTGTGGGCTGCCGCTTTCCGTCACACCACAGCTTCCTGCAGTCTTCCACGCTTCCCAGTGCTGATCGTGGGTATGGGCGTTGCTTCCTCTACAATCCTATTCTATACTTTGTCTTCAATGCCTCATCCTGTTGCTCCTTTTCTTTTATGAGGGTAGCTGAGCCCTCCTGTCTTCGCCGCTGCCTTAAGTGCAGTGGTTGAGCTCTCTCTTCTCAGTCACTCGGGTACTATTTCCTTTGACTCTTTTCTTCTGATATAGCAGTTTTTCCTGTAGCTGCGGGGCCCTGCTCCAATAGGCCCACAAAGCAGGATATAACATGATATGCCAATTCATTTTTCTTTGTGTGATGGTTCATTGGAGAATGGACTTAAGTGATTTGTTCACTGCTTCAACCTGTCCATTCAACTGAGGGTAATAAGAAGAGGAGTGCTCCTGCTTATACCCTAGCTTCGAGGCCAACTCATCCATCATTCGATTCTGAAAGTGCCTGCCATGTTCAGTGACAAGATCTTTCAAAATACCGAACTGAGTAATAATTTGGTTGAATATGAAATGCACGGATGTCTCACCGTCGGATTTTATCATGGGCATAACCTCAGCCCATTTCATGAAATAATCAACAGGCACTATAATATGATGATGCCCCCCAGCTGAAGCTGAGTTGCAATTCATGAAGTCAAGCCCCCACTTGGTGAAGGGACTGATGGTGATAATCATATGTAAGGGGGAAGAATGTGAGTGCATATTGCATGCAAACACCTGGCAAGGGTGACACTTCTTGACCGCATTGACACAATCTTTAAAGATCGAAGACCAAAAATATCTAGCTCTCAAAATTTTTTGGGCTGTAGAAAGCCCAGATAAATGACCACCACACGCCCCTTCATGGCAATCATTCAGCACAACCTTAGCCTCTTCATGGGTTAAACAATGATGTAAAATGGAATCTACCCCATGGCGGTACAAAGTGTTATCCACTATAAGATAGTTCTTAGATACGTGACGTAATCGTCGTCACTCATTCCGTGAAAGGTTAGTAGGGACCTTCAATGTTTGTAAATATATGATAATATCCCCATACCATGGATCCAAAGTAGAGATAAGGAAAATATGATTGTCGACAAATGTATCCTCATAAACCTCCTCCTCCTCCTCACTTGGGAAATCAGAAATGAGTTTCGCAAAAATTAATGATTTCGTCGATTTCGCCGAAACAAACTCGAGATCAAATTCTTGCAAAATAACAATCCATTTATTATACTTTCCCCTCATCATCCTTCTAGTGAGGAAAAACTAAAATGGATTGACATGAGCTACCACCAAGGTCTGGAGACATTCTCATGGAGCTCCTCATCCTCCTAAACCAAAACCATACCAATTGTCTCCATGGATGCGGCCACATAAATAAAAAAGTCACAGCTATAGTCTGGTGGACTAAGCATGGGGGCCGATGCTAAGGCTCGCTTAAGAGCATCAAAGGACTCCTGGGCTCGCTCATCTCATCCCAGCAAAAGGTAGTGTCCTTCTTTAAAAGATGCATAAATCCTTTAGTCAAATTGGAAAAGTTAACCACGAATCTCTGTAAGAATATTGCCATGCCTTGCAAACATTGAAGATGTCTAATATTTCTTGGGGGAGACAATTGAAGTATTACCTCAACTTTTAAGGGATCGACTTTTATACCCTCCTTAGAAACAATGAATCCTAGCAAGCGACCAGACTTCATGCAAAAGATGCACTTATGTGGATTTAACCTAACCTGGTAGTGACAACATCTTTCGAATACTAATCTCAAATGGTACGGATGACACAATATCAGCCGGGAATGAGCAGCAAGGTCATCCAGAAAGACTTCAATAATCAATTTGAGATCGTGAAAAATCAAGGTCATAGCCCACTGAAATGTGGCGTTGATATTTTTAAGACCAAAAGGCATCTTTCGATATGCAAACGTACCCCAAGCACAAATAAATGCATTTTTATGTTGATCCTCGAGTTTGATCTAAATCTGATTATATCCGAAAAAGCCATCCATAAAGGAAAATACCTCGCTTCTCACACACTAATCCAAAATTTGATCAATAAATGGTGTGGGAAAATTATCCTTAGGACAAGCATGATTTAAATCATGGAAATCAGTGCATATACGGATCATTCGCTACTTCTTATCAACCGGAACAAGGTTTGAAACCCACTCTATCAAGGGAATGGGATAGATAAAACCGGATTTTAACAACTTTTCTATCTCAGCCTTAATCGTGGGTGCTTTTCTAGGATTCACCGCACGCAAATGTTGTAGAACAGGCTTTGCATTTGGATACGTCTTAATTTCATGTTCGACAATACAAGGGTCGATACCTGGCATTTCCTCATATGACCAAGCAAATATGTCATGAAACTCTTTAAACAGCTCGATATACTCTTGAATCTCAGCATGGGAACATTCTTCCCCAATATAGACATTCTCAATCTTTCCAAGATCGTGAGAGATATTGATAGGAATAGTAGGTGATATATTTTCCATGTTCCCATCAGCCGTTTAACTAGGAGAGCTTAATGGAACCATGGGACTACCAATTCTATCGCTAAGAATCACCCTAAAGTCCTCACGCTCCAAATGGTCAAGCTCGGGAAGAAAATAAGATCTATGATGTAACTCTTCCCAAGGTGGCTCAACCCTAGACATGGCCTCAATAATAGCTTCATCTGATGGAAAAACACTATCAAGGCAGTCATGTGCATGCGAGGACTCAACTACCCATGCAGGAAGCACATACGGGACCTCCTCCTCTTTTCACGAAGAGGAAGGACTAGTCTCTGCAACACCATCAAGATTCACTTGATATTCTATCATTGCTGTAGGTAACGACACATCTGTTTCGATAGGTCCGTTCGAAGGAATCAGTGTAGGAAGAATCCAAGGATCTTCCATATGGGTAGTGCGAAAAGACACTGGATTCAATGAAGATGAAGCCCCATCGAAACTAGATCCAATCATAAGGACAGGTGCAGGACAACTAAAGGTCCCCATAAGGGATGGATACATGCCAACACCCACACTCCCAGTTGTCGACTGAGAATGATCAATAATCGGGATAGAAGCTCCCAACGATGCACTAAAACTCAGATTTTTGAATGATGTATGATCAATCGTAACAATATTCCCATTAAATGGAAATAATACAACTCAAAATAGAGAAGAGGCTATGGCTTGCATACTATACATCCAATTCCGACCCATTAAAAGATTGTAATCAAGGGGCGCATCAACCACCTCGACCTCCTGACGGTCTTCCCTCCCAAACGAACCTTAAGAGAAGGAAGAATTCCATGTGGCCAAAATGATCTACCATCAAAGGTAGTCAACATGGTAGTGGATTTAGACAACTCGAGAGACCCCAAACCATTCCAACATGACAAAGACATCACGAAAGTAGCAGCACCTCCATCAATCACAGTGCGTTTGACTGTCATGTTGAGACATTCTAGATGAATCAAGAGAGACATGTAGTAAGGCAAGCGAGGTTGCAGTCCCATGGTTTCAAATTTGATGATGGAGAAAGAGTTATCGTCATTCACCCCAAGAGCAGAAATCAAAGATTTCCTTTGCGACGGACAACTATAAAGAACTTCAAGTGCAGACATCGCACAAGGAGTTTGGCCCAAATCCCTGACAACAGAATAGCTCTGGGTGGCTCGGGCATTAGGATTGTGCCCTGAATGCTTTAGGACCCCCTTAGGAATGCAAGGTGCAATCTCAAGTTTATCCATAGGGTTTTAAATATGCAAAGGGATCTCGGTAGGAGGAGGTTCCTACCAAAGGTCTGGTTGTGATGAACCATAGTCTTTCGCACGAGTCATAACCTTAGTAGCACACACCATGTTGATGCACCCATGACTAGTACTGGTTTTCGGTGGATTTTGATCTCCACCCAACACAGAATGAGGATCATGTGTCCTTGAGTTCATATTTTGATTATGGGGTAAAGGATTGGTCAACACAGCTAGGCCCTGTGCTATGAACCTCAAAGCATCTTCCATATGAGGGCACAAGTGAGTGAGATGGTTATCCTCACACAATTTGCGAGGAAACTTAACCTTAGGTTTAGATTTCTTGTCCCCCCTAGAATTACGGTCATTATTGTCATTAAAATTGGCATTTTTGTTCTTGTTCCCACCCTTACGATTGTTTTTACCCTTTTTCTTATTCCTTTCGGGCTGCTGGTTGCCCTTCTGGGCTGACGATTGCACAGAAAGTACATTCACCGTTTGGGTGGGTTGAGATGAAGTCGTGGCTTGTCCTGAAGTGGATTGACTAATAGACATATGACTCACTTGTTTTACAATCGAATCCGTAGGTTTGGTACTCGTACAACCCACAATGCCATCGGCATGTGGTCTAGGCTTGATCTTGGGATCGAAAATAGAATGCGGAGCATTAGGTATGATCTCATATAACAGTCTAAATTGAGCATAAATCAAATCCAATTCCTATTCCCTAAAAATTGCCTTGTTCCTCGTTCTGAACTCCGGATGTAGAAACATCCTTCGCGATGTAAGGTAGTAACGAATTAAGGAACCACTCAAGGAGAAACCCTGGCGGTATGAAAGATTTAATCAACCTCTTCCATCTATGCCACTCTTGGATATGGTTTGAGATATGTGTGGCTTTTTCCTTCCGAAATGTTGACAAGAGTTTTGTACCAACGTTGTAACGCACTGGTAGCTGTAAGTGATTGAGGAAAGTTATAGCAAGGTGTTGACGGGCGTATTTGACAATGCCCGCAACGAGGGATACGACCCAGACCGGGATCCTTAGAGCAGGCTCCAAGCTGTTTAGGGTAGCCGTTCCCGACAGGTTTAAAGGCTCTGTTGGCCTGGAACACTAACAATCTAATGGTTAAAACTACTGCTACTGATTGTCAGTGAAACCTATGTTTATAATTTACAAAGGTTGATTTAAGTTATATGCTACAGGATGTTAAACTACCAGATTTAATCAACTTAAATCATTGAATTATAAATACAGGATACAAAAGCTGACAAGATAAAATACAAACATAGGTAATATTGTACATAAACCTACTATATACATCCTGTACAACCATTTACAAAAAGGATAAACTGGATGTAATTCATTTAGAGACAGAATCTGATACGAATTGGTTTTCAGGTAATATAATGAACATAAAATAAACAATATATAACCCTAACTATATATTATCCTGATAAGGAGCGAGAGAGAAATTAATCATGAAATCAATTAATCCTAATAGAATTACCACATGGGTGTACCTAGGTAATATTTAAATAAGATAAACATTAACCAGTCCCATACAGTAATCAATTACAAATTATATAAGCAACAATGTCGATTGCCAATTACATAACATGACATATTAGCAAGATTGAAAGCATGAAAAATCGATAATTCCACAATAAATGTATGTTTGCAAACTTCTGCAGAGAATATTAACAAACATAATAAAGTATAAAAAGGAAATAACAAGACTGACATATACCAAAAACACATGCAAAATGTTCAAACAGTAAACATATATATCAGTATCACCAGTTCTCAAGATAGAGGCTGCAGACGGATAGCTGTCCAGAGTCCCAAAAATCAAACCCAGTCTTGTCCTTTTCCCTTCTATAAACTACCGACCCCAATCCCATAAACTTTTACCCCTTAAATACATATTTACAAAAACAAAGATCCTTAAAAGTTTGAGATGAACAAGATCGAATTATCCAATTGATTTCTAATTAAAAATGACAAGTGCAATGTGTCATTTTTCAATATAAACACAATCATCAAGACGATCCATGGGAATCAAAGACTCCAGCAATAAACAACACTTGGAAATCTTGTTATGCGATCTGTTCCAATCGATGAGGAGTATAATCCAAAAACAACGATCCAACCTGGACATAAACAGTACCCATAATACCTGCAGAAAATCAAGTAATAAAATTAAAACATGAACACAAATAATCAAAATAATAAATCGTGAATAACAAATGAAATACAATAAACAAATACCTGTACAAGATCATCAAAATTCAAAAACAAGTAGATCCAGCATAATCATAAGTTAACTGGTGCATTAAAGACTTGAATATTGACCCCATTAGAATGACTCGGTGAAGGTGCCCTGAATTGCATGAGCGCGATCTGAGCGTTGAGCTCACGCACCTTTTCTTCACTTTTTTCGTTTACGTCTTGCAATTTTAGAACCCTCCTTATGAGCTTGTTCTTATGCTTCCTCAATCGTAAAAGCTGCTAACCACTTTCATCAACTTTTGCCCTTAACTCCAAATTATCATCTTTCATTAAATCCCGACTTGCTACTATATCATTCATCCTGTATTCCATCCTACGAACCTTGTCTAACAGACAACTAATGAACAGAGGATGAATGGTTTCCCCATTTACATGAGCAATCGTTGGGGATGCTTTAGCAGGTTTTTCATGTAATCTAGAATCATTCATATGATCAACTAAAACTTCCCGCACTTCTTTATCCACTGCTGGAGGATTGACATGATCAAGGGCATAATCAACTTGCGGCTCGACCGAATGAACATCCATAGGCAAAGAAGGATTTTGGGGCATATCTTTATCAGTCACAGGGTGACCTTTACCAGCTAAATCAGCAACGGACTCAGGATGAACCAGATTGTCAATAACAGACGAAGGAGCCATGATTTCTTCATCATCAATCACAACCGTTTCTACTGGAACCTTATTACTCACGGGGGTTTTGACCATATTAGATTTTGCCATACTCCTGGTTAGCCTTCTAACCAGCTTGGATTTGGGTAGATTTCCTCGACGATTCCCAATTTTATCACTACTGTTTGGCGGAGTAACAGGTGACAGAGATGAAATATTTCTCATACGCCCAGGACCTATAGGGATTTGAGAACTGTTCACTGGACTACTCATGGGCTCTTTAAAGGGTTCGGAACCCTTACGGCTAGGGTTTGACATAGCTTTGCGTGGAGACAAGGATGGAGCCGAAACTGCACTTCTATGTTTACTACAGTCATCAGGACTGTCAAACATGCAATGACAGAAAGATGAAAAACCGTTTGACTCTATAAACTGCTCCCATGAGCGACCTGACTTCAACAGCTCGTGATCAATCAACATTCGAACTAAATCGTGATGGAAAAGGCTGTGGCTGACATGTTTAGGCCCTTTCTTTATGGCATTTGACATCTTAAATAAACTGTGCAGAAGGTAGTAAGGAAAATTAATAGGAAACCCTATAAAGACAGCCATCAGACGAAGATGATATACGTATGCCGAAGATAACCAGCCCTCACAGGTCAAATATCTATGAATTAACTCAAGCACTGGATGCCATTCCTTAAGAAAATACTTACTTGCCACCCCAGTCCGAAAAGAAACTTCTTGAGTTGGGTTCTTTAACAATCCTCTCCATTTGGTTATGTCCATCCTTTGGTATTTAAACCACCTTTTCCCAGACAGAGACAGACCCGTTGCAGCTGCTACGGATCTTTCATCAACCCGGAAATAGAGATCACCAACCTCAGCTTGGTAATTAACCAGGGACAGGGCAAAGACTCTGGTAACCTCAGGGTTCGAGTCGGAAAACTTCTCGAAGAACGGCATCCACCCCACATTCCTGACTTTTTCTGCGAGCTCAGGGTTTGAGCTTAACAGGGTCTTCTCGCAGGGTTCCACCCTCACGACAGGAGCCATCACAGGCCGATTACGAATGCGTAGCCACACGCAAAATACGTACCACCATTCGGCCAGAGACAGAAGACCAGGTTGTGAGCACTTAGAATGAAGGCTGAGCAACACCAGGTAATGAGCAGGATAAGCCATGAACAAGTGCAGGTTATACTTCTGCGGGTTTGACATGAGCGAAAGCATCGGCGCTTGGAGTGGTAACACAAATGACGGTCGAAGGCCTTGGAACGCTGATAATATCATGATTTATTCGGAATTAAATGATGAGAAGATCTTCGCTGGACAGAGTATAGGTATTCCACTGGCGAGTGGCCATGACAGAGGCTACGTACCAAAGCTTTAAACGTGGAGGACAGGCTAGGTACGAGTGTCATAATAGGAGTCTGAATTCATGATAGGTGTGGCTCATGCAAAAAATCAATCCCATCGAAACCATAATTCATGCATTCCCTATCATATATTCGGCCCATTCATCAAAGGTGGCGAAGCATCATAAACAAGGTAACTAGAAGCCGAACGTTTAAATACCACCATATGCAAATTAATATCAATATAAATGATGGTCTGCGAGCTTTAGGATATGGCACACAAGTCATGTATCTAAGCTTCAATGGAGTCACAAGGATCCAACCTTTGATTACCATTACTCGAACTTTGTATGGAAACCATGGTATCATGACCTTATTAATGTTTATATCAATGAAATCAACGAAGCTAAAATTTAATGCTTAGGAAAATATACAAACTAGGATCAACAGCAACAAGTATAAAGACCATGAACACTCATGCCTCAATTGTCCTAGTCAAAATTCATCCAAAACAGTAACTTTGAAGTAATGATTTCATTGATCCAATATAACTTGCAAAACTTATTCAAAAAATTTAAATTTAAAAAAATCAGTAGCTAAATGAAAACCGCCATATCAGTAGCTGAAAACTCATCAAACCTGTCCTTTTAAAATTTAAACATTTCATCAAACAAAATGTAATTTTGTTTGATGAAATAATGATTTTAGAAGGCTGTTGAGCAGGGGCACAACAGATGGCGACTTGCTGGACGAAACAGTTATCTCTATTCATTTTCCTGAAATCATGCAAGCAAAGAAATTAAATCCTTGATGTAAGCCATTGCATAGAGAGCACCATTTTAGCACCTCAAACAGATTCAAATATCTCACGGTTCTAAACATTACCAGACGATTGCAGATTTATTTATTTGATACGAATCAGATTTCTAGCAAAAATCAGTCTATAAAGAATAAAACAGTAAATGGTTCAGTCTTTAAAAGATAAAACCCCAATACCACAAGCACAGCCCTGCTGCCAGCAGGCGTCCATAGCCTTGACAGGGTTACTTTAAAACCCTCAAACTGCCAGTATCCCATCTGCTAGTGAAAAGTCTACAATTCTGGGCAAGATGAACTGTTACCATTATCTTCTGTTTTCTTTTTTCTTTTTATTAGTCATGAAGGCCATGATTCAGGATTGATAACCCAGAAGTAATCATGTCAGTCACCAGTCTACACAACAGTAAAATGAATCGGCTCGTGATGAGACCTTTCACCCCTCAGAGTTTTATGTCCAAAGGTCATTGTCCAGGCTTGGTGACCGGAGACGACAATGCTACTGGATGTAAACTTATGATCCTAAACAGACCGGCTCATCACGAGACCTTCTGTCCTTCAGACGGTTGTTTCAGATGTTTCAGTCCATCTCGTCCAGAACGTAATTATTGTTAATCCCAAATGAGATTGTCTTAGCAGATAGGGAGGCAAGTCTGGTTTTCTTTACGAAAAAGGGATGGCGTAAGAGATTAAAATAGATGACTTTACCAAACACTGCCCTAATCCCTTTGGACCAATTTTTGCAGAAACTGATATAATTAATATTATGAACAATGAAGATACCATTCTCTGTTCAAGAAGTAAAATCGAATGACAGCTTTGAGGAAAATAATGTCTTTGTGCATGAATTCCAGAAAAAATTACGGAAAATGAATTTAGTCATCAGTTTGGGGTTCAATGATTCTGTCAGGTTCAACACACACAAGCAACATAACAAACAAAAAGGGAAAAATACACACAGACTGAAAGCAAAGGCAATAAAATCATTCAAACAAGCACACCACACCAGTGATATATACAGGATGATCCCTTGAGGAGGATCAACAAAAGTATCGCTTGATTAGGTGACCATTTACTGGAAGATTATCAATGTCACCTTCCAGTGTTTGTAACCGGAAAGTACTGGGACCAAGTTTTTCTGTGATAATAAATGGCCCTAGCCACAGGCATTGGAACTTTGTGTGTTTTCCTTTATCTTCATGTTCCTTATCCCACTTCAAGACTAAGTCACCTACTTCCAAATCTCGATTGACCAACTTCCTAAGGTCAAACCAAAGCTTAACAGTTTGCTGGTGTTTTTCAAATTTTTTCCTAGCCACCTCCCTATCTTCTTCCAACTTCTGCAAAGTATTAATTCGATGCTCCATGGCAGAACAAGGTATCTCCTGTACTGACTGGGCAAGCTGTAAAGAGGGAAAGAACAGATTAGGGGGTAAGATGGCTTCTTTACCATACACCAGGAAAAAGGGAGAGTTCCCTATAGCATCTTTAGGGGTTACCCTGACAGCCCATAAAGCGTTCGACAGAGCAGTATGCCAATTCCTATGATGGTTAGCCACAGTACGTTTCAGAATCTTAATCAGATTTTTATTAGAGGATTCTGCTAACCCATTACCCTGAGGGTAATAATTAGCTGAATATTTCAGCTTTATACCTCTATCTAATGCGTACTCAGTTAATTTTGCAGAGGAAAAATAAGTTGCATTATCAAATATTAAAGACTCTGGAACACCGAATCTGGTAATAATAAAGGAATCAAGGAAAGATATCACCTGTTTGGAATTGACTACCCTCAACGGAATGGCTTCAACCCATCTAGTGAACTAGTCTGTGGCTGTCAAAATGTATTTATGTTGTAGTGAAGAGGCTGGTGTGATTGGGCCAACGATATCTAGACCCCATTGCTGAAATGGGACTTCAATGACAACTGGTTGGAGGGGTAAGGCTGCCTTTTTCAGTCTGCCTCCTGCTCTTTGACACTCTTGGCACTTCCTGGCGAAAGAATATGCATATTTGAACAATGTGGGCCAGTAGTACCCAGCTTTAAGTATCTTATGAGCAGTAGTTTCTCCGCTGAAATGTCCTCCAGCTGGTCCTGCATGTAGTTGAGATAACACATCATCAGCTTCATGTTTTTCTAGACAATGAAGGAGAACTCCTTCGAAATTCTTTCTAAACAAAATATTATCAATAAGCTGATAAGGTGTATATTTTAGTCTTAAAGCTCTCTTATGACGTGGGTCTAAATGTTCGGGGGCGGTCCCATGCAATAAGAAGAACTTAATACCGTCATACCAAGAATCAGGAGGAGTAGAGATCGGAAAAACTTCCCTTTCGAATAAGGAAGGCTCGCTGAAGAAATGCAGATCTGATTCAACACTGTCTGCAGAGCCAGCTGCTAGCTTGCAGAGACCTTGTCCCCTGACAATATTTAAAGGTTTTATTTCCAGGTCATATTCTTGAAGTGCGGTGACCCAATGTGCTCATTTTTCACCAAGATCCTTCTGTACCAAGAGATTTCTAACTGCAGAATATGGTACAACGACCTTGGTGTGGGACTTCAGTAAGTAAGGCCTGAAATGTTTAACAAATTTGAACACAGTGAAAGCTTACTTGTCCACTTCTGGGTATTTTAATTCTGCACCGTTGAGACTAGAAATCGTAAAAGCGATAGGAGCTTCATTATTTTCCTGGTTTTTCTGTGTCAGAACAACAGCATAAGACGAATCAGAAGAAAACGTATATAAAATGAATGGTTTGGAAAAATATGGGCTAGTGAGAGTGGGACCTTCAGCAATAGATTTTAAAATGTCATGAAAAGATTGCTTTTCGTCAGTATTCCATTTAAACTCAGCATCCTTTCTTATCATTTTCTGAAGCGGCCGAACAATTTCTGTAAACCCAAGAATAAATCTAGAAACAAAATTTATCTTTCCAAGAAACGACTGCATGGACTTCTTTGAGTGGGGCATCGAAATCTGTGAAATAGCACGAGTACGCTCTGGGTCAATATTAATGCCCTGTTTAGACACAACAAAACCCAGCAACTTACCTTCTGTTACTAAAAAGATAGATTTCTTAGGATTTAAAGAAATCCCATACTTCCTGCAGCGCTCAAAGACTCTCCTGAGATGAATCAAATGATCAGTCCTATTTTTTGAAAAGACGGTAACATCATCAAGATAAATAACGACGAACTTACCAATCAGACCTCTGAAGGCGATGTCCATTGCCCTCTGAAATGTGGCTCCGGCATTTATGAGACCAAATGGCATTTTCCTGTATGCGTAGGTTCCCCAAGGCGTCCTAAAAGTTGTTTTCAACTGGTCAGCTTTGGATACTAACACTTGGTTGTATCCTGAGAAACCATCTAGTAGCGAAAACATTTCAGATCTGGAGACCTGTTGCAAGATTTTCTCCATTGTAGGAACAGGGTAATTGTCTTTGTCCGAAACCTTATTCATATTTCGGAAGTCGACACACAACCTGATGTCACCATTTTTCTTTCTTACGGGTACAAGGTTTGCTACCCACTGTGCATGCCGAACAGGGAAAATTATTCTGGTAGAAAGGAGTTTATTTAGCTCCTTCTTGACAGCTGGTTCTAGGCTGGGGTGCATTTTCCTCAATTTTTGTTGAAAAGGCTTAGCCTCCGGTTTCATAGGAATGACATGTTGCATGATATTGGGGTCGAACGTTTTCAAGTCATCGTACGTCCATGCAAATATGTCTTTAAATTCTTTGAAGAGTTTAATGAAGGCTGTTTTTTCCTGGGTAGCACATGTGCTGCCCAGATTCACACATTGGGGATTCTGCTCAGTTCCTAGATTCACAATGTCAGATTGCATGATGGAGCTATTAGTTTTACAATTCCTAGCAGCCTTAAATTTATCCTTTAAGTCATATAATTTCTCGAGTTTGATTAGTGACTTGGGAAGAGCACTAACCTGATCGAGAGATTCCTGAATTGAGCAAGGCTTATGGATTACCGCAAAATTGTGTAGATCTTCATCATGCGTCATCTCGTCCAAAATTGCATCCTTGAAGGTATCTTTAAAAGTCAGAAAATCAATTAATTGCTGGTCGTCATTGAAGACTCTCCAATTTGCTACATTGTCAGGTATAGAAGGCCTGAACAGCAATTCAACCGAGAAAGCATCAGTAAGGATTCCTTCAGATGGAATCAATCTTGAAGCAACATTAGCTAAAAGATCAGCTTCCTGATTTAGATAACGAGGGATGGAACTGATGTTAAATGCTTCAAATGCTAATAGTAAATTCCATACCTCAGCTTGATAATTTCTCAAGTGTCCAGCTATGCAGTGTATTGTATTACATACCTGACGAACAATGATCTCAGAATCTCCTAAGACTACCAAGGCTTTGGCTCCCAAGTCAATCGCTTTCTTCAACCCTTGAATGAGGGCTTCGTATTTAGCGATGTTATTGGTGCAATCAAATTCTAATCTGCAGGCAATGTAGTATCTTTTACCATAAGGATCAATCAGTAAGCATCCTGCACCAGCTCCTTCTTTTGACTTGGAACCGTCAAAGTAAAGAGACCAACAACCGTCATTAAGATCTAAATGTGGTGTATCTGGTATTGGGATTTCAGCCGAGGCTTGTGAAAAATGACAAATTTCAAACTACTGATTTGAATCTGGAATTTCTGAAATTTCAGCTTCCAAGTTCCCAAAAAATAAGTCAGCCATGTAGTTACCCATTATGGTATCAGTGAACAAGACTGGTTCATTTGAGTCATCAATTTCAGTGACGGTATGCTTCATATACCGTTCTTGATCGATCCTGATTTTATTGGGATGACCCTTATGAGGTATCCACAGGTGTGACCAATCTGTGGCAAAATACCCATCAAGTTTCTGTGACCAATCCCTGCTAAGAAACAAACCATATGCTTCAGGGATGTCAGCGACAATAATATCGATGATAAAGTGAACTTGTGGATTGGAAGCTAACCTTATCAGCACCTCTTTGAGTTTACCTATTACTTTTACATTTGAACGATCAAGCTATACAATACTAGTATCACAAGGCTAAGGGACCGCATTAAGCCTTTTACACACAGAGTAAGGCATTACATTTTTGGATGCCCCTGAGTCTATCATACAGTTATGTACTTTGCGATTAAATATTTCAAACGAAAGTAAAAAAGGTGGAGTCGAAGAATCAGATTTCTTGCCTATAGATGATGCATTAACTGAAGCCTTTTTTGAGTTATCCTTATTAATGTCAGAGTTATTTTGATTGGAAAGAGTCTTACCCGATTTACTTGGGCAAACCCCTGGCACCATTTTATCTCGAATCATAGGTATCTTTAAGAGCTCATACAGAGAAATATTAGCTCTACTCTTCTTTAAGTCTTCAATCAAGTCATATTCTAACTCAAGGGAGTGTGCTGATTTACTGTTTGCAGGCTGATCTTTGGTTTGAACAGCCGACCTATTATCTGTACCAGTTGTAGCAGGTTCAGTTGAAGGCTGGTCTTTTTTACTTCTGGTGTTGTACTGATGCTGATTTACATTGACAACAGCCACATCTTCATCATCAGTTAATTCTGAGGTGTCCCAGAAATGACTGATGACATGGGGTGGTTTATTGTCATTGCGATCATCTGTTTTTTGGTTATCTTGAGAACTCTGTCCAGAAGATTGAGTTTCATTTTCAGGAGATGTTTCTAGATCTGAAAATATTGATTTGAGGAAGCTATTGAGTTCCTCAACGCTGTTGGCTTCAGAGGGTGGAGTTTGATTCACAGCTGAATTTTGAAAAGGCTTTCTGAAAAACTGTTTAGGTGGTTCTTTGTTTGTGGTATTTTTAGAAGTACCCTTTTTTAAATCTATAATTTCATTAGACAGTTTTTTAATGACTCTTTGTAAACTGTCGAGATCTAAGGCATCTTGGCCCCTTTTGTCAGAGCTTTTAGCAGGACTGTCAGTCTTCTTCCTAGAAGAATATGCTGAATCGTTATCTACCCCGGGATTTGCTTTTGTGGCATTCACATCCTTTTCGACTTTAATTGCTTCTTCAAAGTTTTCAGTTAGGGTAAGTTTGGCCTTTTGCCTGACAAACATGGATATTTTTCCCGGTAAGGCCGAAGTGTAAAATTCAACCGTAACGTCCTCAGTGGGCCTCGAGGTAACATGAATCCTGTTTCTTAAAGTTAGAAAACGCTGGTTAAAATCTTTAACCTTTTCTTTGGGTTCCATGCGAATTCTAGACAATTCCTAGACTAAAATGGCAGGCATCTTGTCATCTCCAAACTTGCTTGTAAATGCAAGATCAAATTCATTCCAGCTAGTAATGGAACCAGCTGTAAGTGAAAAATACCATGTGGAAGCCTTTCCTTCGAATGTATAAGGAAAAAGCCGGCAAACCACATCTTCATGTTCCACGTCCAAGAGTCGGACTGCCAACATAAATTTTTTAACGTGATCTTCCGCTGGCTCTTTCAACTCAGGGTTGAACTTAGGCAGTAGCTTTTCAGGATGTTTAGGTAAAGGGTGTTGGACACCAGGGACAGCCACAACGTCCTGGGCTAGCCATGGCATATTAGCATTGGGGTTCAGGGGATTTGCAGCTGCCATGTTTCTTGGAGTTGGAGGTGGTGAAGGTGGTGTTTGTAAAACACGAGGAGGTGATCGAGGCAGTGATGGTGGTTGACCAGACCCTCCTGAAGCAAGTGGTCCTGCAGAAGAAGAAGGCTGGTTGATGTCTGTGAGAGATTGCTGTATTTGAGAATCGGGATGGGCACCTAAAGGCTGTTCTTGTTCTCCCAGAATAGATTCAGAATGACGAGTATGAGGACGTGTAATTTGCGGAATAGGTAACCTAGTAGGTTGTCGCCTAGTAAGGTTTGAATAAGCTCTTGTCAGAATTCTACGAGATTCATTTAAGGCTTGTTCGTACTGGTCTATTTCTTCAGGTAAGTGAATACCGGGAGAATTAAACTACGAGATCAGGTTTCGAACAGAGTCGCTTACTGGGGTTTCATTTGCTCGTGATGAACGGTGAGAGCGTGGTTGTGTTGTAGGTTGTATTTGAGGGGTAATTGGCTGATTAACTTTGTTTACGGGGTTGTTTTCATCAGCCATTGGCTTACGCTGGCCCTCCTTCTAGCGCCATTGTTGACGGGCGTATTTGACAATGCTCGCAACGAGGGATACGACCCAGACCGGGATCCTTAGAGCAGGCTCCAAGCTATTTAGGGTAGCCGTTCCCGACAGGTTTAAAGGCTCTGTTGGCCTGGAACACTAACAGTCTAATGGTTAAAACTACTGCTACTGATTGTCAGTGAAACCTATGTTTATAATTTACAAAGGTTGATTTAAGTTATATGCTACAGGATGTTAAACTACCAGATTTAATCAACTTAAATCATTGAATTATAAATACAGGATACAAAAGCTGACAAGATAAAATACAAACATAGGTAATATTGTACATCCTGTACAACCATTTACAAAAAGGATAAACTGGATGTAATTCATTTAGAGACAGAATCTGATACGAATTGGTTTTCAGGTAATATAATGAACAGAAAATAAACAATATATAACCCTAACTATATATTATCCTGATCAGGAGTGAGAGAGAAATTAATCATGAAATCAATTAATGCTAATAGAATTACCACATGGGTGCACCTAGGTAATATTTAAATAAGATAAACATTAACCAGTCCCATACAGTAATCAATTACAAATTATATAAGCAACAATGTCGATTGCCAATTACATAACATGACATATTAGCAAGATTGAAAGCATGAAAAATCGATAATTCCACAATAAATGTATGTTTGCAAACTTCTGCAGAGAATATTAACAAACATAATAAAGTATAAAAAGGAAATAACAAGACTGACATATACCAAAAACACATGCAAAATGTTCAAACAGTAAACATATATATCAGTATCACCAGTTCTCAAGATAGAGGCTGCAGACGGATAGCTGTCCAGAGTCCCAAAAATCAAACCCAGTCTTGTCCTTTTCCCTTCTATAAACTACCGACCCCAATCCCATAAACTTTTACCCCTTAAATACATATTTACAAAAACAGAGATCCTTAAAAGTTTGAGATGAACAAGATCGAATTATCCAATTGATTTCTAATTAAAAATGACAAGTGCAACGTGTCATTTTTCAATATAAACACAATCATCAAGATGATCCATGGGAATCAAAGACTCCAACAATAAATAACACCTGGAAATCTTGTTATGCGATTTGTTCCAATCGATGAGGAGTATAATCCAAAAACAACGATCCAACCTGGACATAAACAGTACCCATAATACCTGCAGAAAATCAAGTAATAAAATTAAAACATGAACACAAATAATCAAAATAATAAATCGTAAATAACAAATGAAATACAATAAACAAATACTTGTACAAGATCATCAAAATTCAAAAACAAGTAGATCCAGCATAATCATAAGTTAACTGGTGCATTAAAGACTTGAATATTGACCCCATTAGAATGACTCGGTGAAGGTGCCCTGAATTGCATGAGCGCGATATGAGCATTGAGCTCATGCACCTTTTCTTCACTTTTTTCGTTTACGTCTTGCAATTTTAGAACCCTCCTTATGAGCTTGTTCTTATGCTTCCTCAATCGTAAAAGCTGCTGACCAATTTCATCAACTTTTGCCCTTAACTCCAAATTATCAGCTTTCATTAAATCCCGACTTGCTACTATATCATTCATCCTGTCTTCCATCCTACGAACCTTGTCTAACAGACAACTAATGAACAAAGGATGAATGGTTTCCCCAGTTACACGAGCAATCGTTGGGGATGCTTTAGCAGGTTTTTCATGTAATCTAGAATCATTCATATGATCAACTAAAACTTCCCGCACTTCTTTATCCACTGCTGGAGGATTGACATGATCAAGGGAATAATCAACTTGCGGCTTGAACGAATGAACATCCATAGGAAAAGAAGGATTTTCGGGCATATCTTTATCAGTCACAGGGTGACCTTTACCAGCTAAATCAGCAACGGACTCAGGATGAACCAGATTGTCGATAACAAACGAAGGAGCCATGATTTCTTCATCATCAATCACAACCGTTTCTACTGGAACCTTATTACTCACGGGGGTTTTGACCATCTTAGCTTTTTCCATACTCCTGGTTAGCCTTCTAACCAGCTTGGATTTGGGTAGATTTCCTCGACGATTCCCAATTTTATCACTACTGTTTGGCGGAGTAACAGGTAACAGAGATGAAATATTTCTCATACGCCCAGGACCTATAGGGATTTGAGAACTGTTCACTGGACTACTCATGGGCTCTTTAAAGGTTTCGGAACCCTTACGGCTAGGGTTTGACATAACTTTGCGTGGAGACAAGGATGGAGCCGAAACTGCACTTCTATTTTTACTACAGTCATCAGGACTATCAAACATGCAATGACAGAAAGATGAAAAACCGTTTGACTCTATAAACTGCTCCCATGAGCAACCTGACTTCAACAGCTCGTGATCAATCAACATTCGAACTAAACCGTGATGGAAAAGGCTATGGCTGACATGTTTAGGCCCTTTATTTATGGTATTTGACATCTTAAATAAACTGTGCAGAAGGTAGTAAGGCAAATTAATAGGAAACCCTATAAAGATAGCCATCAGACGAAGATGATATACGTATGCCGAAGATAACCGGCCCTCACAGGTCAAATATCTATGAGTTAACTCAAGCACTGGACGCCATTCCTTAAGAAAATACTTACTTGCCACCCCAGTCCGAAAAGAAACTTCTTGAGTCGGGTTCTTTAACAATCGTCTCCATTCGGTTATGTCCATCCTTTGGTATTTAAACCACCTTTGCCCAGACAGAGACAGACCCGTTGCAGCTGCTACGGATCTTTCATCAACCTGAAAACAGAGATCACCAACCTCATCTTGGTAATTAACCAGGGACAGGGAAAAGACTCTGGTAACCTCAGGGTTCGAGTCGGAAAAATTCTCGAAGAACGACATCCACCCCACATTCCTGACTTTTTCTGCGAGCTCAGGGTTTGAGCTTAACAGGGTCTTCTCGCAGGGTTCCACCCTCACGAAAAGAGCCATCACAGGCCGATTACGAATGTGTAGCCACACGCAAAATACATACCACCATTCGGCCAGAGACAGAAGACCAAGTTGTGAGAACTTAGAACGAAGGCTGAGCAACACCAGGTAATGAGCAGGATAAGCCATGAACAAGTGCAGGTTATACTTCTGCGGGTTTGACATGAGCGAAAGCATCGGCGCTTGGAGTGGTAACACAAATGATGGTCGAAGGCCCTGGAACGCTGATAATATCATGATTTATTCGGAATTAAATGATGAGAAGATCTTCGCTGGATAGAGTATAGGTATTCCACTGGCGAGTGGCCACGACAGAGGCTACGTACCAAAGCTTTAAACGTGGAGGACAGGCTAGGTACGAGTGTCATAATAGGAGTCTGAATTCATGATAGGTGTGGCTCGTGCCAAAAATCAATCCCGTCGAAACCATAATTCATGCATTCCCTATCATATATTCGGCCCATTCATCAAAGGTGGCGAAGCATCATAAACAAGGTAACTAGAAGCTGAACGTTTAAATACCACCATATGCAAATTAATATCAATATAAATGATGGTCTGCGAGCTTTAGGATATGGCACACAAGTCATGTATCTAAGCTTCAACGGAGTCACAAGGATCCAACCTTTGATTACCATTACTCGAAATTTGTATGGAAACCATGGTATCATGACCTTATTAATGTTTATATCAACGAAATCAACGAAGCTAAAATTTAATGCTTAGGACAACATACAAACTAGGATCAACAACAACAAGTATAAAGACCATGGACACTCATGCCTCAATTGTCCTAGTCAAAATTCATCCAAAAAAGTAACTTTGAAGTAATGATTTCATTGATCCAATATAACTTGCAAAACTTATTCGAAAAATTTAAATTTCAACAAATCAGTAGCTAAATGTAAACCGCCATATCAGTAGCTGAAAACTCATCAAACCTGTCCTTTTAAAATTTAAACATTTCATCAAACAAAATGTAATTTTGTTTGATGAAATAATGATTTTAGAAGGCTGTTGAGCAGGGGCACAACACAAGGTCATCGAATTCCCCTCTTGGTAACTCTATGTACCATTTTGCTGCAGGCTCGGTGAGGATGCGTTGAAATAGCCTTATACAGATCGAATCATCATGTAAGGAATTGGAAGAGAACCAAAGGTGAAATGTAGTGACATGTTCACTAGTATATTCTCCTGGTTTTCCCTAGAACTTGGGAATATCTGAGGGAATCTTGTTAGGGACAGCTGGCCAAGCTGGGTCATGAGATACCGGATCGTTCATTAGTCTTGAAAAGTCAGGTAAATTTTATGTTGCAAGGAAAGGGAGCCTAGGTTGAGCGGGTCTATGCCATGCTCCCTAATAATTTTGGTTCATATAAGACTGATTACTGTAAATACCATGGCCTTGGCCATAATATCCTCCTCCTGTTTAACCTGTGTAGGGTGGAATGGAAGCATTATGATGTGGTGTACCTTGAATATGTGGTGCTACAAAGCTATAATTAGAGGATTAAGTGGGTTGTTGATACCCATACCCATAAGGTTGATAGCTCTGTCCATACTGCGGTCCATAAGCTTGTCCATAAGAAGCTCCATAAGATGTCCCATGGGATATTCCATGAGAAGCTCCATAAGTAGGGATATGGGGAACTCCTTGCGATGGACCATAAGACGATCCAGAAACAGGAATATGACCTCCTGATACGATGGGAGATACTTGACTTTGAGATACTATTGTGCGAGTAATCGCAGTACAAACATGACTAGTAGCAACATTCCAACCCGAAGGACCACGCAAATATGGGGGAGGAAGGGTTGTCAAAAATGCATTCGAAGGAGTAGGAATTGAGGACAAATGGACATGTGAAGGGATATAAGTGGTATTCCCTATGGTCACTCATCTTGGTTCTGGTATTCGTATATGACTACTAACATTAGGTCTAGGAAGGGCACATGAGGTAGCTTCCACCGCCGGGATGGAAAGTGCAATGTGACTACTGCTCCCAAATCTCTCCGCACAGAAAGAAATAGGAGTTCCCCCAGGCGTATTGCTAGGTGTTTATGCTAGAAATTGTTCCCAGACTACAAGAGAACAAGCCAACATAATCTCAAATATATCAATAAAACAAAACAGGGTCTTTTAGGGTTTTTAAGGTTTTCTGGTTGTGAAGTTTGCTGACAAGAAGGAATACATTCATAACCCAAATAAAAACTAAATCACAACCATAGAAAAACTGATATGCATAACATAATAACCATGTATCCAACAGAAAATAACACTGAGGTTCATCCACAAATGGCAAGCACTACAAGTATAAAAACTTTAAACCAGCAATGAAATTACCAACTGAGTAGCTAAAACAAGCTATAAATGAAGCCAGAGAACAAAGTGAAGGGTAAATAGAGCATATATTTCATAATCAGTCTTTCAAATACACATAAGAGTCATTTACTTAGCTTATGAACAAGTCTGAAGACCTCCTCTTGCCAGCGAAAAAATCGAACCCTTAGTCTTCTTTGTGACATACATTAATACTATCCTTCAAAATTGGTTAAAGACTAAACCCTAACTGATTTTCAGCCTACTCATCGAAATAGTTCTATCAAAATAATAATTACAAAAATGAAATATCCTTCAAAACATAACTAATAATTGATTGTGTTAACAAGCTTCACAGATCTTTAGCTGCTTCAGCTAACAAGGCTATCCCTTCTAGGGTTTGGGCCTTTCTTCTAGCTTTCAGTTGCTCTGCTTCCATATCTGCTATCTTTCTAGTGAGTTCTTCATTTTGCTGCTGTAGATCTTTGATGGTTTGTTTTAACATTGTAAATTAAGACTCTGTATTTCTTTTTCTTTTCAATACCTCTTTTGAGACTGCAATCAACTCCTGATAGTGGCTATTCACCTCATCCAGATCCTCTTCGAGTCTTATATTTTCCATAAGCAAGCCATCATTTGTCTCCTGCATATATTCCACCTGATATTTATACTGTTTTATAGTTCTCTGTAAATTCTTTTTTTCTGAATCAAATGCTTTATTTCATGCTGTGCTTTGCCTCTCCTTCGGAAGCCATGGAATGTTTAGTCTCCTATAGATTTCTTCATCTTCTGGCAGCAATTCTGTAGGAGTTTCAGGAAAACTTAGGTTTTCTTCAGTCTGAGCTTCACAGGGAACATTTTCCTCAATCATCACCTTCTTTTCTGAGTGAGAAACCTCTATCTTACCTTCTTACTGTTCCTGTAACATTTGAATTCATATCTCTAAAAATATATCAGACAGTTTAGTCTCAGTAAGACCAGACTCTCTTTCTAATTCCATTGGCCTTTTTCCTTTACTGTCACCCTTATCAACATCCAATTTTTCATCAGATGAGGATTCATCTATCACAGTTACTCCTTCTTTATTCAATTTAGGGTTTAGAAATTTCTTCATATTCGGCCTGAGTTTGTTTCTAGGTCTAGTCTTTCGTCTCCACACAGGAGAAAGTTCCCCTAACATTTTGAAAGTTTTGCCCTGATGGGTGACTGAGGCAAATGCAATAACTTTTAGCTTCTTTCTCTTTGGTACTGCTACCTCATCTTCTTGGCTGTGAAATTCCTTTTTAGTGCCAACCTTAGTTTCATCAATAACAGGAAGTTTATCCTCCTCAAACAGGCATGTCTCATCCTCTGATAGGACTTTGATTGGACTTTGTTTTTTAACTTTAGTATCCTCTTCATCACCTAAAAGTTTCTCTGCATGTACAATATTTTCAGCAACAAATGTCTTTGCTGGTGCATCATCCTGAATAGGCTCGGTTTCCTTATTATGAGACTGCAAATCTTTGCTCTCAATGTCATTTAGATGTCGTTTAGACTCACAATCTTCTTTTGTAGGCTTTGAAACTTCCTCCAATTTAATATTGTCTTCATCTTTAACCTTTATCTTCTGTCTAAGCTTTCTGATCAAGGTCTATCCTTTATCAGCTTGTTTTCTATGAGACTGTCCTTCTTGACCATTCTGAAACCCTGACCAGAAAATGAAATATTCCCAAGTTTTCCCCTTACTCAG
Source organism: Pseudotsuga menziesii (assembly GCA_001517045.1). Taxonomy (NCBI): domain Eukaryota; kingdom Viridiplantae; phylum Streptophyta; class Pinopsida; order Pinales; family Pinaceae; genus Pseudotsuga; species Pseudotsuga menziesii. Next base: position 66,366 of record LPNX010054150.1, read on the forward strand.
CAACACTGTGTTTATAATGAGTTTGATAAGTCCATGGTGGAAAATGGACTATCTAGTATGATTTTGGTGTTCTTTAATTCTGCAAGACATCTTCTGTAGGCTCTTTAGAAAAAAGAAGGGCAGGTTCACCTTTGACTCATTACTGAGGTGTTGAAGAAATCTGAAATGGTATTTAAAAACGAAGGCATACCTTCCTTCACATGTAATATAACTTTGTAAAACTTTAATAGGTTCTACCCATTCAGGCCTAAATTTATGAATGGGTACACCCTTATCCCAATCTGGAATTATACCAGGAAGTAGGTACCTTTGTGCATTAAAGGTGAATGGCACTTTCTTAAACCATAGTTCTCCCTCATTTTAAACTCTTGTTGCCTTAGATACCAACTCTTTGGTCAATTTGAATTTCAAAGTATCAAAAGATACAGTGTCTTTGTCATAGCACTGAGCAAACTTATGGGAGACCTCTGCATTGTATCCATCAATTTTCTTGAAAAATATCAACCATCCTGCATTTTCAAATAGCTCAGCACATTCTGGAAATTTATCTATCCAACTGAGATCAGTGGGATCAGCCCTATTAGTTTTTCCACTTTTCTTCATTTTCACTATGGTTTGCAACACTTATCAATAATCTCACCGTCTATTTATCTTCAAACTCTCACAGTCTCGACAGTCTATTTATCTTCAAACTCTCACAGTCTTCCCTATCAGACAATTTAGGAAATGTGTTGTACCAAATTTCAACAATTTGACCTAATCACAAATTCAGGGTCCTCCAATAGTTCTTCTCTGAACTTTACTAAGTTAAACAATGAATACTTAGATATATTGATTAATATTTCATCATTCATAGTCTATTGAGTGAGCAAATTCATATCCTTCCTTAGAATTTTGACATTATAGGCTTTATCAGAAAACCCCCAAATTTAACAAACCCTATTGAATGCCACGTGGGGTACCTGCTCAAAATATTAATACAAGCGCAAGTCGATCTCTTCAAAGGTTCGGTGTCGAATTCCACATTCCAGCTATCTCCAACTATCCAGATCGCTTCAAATTGTCGCTGCTGGAAAGCCCTAATTCTTCATTTAACTGTCAAAACTCTGATTTCTCAGCAATATGTCTCCACCATGAATTTCAATGCCTTCGTATTCTTTAGCATAAGAAGATATTCCTGAAAATTCTGCCTCGTTCCACTCACTGTCATCATTCGCCATGAACTTGCATGCAATTGCCAAGCTCTCCCTCACACGATGACCCTAAATCCTGCTTCAATGATAAACCTGGCAAGACACATATCAAATGTGATAATTGATGTGGTTAACACCTCAAGGATGAAACCCCCGAAAAAATTGGACTAAAAAATGACTATTTTGGAACTCACGACTTTCTTGTAGCGCTCTAGTGTATTAATTTCGCTCTTGCGCTATAAGAAAGTCCAAACACATAATTTCATCTCATTAAATCACTAATTAGGTTTAAGACCTGGTTTATATGATTAATCTTGATCTTAGAGTCATTTATGAAACCATTTAATCAATATATACCTTGTAGAACCCTTCAAGAATGAACTCTAAGCAAAATTTATAAAAGCAAGCTTAAAAATAGGAAAAATCAAAATGATGAAAACTAAAAGGCTTAAACTCAAAATTAACCTTTATAAACCAAAATTTCCTAGAAGCAAAAATATTAGCAAGTTTCAAAAACATAAACAAAAGCATAAAACTAAAGAAGAGAAAATCATGACCTAACACTAGGTTCAATTTCTGACTCGGCATGATGTGTCGGATCATGTGCAAGGATATCATGCATGCCATAACTAACATGACTAGTGCTTGTGGGTTCATGGTGAGTCTCATCTCCCGTAAACCAATACTGGTGACCTGTGAATGAGGGATCGTAACCGAAATGTGACGGTATATCAGGTGAAGGATCATATACAAAAGTAGGATCTTCCTCCCCAACCTCTTGAGGTGGAGAAGACATCTCAGGAATATCGTCCTTGCAATCTCCCATCATGTGTGAATAAATGTGAGAAGTAGTCTTCCTAGATTGTCTGTTTCTCTCTCCCAAAGGAGGAGGAGACGTAGAAGGCGGAATTCCTACTAAACGACGAGAATGGCAAAGTGCTGCACCCGAATCCACAATGACTCAAAAAATGAAAAAGACTCTTCTAATTACACAAACCCTAGGCAAACTAGCGTGCACAGAGCATACACCTACACAATGTAAAGCCAAATGACAAGCAAGCAAGGGTGGGATATGTGAGCTCCTAAATGAAGCAGGTATGTCTCACCTAGGAGAGGCTTGAAACTCCCATACACAACAAGTGGAGGTTCGTAACCAATTATTGTGGCCCTCAGCTTCAATGCATATAGCGATTGTGCTGTCCGACCCCAACCTGGTCGGGACACCAGAAAAATAACCTCTACGAAGCACCCCCTTGATAACCTAGGTAAGGAAATTAAGGTCACCTCAATATAATCAATGCTCAGGTAGACAGTCGTAGGCAGGATTGACCATATGGGCAGGGTAGCAAAGCTCGAAACTCCTGAAAGAGCCCCCAGATATGAATACAACCCTAGAAATATCTCCAGTGCTACTCAATTATGACTAGGGGTCATCCCAATTATTAACCTGCTCACACTGCCTCGTGCTTAACTCCCTTGTAAGAGGAGGATCCTGAAAAACACTAATTATACCAAGGAATTTCACACTCTCACCTGGACAGACACATACATGTTTTGTTTAGTGGTCTTGGAGAATTTACTCACAATGAACTATTCCAAGACCCTAAAACCTAAACTTGTTGCTGCACCCTATAAACGAAAAGAGTGTAATTCATTTTATTTTGCGTTGATTTTAATTGGATTATTACTTAGAAAGGGTAAATGATCGTGCAACCAATGGTGTTATGACGCAACAAGAATTAAAATGCACACCTAACAATCAATGCAAATGCACCGTGTCAAATGAAAAAATGGGGTATGCTACTACGTGAAATGCAAAATTTTCCTTTAAATGAAAAATGCAATCATTCCTATATGAAAACCTGACTAGTACTTTTCCAAGAAAACCTAGTGCAAGTACCATGCAAAATGCAAGATGCAATGATGCATAATAATGCAAAGAAGCAAATATTTTTGTATTTTTTGAATTAAAATGAGATAATAAAGAAAAGAATGACTCTACCACCCCCAGACTCTGCAAGCACTATTAGACAACATTCAAGCAAAGCACCAAGGTAAAAGAGACCTAATGCACTAATCCCAAAACAAAAAATAGAAAATGCAATGACAAGAACATTCTTAAAAAATTCAACCTAAAAAGCGTCTTTGGTCAGAAATAGAGGTGTATACAGACTCTAGAAGCATCCAAGGAGACTCAGCAATCATCATAACTCACCCAGCAACACTTAATCTTCCCCTAAATGAAATAACTTAGGGAATATGCGACTGTGTGTAGAAAACCCACGTATATACACGAAAATCCCAGTAAAAACCGCGTGTACACGCGACCGTGAAGCAAAAACTCACGTACAGGAAGAGAAATAGATAAAAAGGAGGTAAATAGATAAGCTGAGACAAAATTTACTCCTATCAGACACTACCAAGAAAACATGCCCCCAGACCTGACTCAGAAATAAAAAAATCAGAGCAATTCAAGAACATTGAATGCCGATAAAGACCCCCAAAGAAAATGACTAGGAACTCCCCAGCAGAGTCACCAATTCTGTTACGGAGAAAAATTCCTATGGCTTGGGGTACCACAACAGACATAGTAACCGCAAAAATCAATCCTTTCCTATATGCAATAGAAACCAAATATCTAACACTAAAGGATCTCGATGCATACCTTATTCCGGATGGTTGATGTAGATCCCCGTTGAGCTTTTCCACTCTAGCTTGTATTGATAATTTGCTCTCTCAACATTCAGCAAACAAGACAAGCATGCTATATATAATTGTGTTAGACCTACTCTAGTATATATAATTAATAACATATAAGCATTTAAAATCATCCATGGATTCAATACTCATTTAAATACACATTATTGGACAGGAAAAGATATTTCTATTAATATAAATCAGAGATTACAATAGTGACAACCTCTGTCGGCACATCTGCGAATTGGAGAAACTAAGTCCTCCACCTAGGCCTCCACCACTTGAATCCTCCATCTCTTAATAGCAATATTACAAGCAAAGGAAATATTGGGAATAACACAAAGTGATCCAAGGGACAATGTTGGAGCAGGGTCCCGCAGCTACAGAAGAAGCTACTAGTTTAGCGGAGAGATAAGTTTTGGCGGAAAGAAGATAAGACAGAGCTACGACGCCGTAGCACGTTTCCAGCTGTAGAGCAGAGCCGGAAACCATGACTTTTAAGATAGAGAAGTCAAGAAAGGAAACGGTACCTGAGCATCCGAGAAGAGAGAGCTCACCCACTGCATTGAAGGCAACAACAGAAGATAGGAGGGCTCAGCGACCGTCATAAAGGAGAAGGAGCAACGAGGTTGAAGCATTGAAGGCGAAGGACAGAAAAGCGAAGCAGTGCACAGTACCCATGATCAGCACCGGGAAGCATGGAAGACTACAAAGAGCTGTGCTGTGATGGAAAGCGGCTACCTCAAGTACAGATATGGCCGATTGTCACTAGTTAGGGTTTGGGTTACTATTGGGACAGGCCCACAGTGTTGTAATGGCAAGACCTTCGGGCTGCCTATAAAGGGATATATTTTGTATTGTAAAAGGTTGGCATTTTGGGCATTTTAGGCCATCCAGCTAGTCGGATAACATATAGTTAGCCATTGAGTCTGTTATCTCATAGTTATCTCGTATTGTAATAGAGTTGAGCTCTGGTTATGTTATTAGCGGTAGCAATCTTACTGTAACCAATAGCTGGCTTATAGAGTATGCATGTAACGATCCGCAGGGATCGACAAAGAGGGAAGAGTATATTGTAGGAGAGAAATATACAGAGGAAAAGAGATCTAAGAGAGAAGATCTCGAGCTGCATATGCGGTGCAGTAGAACTGTGTTTTACCTTCCCCTGAGCTATAATAAAAACACAGTTCTGTGGACGTAACTTCCATCCTAGAGGTGAACCACGTTAAAATCAAGTGTTATGTGATTGGTTTATGTGTTATGTTTACTTATGCATTTATCAGTTATTTCATGGACTTTGTCTGCAGTTTAATGAATGAAGATGTTAATCAGTTCACAGTAACATAGAAGGATAAATATAAGTCGAAGTCTTTGGCATGTTGTATGTGGTTCATTTATGCTTTGCGTGAAACAGTCACCAGTCGTAGGATTGAACAGCCTTGTATGTTAAGTCTTGCACCTCGACATGAGCAACGCTAAGTGCACTAGGCCGCAGAGGTAGGATATCATAGAGAGGTGATACCGCATCAGCAGAGGAGCTGCGGTGCGCGATACCGTAGGTTAAGGACTTAGCGTTGGGCAGGAGATGCGTGTCACACGCTGCACGGCGACGCGGTAAGGTTGGAGATATCGCGAGTCAGGGAAAGTGCACGACGTAGAAAAGGAATGCATGGTGGTATAAAGGAATATCCCATGGCTAGAAGAGCTGCGAGACGAGGAGATCACGCGACGCGAGCAGAAGATCGCGCGATGCACAGAGAAAGAGACCTCGCAGCTAGGGTTACTGCGAGCCGCAAGTAGGATCGCCACAGAACCTGGTCCAAGACACTTGAGTCCTTGTCCAACCCATTAGAATCACTTTGGGTGAGACTTCAGGCCACTTTGTGGTCTGTCGCCAAAAGGGCCAGTGAGCTAGGGGTGTTGTTGGTTGATTATAGTAAACCTGGGTCTGCCCATCACAGCCAACAAATGGTTTCGTTTCCGGTTTTGAACAACTGAGCACTAATGTTCTATTGGCATCCCACTAGAGAAGAGTTTCACCAGTGGCTGGAGTCAAACTTAAGGGAGTTTGCCAAGAAAGAAAATCGGATCCCTAAATTGAGCACAGAGGACTAGTTACAAAAGCATATCTCTTCAAATATACACGCGATATTTTTTGCAACCTATGGAAATGAGCTTTACGACTGGTTATCAAAGTTGACAGATAAGGACATATTCAAGAAGAAAAGAAACATTGTTTGGACACTAGAGCTGATTCAAACCGTGCAGAGCCTCGACAATCCCATCACGAGAGCAGTGGACTTCTGGATTGCGAGTGTGCTAGAAGGATTTGTTACAGAATTTGCAGTTGACCAGAGAAAAAGCTTCAGCGAGGCTGAGCGGTACTTCTTCAAAGGATATCATGGTAAGTACCTAAAATATCTAAACTTGTCCATTAAGATGCTGCTACATGAAAAATGAGTAATGGACATGATTTCAGACGAGTAAGTAAAGAAAGTAATGTCACAAGAGTTTGAAAGTGATTTTGATGACATTGGACGAACACGTAGTGGCAAGAAATATAAAGTATCTTTCGGCTCTCCTGTATTTGGAGACAGTTCAGACAATATTAGGCAACCGAGTCCTAGTACCACAGAAGAACCAAAGGGGGGTATCCCTTACCATCCCTATACCCCACAGAAACAGACCGGGACTCAGAGTAATCCCGTAGGTACTCCATCCAGTAGCTAAAAAACAGTACCTACTACCGCTACATCACCTTCACCTACACTGCCGAGTGGTAGTAATCCAGTCAATCAGAACCCACCGTAGAGAAATAGAATGGGAGATGATATGAAGCTACCTACCTTTAAGGAAACATGAGCAGAGGACCCGGAACAGCATTGGTTTCTATGTGAAGCCATGTGGACCATTAAAACAATCAACGACGATAACCTTAAACTTGTACAGTTGGTCACCACACTCAGAGATCGAGCTTTAACATGGTACATAAAGTATACCACAGTACCCAAGACACTTGCTCAGGTTAAGAACGCCATGATTAAAGAGTTCAAGAAACCTAAGTCTAAGTCTCAGTGCATAACAGAGCTCAAGGATATTAAGCAGCTACCATCAGAGTCAGTATGGGACTTTGACCAGAAATTCAAAGCTCTTATAGACCAAGTAAGCTTTGAGTTTGTGCCGGAGCAGCATAAGGAATGGTTTATTGCAGCGCTGCTCCCTCACATCAGATTGCCACTAATGCAGCAGAAACTCCAGACGCAGGGTGACGCGTTGGAGATGGCGATGAAGCTAGAAGCTTCACCTTTAGCTGAAACCAGCGCAGGCATGACAACTCTATAGAACTAGTTGGCCAACCTCACGTTACAGATACATGAACTTAAGAAAGGGAAAGAGGTTATGCAAGACATATGGTGCTTAAGATGTAAAGCACAGGGTCATACCAAAGACAACTATCCAGTCTTTGCAGAATATTTAGCGTTAGGGGCTCCTAACCCCTTACCATGAACGCAAGGGCCATGGTGTGAAATATGCAAGACACAAGGACATCAGCCTCAACAATGCCCTTTACTTCAAAAGTATGTACAGACACCTAAGAACCTATACTGTGTCTTCTGCAAGTCTGTCGGACATGATGAACAGGATTGCCAAGCCTATGATCTCATGTTAGATAGAAAACATGACGTATACAGAGTCCAGTCAGAAACACAGGGTCCAGCAGTAGGACCACAGCCTGATACGGCTTACGGTGGTCGTGGAGGAGGATTCAGAGGACGAGGCCGTGGAGGAGGCTTTGCACGAGGAGAAGGCTTCAGCAGACGAGAAGGTTTTGGCCGTGGTCGCGGAACAATCACTTGTTATAACTGCGGAATTGTAGGACACTATGCTAGGGACTGTCAGAGCCCCACTACCACTTGTAACTACTGCAAATATTATGATCATACCATAGAGGAGTGTCCTACCTTGATAGCTAAGATCAAAGACCCTAAGACAGTAGTACACCAGAACATCCATCTTATTGCTGCTGAGCAGGCAGAGCCAGAACCAAGAGTCAATATTATGACTTGTAGCGGTGTTTCTACTAGTAGGACATTGCAGGATACCGAAAAGAACATAGGGCAGGAGTGGGTGCGCAGAGCTCCTAGTAAAGAAATACCACTCGACCTGCAGAAGAATAAAGAGACATTTCATGAAGCCAAGGCTTCCTTTGATGAACCTACGCAATTAGGATCATAGGTACCGTCGTCTAGGGGCATATTGTAGCAAGCACCTTATGGCGATAGCCCTGAACAGATACCGTAGGCTACCACATCGGGAAGATGCGACGAGGATGAATTGACAAGAAGTGTACAATCCTTCCTACGCAGTTTCTTGAAAATCGTGAGAAATGAAAAAGCTATCAGTGAGCTACAGTACATCATAGCTCAGTGTCAGCAACCTTCTCTCTCGGGCAGTGCACACTGCGCTGTTCATAATATTACAGGACATACAAGGACCAGAAGAGAGATGAAGCTCACAGCACATATTGGAGAGTTTGAAATGGATGAGGTCGTCTTAGATCTAGGATCAGAGGTGAATGTTATGACTAAGCAAAAATGGGAACATATGGGTAGCCCTCAGTTAGTCAAATCCCCTATCCACCTGGGATTAGCTAACCAGCAGCGAGTATCACCATTGGGTCGACTGCCGCAGGTACCAGTTGACATTGAAGGAGTTCGTAGTTTTGCGGACTTCAAGGTTATAGAAATCATTGGCGACAGTTGACCGTATCCAGCATTATTAAGTATTGATTGGGTGATTAGTAGCAAGGCTGTCATCGACCTAAAGAGAAGACAAATAACCTTTGAGGATGCGCAGATCTGGGTCATCGTGCCACTGGATCCTCACCAGGGTCCTAGAGATATTGAACCTATCCGAGCAGAGGAGGAGGCACATAACATGGATAGTCTCTACCAGATGATTGCGAACCAGAATGACTACATCAATCCAACCATAGAAGGGAACATTAGTTGGTGATGCGACATCTCATGCGCATCGGATTCCGATGTTGGTCTAGAGAACTAGCAGAACAGACTTTACGAAGTCTCAGCGCGTAGATGTGCATTTATGAGTAAGTCACTGCGATGGATTGGCGCAGAGATCACTGAGATTCCATCATATCATGGTCTGACAGATATCCAGGAATTCCTTGAGCAGTTTGAGCAACAGATTCCTTACGAGCAGAGGATCGCAGCTATGGACCTTGCAGTACGAGCCACACCTGCAAGATGGTGGTATGCGCATAAAGAGAATATCGCATCATGGGATGATATTAAAAGATTGATGGCGATCAGATTTTTTGTCGACAGAGTATGTCCAGCAGAAGTACACAGGAGAAACTGATCCCAGGGCACACATTCAGACATGTGAACAGAACTGGTCGGACATTCCCGAGGATGAATGGGTTCACAGATTCATTCACACATTATACACAGTTCCAAGGAACTGGTACACAGAGACCGAGTTGCGCAAGGGGACAACCACATGGTCACTTATGACAGACAGTTTCCTACTCACCTTCGCATTTGAATCAGAACATCCAAGTGTTGCTCAGGCCCTAGACATAATCAAGATCAAGATATTTGAGGACTGTACCATCTCAGTGCAGGCTCAACCTGAGTGGGCCATCCAGTTGCAAGCCGTGCTTGAGTGCTATAATTTCACAGCAAAGTAAGACAATGAAGATAAGGATGAGGATGAGGATCCTCGCAACACCAACATTCCGGAGTTAGAAGGGACTCACGATGTTGGGGGACCACAGTTAGAGATTCCAGCAATCATCGAACCCATCAAGATTAAAAAGATCAATATTGGCACAGACACATAACCTAAGTTTGCCTCTATTGGAGACTATTGGAACGATGAAATAGTCGGACAGATTGCAGATTTGTTACATGACTATCAGGACCTATTTCCCACCAAGTTCACAGAAATGAAGGGAATAGTTGGAGACCTAGGAGTTATGAGGATACCATTGAAGGAGGATGCTAGACCAGTCAAGCAACTCCCATATAGATTGAATCCGCGCTACAAAGAAAAAGTAAAGGACGAAATCGATAAGATGCTAGCAGTAGGCATCCTTGAGCCGATAGAAGAAATCAAATGGGTTATTCCCATGGTCATGCAAGAGAAGAAAACAAAAGGGGACATCAGGATCTGTGTTGATCTGTGCAAGCTCAACGATGCATCTCTTCACGATCCATTTCTGACACCGTTCACTGATGAGGTATTAGACAACGTGGGAGGACAGGAGGTCTACTCCTTCACTGATGGCTTTTCAGGCTACCATCAGATCAGAATACATCTAGAAGATCGATCCAAGACCACCTTTGCAACAGAATGGGGCTCATTCCAGTATATGGTAATGCCCTTTGGTCTTAATAATGCACCAACTATATTTTCTAGAGTAGTAGTTGCTGTATTTAAAGAATACATTCATCAATTCTTAGAAGTATATTTTGATGATTGGACTGTATTTGGACTAATCGACAAGCATATAGGAGACTTAAGACTGATGTTAGAGAAATGTAGGCAGTACCAGATTTCTCTAAACTTGAAGAAATGTATATTTTGTGCACCATTTGGTATTTTGTTGGGTCACATTGTTTGCAGACAAGGCTTGATGGTAGATCCCACGAAGATCGCCATCATTGTAAATCTTCTAGCACCCAACTCAGTCAAGAAACTGCGGACAGTACTTGGTCATACCAGGTACTACAGAAAGTTCATCAAGGGCTATGCATAGATTACAGCACCAATGGAGAAATTGCTAAAGAAAGATGTAAAATTCCTATGGAATGAAGAATGTTAGTAGAGTTTAGACATACTTAAGGAGAAGATGATTACAGCACCCATCTTAGTATTTCCAGACTGGACTAAGCCATTTCATGTACATGTGGATGCATCTGGCATCACACTAGGGGTTGTTCTAACACAACCAGGAGAAGGAGATATTGACCATCCCATCGCATATTCCAACAGAAAGCTATCAACAGTAGAAAAGAACTACACCACAACAGAAAGAGAAGGCCTAGCTATGGTGTACGCATTGCAGAAGTTCAGCCACTACCTATTGGGTGCCCCATTCAAAATGTTTACTGACCATTCCGCCTTGAAGTATCTGGTCAATAAGCCAGTGTTAGGGGGGAGAATCTGCAGATGGTTACTCCTCTTTCAGGAGTATGATTTTGAAATCATCGTGAAACCAGGTAGATTGAATGCCGGACCTGATCATCTGTCGTGGATAGACTCAGGAGAAGAGCCAAGTAACCTAGATGACAATCTGCCAGATGTGCCGTTGTTTTCTATCCAGATCGCAGATGAGTATTATGCCGATATTATTCAATTTCTCACTATAATAGTAGCACCTGATGAGTTTACTAAGCAGCAAAAGAAGCAGTTGGTTGTTAAAGTAGTAGAATTCACCCTCATTGTAGGACACCTATACAAGTTAGGTCCGGATGAAGTTCTGCGCAGATGTGTGATGCCGCATGAAAAAGACGCTATTATCAGAGAGGCACATTCAGGAACCGCAGGAGGTCATTTCGCAGGAAATCCGACTGCGCAGAAAATCCTGGAGGCAGGATTATGGTGGCCTATGTTGCATAAAGACACCAAGGACTTTTGCAGATGCTGCGATATCTGCCAAAGGGTAGGAAAACCCTCTCGACGCGATGAAATGTCGCTGCGACCGCAGGTCACGTTGCGCGCATTTGACAAATGGGCTATAGATTTTGTGGGTCCTATCAACCCACCAGGAAAGCGCACTGGTGCGAGATATATTATCACTGGAACAGAGTACCTCACCAGATGGGCAGAGGCCAAAGTAGTAAGAAATTGTGATGCTACTACAGCCGCACAGTTCCTTTTTGAAAACATCATCAGTAGATTTGGATGCCCAGTAATTTTGATGAGTGATCAAGGCACACATTTCTTGAACAGCACTATTGAGGCATTGACAGAAGAATTCCAGATTCAGCACCATAAGAGCACTCCCTACCACCCCCAGGCTAACGGTACGGTGGAGGCCTTTAATAAGATTTTAGAAAATGCTCTTACTAAGATCTGCAATAGCCAAAGGAATGATTGGGACCTCAGAGTTAACGCTGTATTATGGGTGTACAGGACCACATGCAAGAAACTTACGGGACACACATCTTTCAGCTTGGTGTATGGACAGGAGGCTATTATGCCTATGGAGTGTATTCCTCCAAGTTTAAGAATCGCTCAAATTACCGGGATGACTGATACAGACACAGTGGAGGAAAGGCTAGCACAGCTGCTTGCCTTAGAAGAAGACAGATTCATCGCCAGATTCCATCAGAAAGTGCAGAAGGCATGAGAAAAATCTTGGCATGATAGACACATTAAGAATAATACTTTTCAGATCGGAGACCTAGTGCTCCTCTATGACAACAAATTCATTAAGTTTCCAGGAAAGTTCAAGACGCATTGGCTGGGGCCATATCAGATACAGCAAGTCACAGAGGGAGGGGCCGTTCAGCTCAGCCAGCTAAATGGGGAGCTTCTCCCCACATGGATTAATGGTAGTAGGCTTAAGCTCTATAGTGATAGCCCCCCCGCCTCTCAGCCCTAGCTTAGCCAGTTTATGGTGGTGCAGATGTCCAGTGTAGTTGAAAGGAGGCATCGCCCCGGGAACTAGTCTACACCGGCAGGTATTATTCGAAGTATGAGGAATAGCATCAGGTCGGTTCATTTTCAAAAAAAAAAAAAAAAATTGTTTTACGCAGGTGATGCGGAGTCGCATCGTGGCAGTGCGATGTTCCCCGTGCCACGTACTCAATTTTGCAACCGACAAAGGGCCAGTCAAGTCACCATTTGACAGGTAGTTAATGAGGAAATGACCGATATATCTTACCGTAGATTTGGCAGTAGTATAATAAATTTTTCCAGATTTGGCAAATCTTCGACGAGACCGGTGCCTGTATACACACGCTTCGAGGGAAATTCGATCGGATTTCCTCATTTATTAAGGATCGGATGACGGGTGTGGTCTTGTCCAGGCATTGATGAAAACCGATGGGTTCAGTCTAGATGACCATTGCGTCTGGGATTATCGTATTGGGTATAAAAGCAGAAAAGTATTCAATTGGGATGGTTACGTTTGCAGAAAAATCGAGAGCTATAGAGTAAGTTGTTATGAATTCCCTGTGAAGAGCTAAGTTTGTTACAGAGTGTTGTGATTTTCATAAGTTGCAGCCAGTGCACGTCTGCCAGTTTTCACTGAGTGGGTTATGTCCGAGGATGAACCTATAGAAAATATTTTGAGAAGGTTTCAATGTCATGGCCTTGCAGGAGCTATGATGACGCCATCTAAGGGTGCTCCGCCAAGTTCGTCACAGCCCAGACACAACCACAGACGAGGAGCCAATCTCAGGTCAATGACGAATTTGGTTCAGAGCATGAGGAAGAAGTTCATAGCACAACAGACTACATGATACCACGAGTTGAAGGCACACTAGAGGTAAGAATTCCTAAGAATGCTAGGTATACTGTTTCCATACCACCCATTGATTCTCGAGTAAAGGAAAATGGAGATCTAGTAGGATATGCTGCTGTTGTTAAATTTGTAGATTATAAACTGGGAGATGGTAAGACATATCCTCAGTTCAAGCCGGACAATTATCTAAAGATTAAGAAGAACCCAAGGATAGGGAGAGATGAATATGTTCCCCTGCCACATGTCCAGATTCTTGAGCGGTCAGGTCTGCTCAATTTGCTGAGATTACCTCATTTTGGATGGGGTGCAGAGGTTAATGCCGTGGTGCACATTTTACTTTCTTGTGTACACGGAGGGTACCTTTGGCTAGGAAGCAAGGTCGACCTGAACATCAATTTGATACATTGTATCACCGGCCTTTCCAAGACGGGTAAACACCCTGATATACAGACAACAGGAAAAACCAAGGACTCCAAGTTACCACAAGCCCTAGTAACTAAGTATTAGCTACAGAGAGGAGGACATGCTTATGACATTTCAAGCATAACAAATGAGACACTTAGATTCACTACCAATATGATCGAGGGCAGACTGCTAACCAAGGTTTGACCAAAGGAAGTTATAGGATCCGTAATTCACCTTGCCATACAGGTCACAGAGGGGGAACAGTTCAATTGGTCTCTATTCTTATTAAATATGCTTCAAGCAGATTGCTTGGTAGCTCAGGATGAAGCAAACCACCCTTTCCATTTCTTGTGGTTGCTTATACTTTGCACATTTGTCAGATGGAAGGAGCCGCCCCATACCCAGTTTCCGCAGATAGCAGGTGGCGCGCCCAGAGGAGTGTGCTATGCCAGCTTATGGGAGACCAACAGCCCAGCCAAGAAAACAGTCAATACGATGGTATTCAATGACTACTATAAGCTGTTGATGAAGGTCATTCAAGAGACACCACGGCTCAGCATGGAGACTATGGACATATATGATAGCCGGCTTAATTTTATGGCAGACAACCACTTAATCTATCTGCGATCGAAAAGGACTAAGCAGGATGATTGGGCTCCTGGCTCGTTTAGGATGACAGCATGGGACATCGAAGGAGTCACAAGAGACTTCGATGACCAATGGAAGCAGGAATATGAAGATACCGCACCACTATCATCAGACACTGCACAGACAGAACCCCAGGACAAGGACAAAGACAAAACAGACACCCAGACGCAATCTTCAACAGAAGCACCACTACCAGGGGAAAAGAGGAAAAATTCACAGCAAGTGCCATCAGAGGCACATAAGACAAAGAATGGAGAAGAAGGGCCACCAGAGACACAGCAGAAGAAAAAACAGAAAACCTCAAAGCCAGTTCTGAAGACCGCATTGACAGACGATGACTATGAACTCATCGCAACAAGGACGTGTGACACATTGAAGAACTCACTTGACACGATGAAGGAGTCACAAAAAAAAAGATAGAGCGCAATAGAAAAGTAGCTTCTAGACTTAAAAATAATTACAGAGAATACTGCCATGAGGTACATTCCATCGGTAAAGGCGACCGCCAGAGAAACTTCGACATCGTCGATGTCCCATGAGGAAAGCTTAGCAAAAGATCGCCTCAATACTGTGTTAATTCCACCAGGGAGTATCCGATTCCCTACGACAATGAAGGACCCACCAGCTCAGTTTAGACAACCCATCGAGGTTAACCTTGCAGAGTTTCATATTGATTAGTTGCAGATGATCCAGCAGCATCTAGGCGCAGAGCTCAGGATTAGAGAGATCGAGACTTACAAACAGAATACGCAGCTGAAGCAACAGAATGCAGCACTTGCTATCAGTGTTTAGAAAAGGGCAGATGAAGTACAAACATATGAGGAAAGAGAGCAAGATTTTTCTCAAGTTTTGCAGAGCATTGCATTGGAACTACCCCAATATAACATTGAGTTCGCCTTACCAGTTCCGCAGAAGCTAAGAAGAGTAGCAGACAGAGCAAAGGCTCTGGAAGAAACCGTGGCTAGGATGGATGAAGTAGTGGTCAGGATGAAGGTATACCATGAAGTGTAGATCGCTGAGCTTGAGGCTCGCATACGAGACACCTCCTAGGTAGACCAGAAAGCGCGAGTAGAAGCCCTTCAACTCACTTCTGCGCAGATGCAATCTCGCATCGACGAAGCATGGTTAGTACTAACCGATGCGACGAACACATGGGCCGAGTTAGATGAGCTGCCGAAGAAAGTAGAAATCCAACAAAGTATTCAGCAGATAGAGAATACTGTAGCAGTAGTGAAAGAAGAAATTAAGGTCTTAGCAGCTCTTCAAAAGATGAGGAAGACAAAGGAGATGAAATCCTTACAACAGGAAGCATAGCAATTAAGAACAAAGGAGATACACATTAATGACCTGCTTCAACCATACCAAGAGAAAATCGCAGAGATAGTCGATACGGTTGAATAGAAAATGAAGGAGTTCACTACCACTAGAGAGGAAACTGACGCCATAGAAGATGCCAGTATTAGTCAAGCTTTGCTTGACTCGGCACAAGAGCGTGTCGAAGTGATGCAGAAGGAAGTCGCAGGGCTTCGAGACAGGTTGCAGAGGACTTCACAGGAAGCCAAGGCAAAGCTACAGCAGGAGAAGTCCGCTGGAAGTGGCTCAAGGACGAGCCACAAGTAAGTGTTAGGGGACTATTGGAGCAGGGTCCCGCAGCTACAGAAGAAGATGCTAGTTTAGCGAAGAGATAAGTTTTGGCGAAAAGAAGATAAGACAGAGCTACGATGTCGTAGCACATTTCCAGCTGCAGAGCAGAGCCGAAAACCATGACTTTTAAGATAGAGAAGTCAAGAAAGGAAACGGTACCTAAGTGGCCGAGAAGAGAGAGCTCACCCAATGCATTGAAGGAAACGACAGAAGACAGGAGGGCTCAGCGACCCTCATAAAGGAGAAGGAGCAACAAGGCTGAAGCATTGAAGGCGAAGGACAGAAAAGCGAAGCGGTGCACAGTACCCATGATCAGCACCGGGAAGCATGGAAGACTGCAGAGAGCTATGGTGTGACGGAAAGCGACTACCTCAAGTACAGATATGGCTGACTGTCACTAGTTAGGGTTTGGGTTACTGTTGGGACAAGCCCACAATGTTGTAATGGCAAGACCTTCGGGCTGCCTATAAAGGGATATATTTTGTATTGTAAAAGGTTGGCATTTTGGACATTTTAGGCCATCCAGCTAGTTGGATAACATATAGTTAGCCATTGATTCTGTTAGCTCACAGTTATCTCGTATTGTAATAGAGTTGAGCTCTGGTTCTGTTATTAGCGGTAGCAATATTACTATAACCAGTAGCTGGCTTATAGAGTATGCATGTAACGATCAACAGGGATTGACAGAGAGGGAAGAGTATATTGTAGGATAGCAATATACAGAGGAAAAGAGATCTAAGAGAGAATATCTCGAGCTACATATGCGGTGCAGCAGAACTATGTTTTACCTTCCCCTGGGCTATAATAAAAACACAGTTCTGTGGACGTAACTTCCATCCTGGAAGTGAACCACGTTAAAATCAAGTGTTATGTGATTGGTTTATGTGTTATGTTTACTTATGCATTTCTCAGTTATTTCATGGACTTTGTCTGCAGTTTAATGAATGAAGGTGTTAATCAGTTCACAGTAACATAGAAGGATAAATATAAGTCAAAGTCTTTGGCATGTTGTATGTGGTTCATTTATGCTTTGCGTGAAACAGTCACCAGTCGTAGGATTGAACAGCCTTGTATGTTAAGTCTTGCACCTCGACATGAGAAACGCTAAGTGTGCTAGGCCGCAGAGGTAGGATATCATAGAGAGGTGATACCACATCGGCAGAGGAGCTGCGGTGCGTGATACCGTAGGTTAAGGACTTAGTGTTGGGCAGGAGCTGCGTGTCACACGCTGCACGACGACGCGGTAAGGTTGGAGATATCGCGAGTCAGGGAAAGTGTGCAACGTAGAAAAGGACCGCACGACGGTATAAAGGAATATCCTGTGGCTAGAAGAGCTGCGAGATGAGGAGATCGCATGACGTGAGCAGAAGATCATGTGATGTGCAGAGAAAGAGACCTCGTAGCTAGGGGAACCGCGAGCTGCAAGTAGGATCGCCACAGAACCTGGTCCAAGACACTTGAGTCCTTGGCCAACCCATTAGAATCACTTCAGGTGAGACTTCAGGCTGCTTTGCGATCTGTCACCGAAAGGGCCAGTGAGCTAGGGGTGTTGTTGGTTGATTATAGTAAACCCAGGTCTGCCCATCATAGCCAACAGACAAAGGGATGCAGACTCAAGTATAAGCCCCGTCAACAATGGACTATAGTTTTCTTTCTCTTCAATTCTTCCTCTTTCAATGTATCCAAAGGGTTCCTAATATAGTGCTTCAATGGGGTAATGGAAGGTCAAATCCGAGCGATCTCAAAGCATATGGAAGGCCAAGAGACAAGTGAATCGGATCCACATCAAGCAAAAATCCAAAACTATTTGGCCTTTTGCACACATCCTGATGTACGCGGGTTTAAGGGTCAAATCCTCGTGTATACGTGAGAAAGGGATTAAAAGTCGTGTATAGCAAATACTGTATGTTTTTAGGGATGATCTTGGAAACATCAAAGGTACAAAAATGGTCCATGGGGTCTAAAGAGTCTACAGAGGGATAGGGAAGGCCATAAAGGTGTGATCCACCATGTGTGGTAAATTCAGCTGTAATAGGTGTATTGGCGCAAGAGGTGGGAAAACCATTTACCTACTCCTGGTTGCTGATAATTATCGTAGTTTTTGGTTGGATGGAACCAAAATACTATCAGGGAATGGAGGTTGACGTTGTCAACATATGTAGAGGAGTGTAATAAAATAATCTATGGATGCTCAACAACAAGGAAAGGAAAAATGACAGAAACATCCATTTTTATTTGTACTTGGATGCATTGCGAGATGTAGCAACAAATATACCACGACTCATAGATGAGGTCATGACGAAGTATAGGAGGTTTCGATGGTTAGAAATAAGACTGCATGCCATCCATATTTAGGCATGACTTGACATAGAGAAATAGTGGTTGATGACATAATACAAGTTGACTGACACAGAGATGGATGCCATCATCGACAAATGGCCACTAGAGTGGAAGGTTCTAGTTAGCGCTGAGGAACTGGTGGACATAGAAAATGGACATACACTAGATATTCTAATCGATCAGGATAAGCCAAAGGAATCAAAAGAGGACTCATAGGAGGAATCGTCTGATACTTTGACATAATATAACTTGGAGAAGCAATAGAAAGAGGCGTAGACAAAGCACTGGTTTGAACAAGGCAAAGGGAGTAGTATTGCAGGGATCTCTAATGAGCAAGTGAACAAGGTAGTGTTGATGCCTAGAAAAATTCCAGGTACCTAGAAGTAGGGATTCTCCTTGGTGAATGATCCCAATTAGATAAGACACTATTTGGTGTGGGGAATCCATTCAGTTCATGGTTTCGGCTATCGTATCTTAAGTTCTTTAAACTTTGACTAGTTACGACCCAGTCCACCGCTTATAATATTTTTTTAAAGAATGATATGCAAGTGCCTAAGCTAAATGTAGGTCTAATCTAGATCTAAAAATAAAATATTCTATCCTCGGACAGGGAGCAAATTTAGAGTTCAAAGTAATGTACTGTAAATGCTCATGAAGGTCTAACAGATAGTCGTATTAACACAATAATCACATTCACACCAGAAAGAATACCAGAGGTAGCTCTAATATAATTAAACCATTTATTACCCTGACAACATAGAAATTTATAAAGACAAAACACATTCATGAACAAGGAAATAGTTCCAGTAGGCTAGAACAATATCATTGTATGATGTACATAAGCAAGAATAAATAGTTCTATAGTACGCGTTCCACACATTCCAATTAAATCTATGCGTAGGCCCTTTGTTCTGGTAGAATGATCCTTCTTATTAGCAAAGAGGTAGCTCTTTTACAACAATAGTCCAAAATTATTTCACCAGGAAAAATTCATTTCTCACTGCTCTACACCTCTTATTTATAGTGTTATGGGCTCTCGAGACTGACCTCGAAATAGAGCCAGATTCAGTTACAAAAAATCCTAAAAAAATCTGATTTGGCAGATTCATTATGATCACAAAAATAAATTGGGAAAACACGTTAGAACGCTCATGGTGGACCAGTTTGGGAAATTTAACAGTAGAGACTCAGGTTCACTTGCTAAAAATGATAGTTAGAACCTCTCCAGTTAGTTTGCAATGGTTTTCTTCATCTTTGCATTGTCATACAATGAAATCCCTTATAGCCTTCAATCAAGACTATATCTTCATCTGAAGCATCCACTGATGTAGCCTTTAGCTGACTTCATAATTTGCCAGCCTGAATTAGTGAACCATAGTACCTGCAATACATAAAAAGAACATCATGAGAGATCTGTCTGTTCTTCAAACAATGATATTCTTTCAATGGCGACTGTAACTAATCACCGTATTTTCAATTGTAATTTTAATGATCTGTGTCATTTATCTAAACAGAACAAAAACATGATGACTAATGCAATGTTAAGTAAGGAAAATATTTATTTTAAGTTTCAAGAGAAATATTTCTTGGTTTCCCCAATGGTTCATAGTAAAAAAAAAAATAGTGGTTGGAAGGTTCAGATCATCTCAAAGATGGATCAGGCCTGATCTGAACCGTTAGATCACGCAACCCTACTAGCTTCTTTTCACCCTTTTCTGGCCGTTGATTTTATCCTAGAGTCATCCTTATTCGTTGATCTATCCTGAAGTTGAAAATCGGGATTCCAATTTTTCATGACCAAAACCTTGGCTTTTTTGACTCTGACTTTTCACTTTCGCCCTTTGCGGAAAGCGAAAAGCGAAATTCAGGTTTTGCAATTTTCACAAAGTTTAAATTCCAAATTTATGCTTTCTGATTTTTTGCTTCCACCCTTGCATTTCTTTCTGAGTTGTTGATCTATGCAGAATCTTTCTAAACCGTTGATCTATGCGGAAGTTGAAAATCAAGATTCCAACCTTTTCTTGACCAAAACCTGCATTTTCCGCTTCCGCTTTACTGCTTCTTCCCTTCCGCTTCCTCCTTTTGGAAAGCGGAAATCAGAAATCTTATTTTCAATATTTTGCGAAGTTCAAACCTTAAATTTATGCTTCTGCCTTTCCACTTTCTCTATTTCTTTTCCACCTTTTCTAGCTATTGATTTGCACGGAAACCTTCTGGACCGTTGGATCTAAGACTGCGAAAGGTGAGAGGTAGAACCTTAACTTTTCTATTAATGAAAAAATGACTTTTCTGATTTTTCTTTTCTGCTCCTGGCTTTCCCAAGCCATTGATTTGTGCAGAAACCTTCTGGACCATCAGATCGTGCAACTACAGAAGGAGGAAGTCAGGTTTCAAACTTGTCAAGAGCAAACTTTGACCTTTTTCACTTCCGCTTTTCTGCTTCTTTTCGCACCATTGGTCTGTGCGGACTCATCCTTAGCTGTCAGATCACAGATCATGGAAAACAAAAAGCAGAACTCTAAATTTTTTATAAACAAAACTTTGCCCTTTTCCGCTTCTGATTTTCCCTGACCGTCAATTTGCACGGAAGCCCTTTGGACCATTGATCTCAAACCATGGAAAGCAAAAATTGGAACTTTAACCCTTTTATGACCAAAATGTTAATCTTTTCACTTCCTCTTTTCTACTTCTGCATTTCTTGACCGTTGATCTTATTCAGATTCAACCCTAGTCATTGATCTTAAATCAAAAGAGGAACTTTCAAATAAGGCTTGTTTCCAAAGTCATGCCTAAGGATTTCTTACCAAAAAGACAACTCAGGATTAGGAACATCTTTCTACTCAATATTCTAGGAAAGACTAGGCATGCAGGGAGGCTTATATGAGTTGGGAAACAAGGGAAAAAGTGCTTTGAAAAATAAAAATGTAAGGAGGGGCCCCAAAATGAAATTTCTTTTGGGGAAGCAGTTGTGGTAGCAATAATTGGAGACAAGCTAGTGAACATAGATATTTGACAAAACCTTCTTTGAACAACAAGATTTCCATATGGTACTACACTGTGAATGTTCAATGGTTACTTAAGTGTATTTCTCGAGACTTCTTTATACCATATTTATCCAGGGATCCAACTTTTCAAGCATCACATTTTATACCATTTCTATGGGAGTAGGGTAACCAAGAATTTGGTGTCTTGATAACTCTCCCAGGGTCAAAGTATGAAGTTCATTTTACCCCCTGTCTTTAAGTTGCCATCAGATAAGACTCCACATGATTAATTCAATGACTCCAAAATTGTCAAGGAATTACATGAAGGACCAACAGGAGGACATTTTTTTGGGGATACAACAACTCACAAGATATTACTGGCCAACTTTGTTTAAATATTCCCATGCATATGCAACAGGAGTGGTGGCAAAGTACTGTGGTTTCGGCCGGTTGTATTGCGGTTGCGGCTGGTTATACTGTGGCTGTAGTCTTTCTACTGGTTGTTTCTCTTCTCCCTTCATAAAATTGTATCCATAGCCCTTTCTTGGATAAAATCATATGCTCTTCAGTCCTTTTCTTCATGGCCAACTGATCAACGAAAATTGTAGAAAAGGATCGCTAGTTTTGACACAACCTTTTGGAGGTATACACATTCCTCGGACCGATGTCCTGTAGTCTGACAAATTCGACACCGTGGTAATCCTCCTTGACTTAATGGATTCAAATTTCCAGCCTATAAATATTTGTGAAAGTATGGGCATTGATCCCTATGATGCCCCTTTGTCCAGCATCGATTTCACCATACTTCTTCCTAGATTTATTTTCCCTTCTTAATATCTTGCAATTGAATTGTGATGTTCACCAATTGCGTATGGATCTGACTCATGCCAATCCATGTTTTTCCAACTACGGAAGTTTCCAATTTCATTGTGATTTCCAGATATTTTTCCTGAGATACGATCTTCTGTTGCATCAATGAAATCCGAATGTGTGTTACCAATGTTACGATAAACCATTTCTTATGTTGCACATCGCTCATTCCAAAATTGACCTTAGCCATAAAAGTTTTGAATCGCTTATCGAAATCCCATACTGATTCATTTGGGTACTTTTTTATTTCCTTCAACTCGGTAATGTACTTTGATTCACATTTTGGATTCTTAAACTCTTCAACTAGTCTAGTCCTGATCTGTGCTAAAGTTTTCTATGGATTCCCCATCAGTACTTGCACAAATTTCATGTACCAATCCAATTCTTGGCCTTGAAAAGTTGTTGCTAGTTGTCCTTTCTTGATATCTTCATCTTGTACTTACTTACTGTCCATACTACTTCACATAAGAACCAATATTGCTCAGGATCTTTAGTCCCATTGCCCTAGAACAAGGGTAGCTTTAAGTCATCACCTGCCATTCTAGGTCTCCTCCCAATTTTCTTCGATTCACTACTCTTACTACTGTGTTGACATGCATGAAAACCCTATGAGGAACTCATGTTTCGTCCTCCTAAGTTTGGTGCAGTGCATGGAGTTGAAGATATGTTGTAGCTTTAGGTTGGTCCTCCTTTTAGTTCAGGTGTACCTTGGTTGTCTCCTTCGTCATTGTAGGGTCTCTTAGTCCCTTTTGGTCCCTTCTCGTGGTTTTCCATTCCAATAACACCAAGAATCTCCTCAGTCGTCCTCCTCTTTTCTTGCTGGAAACTCGCTCCACTTCACAAGAGACCACGCTCTTCCATAGTTTCCCTCATAGTCTCATCATAACTTCTATCCATATACCTCATATAATTCCATCCAACCCCTCACCCTTACCCACAGCCTCTGCACACCAGTGCTTTACTCGTTGGAATTCATTTTTAGTAGTAATTTTTCGCATATGAGCATCTTAATCCACAATTTTAGCGATAATAGAAATATCTCCCTTGGTCATTTAAAAGAATTCTCTTTCTGTGTCATTGTAGGGTTTGACTGTGTTGACAGCGAACTCAGTAATATATCCCTCCAAAATGTTGTCTATCCAAACATCGACAAACCTTGAAGCTTTTTTATTTACCCTTCGCAATTGTTGAATTAGATCTGGAGTCCACTCATCAGGTTCACCTCCTTAGAAAATTTTATTTTGGAAGGTAATTTGCGCCAAGCACTTGTACAATACTATTGGGAACTCAATGAAGAATATATCATGAATATCATAATAGATATATCTCCCCAACCAATCCTCTATTGTCAACCTAGGGTTTTGATTCTCTTCTTCCTCAAACTCTCACACCTTCTGATCAAACCAGTCCTGAATGTCCGGTTTCGTCGGATGCCATAACATGTCCTGTTATAACTTATTTTACCACACCAGGTAGATCACACATTTATGGCATTTCCCGTCCCTCTGTAGACTCCTTGGACCCCATGTACTCATATTATGCTTTGATGTTCCAAGATCATCCCCCAAAATTTCCTGTTTATACATATACGCGACTTTTAAAGCAATACCCCCGCCTATACGCAACTTTTGACCTCAAACCTGCGTACATTGGGATGTGTGCAAAATGACAATTTTTTTTGGATTTTTCATCATTTGAGTCCAAATAATTTGAATCTTGGCCTTCCAAATGCCTTGAGAATGCTCGGATTCGACCCTCCATTACCTCTTTGGTGTGCTATATAAGGAACCCCTTGGATACATTGAAGGAGGAGAGATTGAAGAGAAAGGAAACTATAGTCCATTGTTTCCTCAGGTTTTCTTATACTTGAGTCTACATTCTTTTGTCTCTTGGAGAACATAGTGTTCTTCCCAAAATTTCCTGTTCTTTGTGAGCTTGATATCAGGAGATGGAGGATTGAATTGGTGGAGGACTCGGTTTCTCCAGTTCACAGAAGTGCCGACATAATTTTTCACTATTGTATCTCTGATTTATTAATATAAATATCTTTTCCTATCCAATTCATGTGCATTTTAATATGAGTATTGAATCCATGGATGTATTTAATTGTGTATACATGGTTGATTATATATGCTAGGATAACTATAACACACACACACACACACACACACACACACACACACACAGTCACGTATGCTTTGGTTTTGAGCTTTGTTTGGGAGATTGAGTGTTGCTGGGTGATTTTTAATGATTGCTGAGGCTTCTTGGGTATTGTTGGTGTCTATATACAACCTCTGTTTCTGACCAGAGACCCCTTTCGATTTGTTTTTAATTAGGTTTTGTTCTTGTCATTCATCTCTTCTTTTTTGTTTTGGGATTAGTGCATTAGGTCTCTTTTATCTTGGAGCCTTGTTTGCTACTTTCTATGAGTGCTTGCAGGGTATGAGAATTGTAGAGTTTGTTAGTGATTTTTATATCTCATTTATTTTTAAAAGTACAAAAATATGTTTTATTTTGCATACTTATGCATTCTTTAATTTGCATGGAATGGTACTTGCATTAGGTTTTTCTTATTAAATTATAGTCAGGTGTTTATTTAGGAATGATTGCACTCTCATTTAAAGGAAGAAACTTGCATCTCATGAAGTGGCATACCCTGTTTTTCATTTGACAAAGATTTGCAATTGGCATGGTTGGTTAGGTGTGCACTTTTATTTCATTGCTAAGTCTTCATATCACTAGTTACATAGCCATTTCCTTTTGAGAAATTACATCCATTAAAATCAATGCTTAATTAAGATTAACTACACATTTTTCTTTTATATGGTTCACCAACAAGATTAGGTTTTAGAGTCTTGGAATAGTTCATTGTGAGTCAATTCTCTAAGACTACTAAACAACAAAAATTAGGTGTCTATCCAAGAGAGAGTGAGAAATCCTTGGTATAATTAGTGTTTCTCAGGAAGCTCCTCTCACACATGAGTCAAGCATGAGGAAACGTACGCGATTGTGATTGGGATTACCCCTGGTCACTTTCTATGAGTGCTGGAGATATTTCTAGGATCGTATTCGTATCTGGGGGCCTTTGAGGTATTGATTGGTGTACCTTTGCGGTACCGGTTGTGCTTTCAGGATTTGGGCTTTGCTACCCTACCCATACGGTTGATCTTTCCTGTGACTGTCTGCCTAAGCATTGATTATATTGGGGTGACTTTAGTTTCCTTACCTAGGTATCACAGGGGTTACTTTCAGAGGTCATTCTATAGGTGTCTTGGCCAGGTAGGGGTCAGACATATATTATAGCTGATTTTACCACTATAGGTGAATCACACTTGTATGGCCTTCCCCTGTCCCTCTGTAGACTCCTTAGACCCCTTGGACCATTTTTTGTCCTTTGATGTTTCCTTGACCATCCTTAAAAACACGTGAAAAATGATACACGATACTTTTAAACCCTTAATCACATATATATCCAGGTTTGACCACTAAAACCGTGTACACCGAGATGTTTACAAAATCCAAATCCTTTTGGAGTTTTCCTTGACATGGATCCGACTCACTTGACTTCTGGCCTTCCCTATGCCTTGAGATTGCTCGGATTCAACCTTTCATTACCCCTTTGAAAATCTATATAAGGAACTCTATGGTACATTGAAGGAATATGAGAGAATTGAGAGCAAAGAAACTATAGTCCATTGTTTCCGGAACTTATGCTTGAGTCTGCATCCCTTTGTCCCTTGGAGCACTTTTGTGTTCTTCCCAAGCTTTCCTTTTGCTTGTGATCTTGCTATCGAGAGATGGAGGATTGAGGTGGTTGAGGCCCAAGTGGGGGATTCAGTTTCTCTGATTCGCAGACGTGCTGACAGAGGTTGTATCTATTGTAATCTTTGATTTTATATTAATATAAATATCTTTTCCTATCCAATAATGTATGTTTGAATGAATATTTCATCCATGGGTGATTTCAAATGCTTATACATTATTGATTATATATGCTAGAATAGATCTAACACCAATATATATAGTATGCTTGTATTGTTTACTTGTTGTTGAGGACATAATCTATCAATTCAAGCTAAAGTTGGAAATCTCAATGGGGATCTACTTCAACCATCCATAATAAGGTACGAGCTCTGATATTTTAGTGTTAGATGTTTAATTTCTATTGCATATTGGAAAGGATTGATTTATAGAGTCAAGCTGTCTGTTGTGGTACCCCAAGAAATAGGAATTTCTCTCCATAATAGAATTGGCGACTCCACTGGGGAGTTCCTAGTAGTTGTCCTTTGGGGGTTTTCTATCGGCATTCAATGACTTTGAATTGCTCTTTCTCTCTTGTTTCTGTGTCGGGTCTGGGGGCATGTTTTCCTGGTAGTGTCTGATTGGTGTGAAGTTTGTCTCAGCTTGTCTATTTGCCTTGATTTTTATGCACCTTTCTTCCTGTACACGAGTTTTGAACTCACAGTCGTGTATACACATGGTTTTCTCTGTTATTTCTGTGTATACACGCAGGTTTACTGCGAATAGTCACGTATGTGCTTAGTTTTGCCTTTTAGTGGAAGTTAAATGGTTGTTGGGTGAGTTGTGATGATTGTTGAGTCTCCTTTGATACTGCCAGAGTCTGTATACACCTCTGTTTTTGACCAGAGACGTTTTTTTTAGGCTAAATTTCTTTTTTAAGAATGTTCTTGTCATTGCATTTTCGATTTTTTGTTTTGGGATTAGTGCATTAGAATTCTTTTACCTTAGTGCTTTGCTTGAGTGCTGCTTGAGTGTGCGTGTAGAGTCTGGGGGTTGTATAATCATTCTCTTGCTTTTTGTATCTCATTTTATTTCAAAAAATCCAAAATATTTTACTTATCATCATGCATTGCATTTTGCATAGTACTTGCACTAGATTTGCTTTGGATTAGTAGTTAGGATCTCATATAGGAAAGCTTGCATTTATCATTTGAAGAAAATTGTGCATTTCACGTAGTAGCATACCCTGTTTTCATGGACACAATGCATTTGCATTGATTGTTAGGTGTGCATTTTACTTCATGTTGTGTCATAACACCATTAGTTGCACGACCATATCCCTCTTTTGAGTAATAAATCCAATTAAAATCAACGCTTAATTAAAATGAACCACACTATTTTATTTGATAGGGTTCACCAACAAGATTAGGTTTTAGGGTCTTGGAATAGTTCATTGTGAGTAAATTCTCCAAGACCACTAAACAACAACATGTATGTGTCTATCCAGGTGAGTGTGTGAAATCCTTGGTATAACCAGTGTTTCTTAGGATCCTCCTCTCAAAAGGGAGTTAAGCACGAGGCAGTGTGAGTGGTTATTGATTGGGATGACCCCTAGTCACAACTGAGTAGCACCAGAGATATTTCTAGGATTGTATTCGTATCTGGGGGCTCTTTTGAGAGTTTTGGGCTTTGCTACCCTACCCATATGGTTAACCCCGCTTGCGACTATCTGCTTGAGCATTGATTATATTGAGGTGGCCTTAGTGGCCTTACCTAGGATATTGAGGGGGTATTTTGTAGGGTTTATTCTGTAGGTGTCCCAGCCAGGTTGGGGTCGGACAACACAGTCACTTTACACGTTGAAGCTGAGGGCCACAATAATTGGTTACGTACCTCCGCTTGTTGTGTATGGGAGTCTCAAGCCTCTCCTAGGCGAGACATACCTGCTTCATTCGGGAGCTCACTTATCCTACCCTTGATTGCTTGCATTTGGATTTAGATTTTAGTGGTGATTGCTCTGTGCATGATAGCTTGCCTAGCGTTTGTGTAGATAGAGAGTCTTTTCTATTTTTTGAGTCATTGTGGATTCAGGTGTGGCTCCTCGCCATTCTTGTCGTTTAGCAGGACTTTTACCTTCTACATCTCCTCCTCCTTTGGGAGAGAGAAATAGATAGTCCAGGCGGACTACTTCGCACATTGATTCACACACCATGGGAGACCATATAGAAGGTATTCCTGAACCACCTTCTCCCATTCAGGTGGAAGATGGGGAGTTTACACCTAACTATGATACTTCACCCGACTTGACTGAGTTAGGTCTTGTGATTTATGAGATAGGAACCTTTCATGATAGACCTACTTACTCTAGGGTTTATTCCCCATTGACGCATCGCCGGTATGGAATGCCGGAGGATGAGGAGACTCATTTTGAACTCGCGAGCACTAGTTATGGTAGTTATGGTATGTATGGTTTTCCCACACGTGATTTGGTATTTCATATCGAATCTGAGTTCGAGCCTAACACTATGCCTGGGGGCACTTTCATTCCTTACCATACGGAGAGGTTTGGGAGCACTAGTCACATTGCACCTCCCAGTGGTGGAAGCTACATCACATATTCCTCCTAGGTCTATGGTTATTGGGCTATAGGGCAGACCTGGGTTTTATACCATTAACTTTGCACCAACAAAAGACCCACAGTGTTGGCCCTTTCAGCAACAACCTGCGAACAGGTTGCAGTCTCACCCAAAACAGCTATGGGGTGTCGTAGAATCAGGTTTCTACAAGCAGCAGAGGGATATTACTGTACCTTTAGCTTCTAACAAATGATAATCATTAAATACAGAGCTCTGATATTACTTATTTAGCTTCGTGATTAGATAAAAAAATAATGCCTTGCTTAACCCTTTACTGGGAATTCACAGCGAAGTTAATATTTAGCAGTGATCTTACTTATTAGTTATATAATTATTAATTCATAAAAGAACATAACAACAACACAACATAACCACAACACACGATATAATGTGGTTCACCCCCAGTTTAGGGGTTATGTCCACAGAACTGTGTTTTATTCAACTCTTTACAAAAACCACAGTTTTGATCTACGCACTCAGCTGCAGATCCCTTCAAGTCCTCAAAGCCACGCACACAGCTGCAGGCCTCTATGCACACAGTTACAGATCTTCTTAATCCCCCAAAAACCCTCTATGCACACAGCTGCAGAGGTCATCCATGCACACAGCTGGGACTTAACCTTTCTTACAAACAACCCTTAGCTTCGCATCAATTCATATTACATCAAAAGCCTAAACTGACTTCTTTACAAGAGTGCTTATTTATAGTGCACTTATTACAAAACCATGGGCTTAAACCATGGGCACCCCGAACCCTAAACCCTGGACTTAAACCATGGGTTTATTACAAAAAAGAAGGTTTTTACTCAACCCCGACACCCCTAAGACTGTTTTGAGTCGCAAATTCGCTTACAAACTTCCACAAAAACTGTGGAGTTTTCAAAATTAGGGACCGTTAAGGTTCGCGCCCCAACAGGCCCCTAAGACTCACCAGTGTCCCGTCCCAGGATAGTCTGCTGCTTTTCTGGTGGGAGAATTTTGTTGGCAAAGATAGAAAACAGCTTGCTACGGCTGCATCGTCGTCCCTTCTGCTACTGATACCACGACCGCGGCTTGCTTGATCCTTCATCCTTTCATCCTTAGTAGAATACAACCATCTCTTATGCTGCTGTCTACCTCTGTCATATTTATGGTGGTCATGGGGGTCATTGGGCCTTCTATCAGTGACCCCATCCTGACCTACACGGCAACCAAACTTCAACCTTCAAACTTTGACAGTCTTCAACACTTCGTAGCTTTGAGAGCAGCTACATTATAGTCTAGTACCCAATTCCAACTGCTCTTGGTACTTAGACTGCCCTTCTTGCTGTTACTTCTGATTAATGGGTCCCGGTTTGTCCCTGTACTTCTTTAACCTACTTCCATTCACCATGGAAGGTAAAAATTCTCCATTCAATTTAGCTAACTGGACTGTGCCACCATTAGTAACTCTCTGCACTATGTATGTTCCTTTCCAATGTGTCTTGAACTTCCCCGGGAATTTCATGAATTTACTGTCATATAAAAGCACAAGATCACCATTCTGAAACTGCTTCTTCATAATGTGTCTATCATGCCATGCTTTTTCTCTAGCTTTCTGCACTTGCTGCTGGAACCCTGCAATGAATCTGTCCTCTTTAATTTCTATTATCTTTTCCAGCCTTTCTTTCATCACATCTGGGTCATCCATCTCTGTGAAAGTAGATATTCTGAGGCTAGGAACAATGTACTCCATGGGAATGACTGCTTCTTTTCCATAAACCAACCTAAAAGGTGTATGGCCTATCAACTTATTGTAGGTGGTTCTATAAACCCATAGTATTTCTGGATTTCTAAGATCCCAATCACTTCTGTTAGCATTGCAAACCTTCGTCAGAGCATGTTCAAGGATCTTGTTAAAGGCTTCGACAGTTCCATTTGCTTGAGGATGATAGGCAGTACTCTTCTGATGATATACTTAAAATTATTCAGTCAATACTTCAATAGTCTTATTTAAGAAATGTGATCCTTGATCACTCATAAGAATTCTAGGACACCCAAATCTTGACAAGATGTTATCGAAGATGAAATTCGTGGCTGTAGTAGCACTACAGGTCTTGACTGGTTGAGCTTCGGCCCAATGAGTAAGGTAGTCAGTTCCTGTAATAATGTATCTTGCTCCGGATTTCTTTGCAGGGGGATTGATAGGTCCAACAAAATCAATAGCCCATTTATCAAAGGGTTGTAAAGTTACCTGTGGAACTAGAGGCATCTCATCCCTCTTGGATGGTTTTCCTGTCCTCTGAAAAATGTTGCAGCTGTGGCAATACTCTCTTGCATCCTTATGAATCGTGGGCCACCACAATCTGGCTGTCAGAATCTTCTGTGCTGTAGATTTTCCTGCGTAATGACCTCTTGATGTGCCAGAGTGTGCCTCAGCCAAAATTAATGGCTTTTCATGCTCCAGGATGCATCTTCGTAGTATTTCATTTGGTCCCATCTTATATAGCTGTCTTTCTATTAAGGTAAAGTCAGCTGCTCTAACCACCAGCTACTTCTTCTGCTGCGTTGTCATTTCGGCGAGTGCAAAACCTATAGACAAGTACTGAACAATATCCTGGAAATAATCATCAACCATATGGATGGAAAACAACTGGGCATCAGGAAGACCTTCGTCGAAACTAATGGGCTCTTCTTCTGACTCGAGCCTCGACAAGTGGTCAGGACCTAGATTCAGTCTTCCAGGTTTGACTATGATCTCAAAGTCATATTCTTGAAACAGAATCAACCATCTGCAGATCCTTCCACCTAGCACAGGCTTGTTAACCAAATACTTCAAAGCAGAATGGTCAGTGAACATCTTAAAATGAGATCCTAACAGATAATGTCAAAACTTCTGCAATGCATAAACCATAGCTAGACCTTCTCGTTCTGTAGTAGTATAATTTTTTTTTGCTGTGGACAGTTTTCTACTTGCAAAAGAAATAGGGTGATCAATATTACCTTCACCTGACTAAGCTAATACTATACCCAGAGCAATGGAGGATGCATCGACATGCACATGAAACTCTTTATTCCAGTCAGGGAATACTAAGATAGGGGCAGTTACCATCTTTTCCTTCAAAATATCCAAGCTTGCTTGACACTCAGGTGTCCATTCAAACCTAATATCTTTCTTCAAATGCTTTTCCATAGGGGCTGTTATATGAGCATATCCTTTAATGAATTTCTTGTAATATCCAGTATGACCAAGCGTAGTGCGTAGTTGTTTAACAGACTTCGGAGGTGACAGGTTCACAATAATGGCTATCTTCGCAGGATCTATCATCAATCCTTGCTTACATACAATGTGACCTAGCAGAATTCCAAAAGGGGCACAGAAGATACACTTTTTCAAGTTCAAGAAAATCTAATGCTATCTACATTTGTCCAGCATAAGTCTTAAACTAGCTATGTGGTCTTTTAATAACCCGAAGATAGTCCAATCATCAAAATAAACTTCTAAGAATTTATGTATGAATTCCTTAGAAGAAGAGATGACTACTCTAGAAAACATGGTAGGTGCATTCTTTAATCCAAAGGGCATAACTGTATACTGGAAGGATCCCATCTCTGTAGCGAAGGTTGTCTTGTGTCGATCTTCTGGAGCAATTCTAATCTGATGGTAACCTGAAAATCCATCAGTAAAAGAGTACACTTCTTGACCTCCAACATTGTCTAAAACTTCATATGTAAAGGGAGTGGGGAAAGGGTCATGTAAACAGGCATCATTCAGCTTTCTCAGATCGACACAGATTCTGATTTCTCCCTTAGTCTTTTTTTCTTGCACCACCATAGGACTGACCCATTCGGACTCTTCAACAGGCTCAATGATTCCTGCAGCAAGCATCTTATCCAGCTCCATTCAGACTTTTTCCTTATATTTAGGGTTCAGCCTATAAGGGCACTGTTTCACAGGCTTCGCATCAGGTTTCAAAGGGATCTTTATCACTCCTATATCACCAAGGATACCTTTCATCTCTGAGAACTTCGTCGAAAATAGGTCCCGATATTCATGGAGAAGTTGGGTCACCTTGCTCACCATTTCGTCATCCCAATAATCTCCAATGGTAGCATACTTAGGGTTTTCTTTTGACCCAATGTTTACGGTCCGCGTATTCAAGGGCTGAGTCACTTTAGGTGCTTCAACTGCTGGTCCATTTACTTCGCAGTGTCCTTCTGACTCAGGAATGTTAATGTTGCGCGGATCGTCATCCTCGTCAATTGCGAGGTTATAACATTATACTGCATTGGCTTCTTGTTCCTTGCAATCAAGTTGGTATTCTGCTATTTCTTGATCATCAAATACTTTAGTATGGGTCAACCTAACAGCTATGTCCAAAGCAGGATAAACCTCATTAATAGAAAATGTCAGCACAAAACTATCAACAAGACAATCCCAACTTACAGTACCGTGGCGAAGCTCGACCTCTGCATACCAGTTCTTTGCTATAGGTTCCAAGGTGTGCACAAACCTATGTAGCCATTCTTCACAAGGTACATTCTTCCATGCTTCGTAGCATTGCTCCAAATGTCCCTGAGGACTGGTCGTACCGTTAAACCTGCTTCGCACCTCCTAAGGTTGGTCCCTGAATCTTAGGCAAAGGGACTTCTGGCACGCTTCCCAACTATGAATGTACTTTTTGTGACCATTCCCCCATCTGGCTGCTGTGGCTTTGAATGCTGAATCTAGAGTCTCCATTTTCTATGAGTCTGGTACCTGCTCCGAGAATTGCACAATAAACTCTTCTGGTTCTGTCGAACCATCAAAAATAGGTACGGTTCTTGTCTGTGAACTAAGCCATCTGAGAGACTTGGTAATTCTTGGACATCTATGTCCATGTAGCTCATACAGTCTATTCTACCAATTCTCTAGGCCATCATTTGAATCCATCATGCATGAGCTGTCACACTGCCAATCCATGATACCTTTGGTAGTAGGATCAACATAATCTTCTTCCTTCGCTGTGATATTGTAGATATGGTCCAAAACATCCTGGTCTTCATCTCTTACTAGCTCGGTGTACCTCTTTCCTTGAGAAGGATCCAATGGGACTATGACTCTCAGTCCTTTCCCTTCGAAATTCATCTACCTCTTCTTCAGGTTGATTACTGCATCATTATCTATTTCCCATTCAATGCCTAGTAGTGATGGATAGGGGTTACTGTCATCAATTATTTCAATTACCTCAAAGTCTGCTAACTTTACTGACTCCATCAATACCAACTAATACACTAGGGAGTCTTCCTAGGGGCACAATCTTCTGCTAATTGGCTAATCTCAACTGTATAGGGGACCATTCCAGAGTAGGTTTTCCCATTTGTTCCCATGTCTGCTTAGTTAAGACATTTACTTCTGATCCTAGGTCTAGGATGACATCAGTCATGTCCTATTCTCCTATCTGAGCATTCAATCTCATCTCCTTGCCAGTTCTTCTGACTCTATGAACAATTTTATCCTTACCAGAACTTCGCTGAGGTTTACAAGAAGCAATAACTTTCTGCAACTCATTTAAAGCATTATGGTTTCTTAAGAGATTCATACAACTCTGTAAAAAGGAGGACAGGGTACTTACTTTATCCGTCGAAGCTTCTTGCGGTTGTGACTGCTACTGAGGTTGTTGTGCAGGTACTACTAATGTGTTGGGGTCAGCAAAGTCTCTCTTGGCTTCCATAAATGTCTCTTTTTCTCTTTTGACGTCAAATTCTGGGATTTTTTCTGGGGCCTTTTGAACCCAAGCCTCGGCAGGCTGTTTGTCCTTGTTCTTCACTTTCGTTGTAGCTCCACTCATGGTAACAACATTAATGGCTGGGACAGGTTGTTGCTCCACAACAATCAGCTGAATATTCTAAGTAGGGGCACTATTTATTTCTTGAATATTCACGATCAGCTGCGGGCATTGCTCAATCACATGGTCGACAGCTCTGCTTTATCGACATGTTGTAGTTGGGTTCCGACAGTCTCTAGCTAGACGTCCTGCCTGGTTACAGTTATAGCACACAACCTGGCCTCGACCTCTGCCAGCCATACCACCACGACCACGACCTCCAAAAACTCCGTGACCTGATGTACTACCATGGTAACCATATCCATCATTGCCTTGGCCATCATTTTGTACTCGATAAGCATCGTAAGTTCGTTTTCTCATGAGGTCAAACTGCGACACTCATCTTCATTGTGTCCCATTGATTTACAGAACTTACAATAAGGGTTCTTAGGGACTTGCACATACCTCTGCAGAAGATAGCAGTCTTCAAGTCGATGCTGGCTAGTTGTCCTACAGATCTCACAATATAGAACACTAGGGTTGAACGGGTTTGGTGCACCAGAATTCAAGAAATTTCTTACCGCAGGACATTGTTCCTTGTCGTGACCCTCTGTCTGACATCGTGTACACCAAACCTCTTCGCGACTGGCTTTCCCTTTTTTCATATCACGAAGCTCCAGAGACATCGCTGCCAACTGCGCTTGTATTTGAGCGATACCAGAATTATCTTCGACATGGGCTGTTTCAAGCTTCATAGTGATTTCCAAAGCCTCCTACTGATCCGCAACCTTCTGTTGCATGAGTGGAGTCCTGATGTGTAGTAACAGAGCTGCGATGAACCATTCCTTATGCTGCACTGGTCCAATAGTGAAACTGACTTGATCTAGAAGAACTTTGAACCTCTGATCAAAGTCCCACACTGATTCTCCTCACCTCTGCTGGATTTCCTTTAGCTCAGTGATACACTGCGACTCTGATTTAGGCTTCTCAAATTCCTTTATCATTGCTGCTTTTATATTAGCCAAGACATGGTTCTGAGTACTGGAATACTTCATGAACCAGGTCAAAGCGCGGTCTCTAAAAGAAGTAACCAACTGTGCTCTTCTTGTATCTTGATCCGTAATGTTCTTAGCAGTCCACACTGCTTCGCATAAGAACCAGAACTGTTCTGGATCCTCTGATCCAGTTCCTTTGAAAACAGGGAGCTTAATGTCATCATTCATATGGGCCATCACGGATCTAGGGGGGAGGGAGGGGGACTGTTAGTAGGCGGGGGAGAACTTACTGGGGTAGACTGACCTGCGGCAGGAATAGTCGGGCTAGGGTTACTTTCAGACTACGACGAGTTCTCAGGGATAATAGGTCTTCGCTGCGGGGTTACTGGAGGGTTTCCAACAGAAGAGGTTTCTTCAAGCTCTGAGGCTGCTGGACTTACGGGGTTAGACTCGATATTCTGACCTAGGGTATAGGACTCAAAATTTCTCATGTACCTTTTTCCACTTCACAGCAAACCACTTTGCTCGTCGAAGGTGCTTTCACTTGTAAACATAGATTAGTAATACTAAATCTAACAGTCGGATTCAATAAGCAATATACCCTTTTCATCCAATAGCATTTTAATTCTCAAACTAAATGAATTCAAGTACTTACCCCTTGGTCCTTTGAAGAACTGCCATTTGGATTCACTGAAGGACGTACTTGTGTCGATGGCAAACTCTGTCACAAATGCTTCAAGGGTTCGCGTTGTCTAGAAATCAATAGCGTGGGATATCTCGTTGTTCACCCTTTTCAATATATTAATTCTTGCGGGGGTCCAATCAGTAAACTGACCTTCTTGGAATTTCATGCTTCTCTCTGTTAACCTAGATAACCACTGGTGCAACTCTATGTGGATACTACCAAAGAAAATTTCATAAACATCAGAAAAAACATACCTTTGTAAAAAGTCGTTTGCACTACGACGCGGATCTTTGTTCTCTTGTACAACAAAGTTAAGATAAGTCTCTTCAATCCAATCACTGATTTCTTTCAATGAGGGTCTCCAAAACATATCCCTTGAGGTACGACGTAAACCCCTCTTGAGCAGATACTGAGTTCAACCGGCAACGGAACCAATTTGTTGGGCTATAGGGCAGACCCGGGTTTTATACCATTAACTTCACACCAACAAAAGACCCACAGTGTTGTCCCTTTCAGCAACAACCTGCAAACAGGTTGCAGTCTCACTCGAAACAGCTATGGGGTGCCACAGAATCAGGTTTCTGCAAGTAGCAGAGGGATATTACTATACCTTTAGCTTCTAACAAATGATAATCATTAAATACAGAGCTCTGATATTACTTATTTAGCTTCGCGATTAGATAAACAAACAGTGCCTTGCTTAACCCTTTACTGGGAATTCAAAGTGAAGTTAATATTTAGCAGTGATCTTACTTATCAGTTATATAATTATTAATGCATAAAAGAACATAACAACAACACAACAGAACCACAATACATGATATGACATGGTTCACCCCCAGTTTAGGGGTTACATCCACGGAACTGTGTTTTATTCAACTCTTTACAAAAACCATAGTTCTAATCTGTGCACTCAGCTGCAGATCCCTTCAAGTCCTCAAAGCTGTGCACACAGCTGCAGATCTTCTTAATCCCCCCAAAACCCTCTACGCACACAGCTGCAGAGGTCATCCACGCACACAGCTGGGACTTAACCTTTCTTACAAACAAGCCTTAGCTTCGCATCAATTCATCTTACATCAAAAGCCTAAACTGACTTCTTTACAAGAGTGCTTATTTATAGTGCACTTATTACAAAGCCATGGGCTTAAACCATGGGAACCCTTAACCCTAAACCCTAGACTTAAACCATGGGTTTATTACAAAAAAGAAGGTTTTTACTCAACCTCGACACCCCTAAGACTATTTTGAGTCGCAAATCCGCTTACAAACTTCCACAAAAACCGCGGAGTTACCAAAATTAGGGATCGTTAAGGTGCACGCCCCAACAACGGTTAGAGATCCTATTAGGATACTAGATCCGAGATGAGTGGCTATAGAGATCCTACTTCCAGAATGTATATTCCTACTTCTAGAGCATATGTTCCTACTTACGAAGTGTCTCATGGGGCATCTCATGCGATGACTTATGGACCTTATTATGGGACGCAATATGGATAGGGTTCTTCACCTTATGGGGGAAGGTATCAACAAACTGCTTACTCTCCAAATTACAGCTTTGTAGCTCCGAATAGTCAAGGTCCACCACACTATGGTGCTTCCATGCCACCCTATTCGGGTCAAACGGGAGGAGGGCACTATGGCCAAGGCCATGGTGGTAATCAGAATTATGTGAATCAGAACTATCAGGGAGTGGTCCATCAACGTCATCATCTTAGGCTCCCTTTCCTCGCAATGTTGAATCTTCCTAACTTGTTGAGATTAACAAATGATCCTGTAGCTCATGAACCGGCTTGGCCAGCTGTCCCTACTAAGCTTCCCTCGGACATACCCAAATTCGAGGGCAAACTAGGAAAGGATTTGAGCAAACATGTTACTACCTTTCACCTATGGTGCTCTTCAAATTCCTTACACCAGGACTCCATCCATTTAAGGCTATTTCAATGCACCCTTACAGGGCCTTCCGCGAAATGGTATATAGAGCTACCTAGGGGGGCATTTTCTTTGTTTGACGACCTAGCGATGACTTTTCTTAACCACTTCCAGCTACTAGTGCGTTATGATGTTGGTACTGAACTCTTGTCGACATTTTGGTAGGATAAAGCCACACATATCTTGGATCATATCCAAGAGTGGCATAGACAGAAGAGGTTAATTAAAGCCTTTATACCGCCAAAATTCCTCCTCGAATGGTTCCTTAAGTTGTTATTGCCGTGTATAGCGAAGGATGTTTCTACATCCGAAGTGTAGAATGAGGAACAAGCTATTTTTAGGGCGCAGGAACTGGACTTGATTTATGCTCAGTCTAGTTTTTTATATGAGATCATTCCCAATGCCTCGCATTCTAGTTTCGACCCCAAAGTTAAACCTAGACCACATGCCAATGCCATTGTTGGTTGTGCAAGTGCTAAACCTGTGGATTCAGTTGCAAAACAAGTTAGTCAATTTTCAATCAACCAATCTACTTCAGGACAAGCCACAGCTTCATCTCAACCCGCCCAAACGGCGAGTGTACTTTTGGTGCAATCATCAGACTAGAAGGGTAACCAACAGCCCGGATGGAATAAAAAGAAGGGTAAGAATAATCGTAAGGGTGGGAATAGGAATGAGAATGATAATAATGACAAGAATGCCTGTAATGATAGGGGGGACAAGAAAGCTAAACGTAAGGTTAAATTCCCTTGCAAATTGTGTAAGGACGATCACCTCACTTACTTGTGCCCTCGTATCGATGAAGCCTCGAGATTCTTGGCATAGGGCCCAGCTGTGTTAACTAACCCTTTACCTCCCAATAAAAATATGAACTCTAGGACCCATGATCAGTATGGTGGTGATCAAGATCCGCTGGAGGGTAGTGTTCATGGTTGCATTAACATGGTACGTGTTGCAAAAGTTGTGACCCGTGTGAAGGACTATGGTTCGTCACAACCCAGCCCAAGAAAGGAACTTGATCCACCAGGGTCTCCTTTACATATTGAGAAACCTGTGGATAAACTTGAAGCTGCACCTCACATTCATAAGGGAGTCCTTAAGTGTTCAGGGCACAATCCTAATGCTCGAGCCGCCCAGCACTATTCAGTTGTCGAGGATTTGGGCCACACTCCTTGTGCGATGTCTGCATTGGAAGTGCTTCAGAGTTGTCCTTCGCGAAGGAAGGATTTGTTTTTTGCCCTTGGTGTGAATGATGATGATTCTTCCTCCATAATTAAATTTGAAACCGCAGGACTTCAGCCTCGCTTGCCTTACTATGTGTCTCTTTTGATTCACGTAGAATGTCTTAACATGACCGTCAAGCGCACTGTGATTGACGAAGGCGCTGCCACTTTTGTGACGTATTTATCATGTTGGAAGGGTTTAGGTTCCCTTGAGGTATCTAAATCAGCGACCATGTTAACTGCGTTCGATAGGAGATCGTTTAGGCTGCATGACATCCTTCCTTCCCTTAAAGTCCATTTGGGAGGGAAGACCATTGCGATAGATGTCGAGGTGGTTGATGCACCCCTTGACTACAATCTCTTACTGGGTAGGAATTGGATGTACAGTATGCAAGCCATTGCTTCTTCCCTATTTCACATTGTATGCTTTCCATTTAACGGGAATATAGTCACGATTGATCAAATGACATTCAAGAATCCATCTGTTATCGCATCTTCGGGAGCTTTGATCCCGATCGTTGAACACTCTCAGCTAGCAACTGGGATTTTGGGTGTAGGCATGTATCCATCCCTCATGGGAAGCTTTAGTTGTCCTGCACCGATCCTTATGATAGGGTCTAGTTCCAGTGAGGCTTCGACATCTATGAGATCGGTGTCTTTTCGCACGAGTTATATGGAAGATCCTTGGATTCTTCCTATACCGAGTACTCCGAGTGAGCCCATCATGACGAATGTGCCATTTCCTACAACTATGATAGCTTATCAAGCTAATATTGAGTGTATTGTAGAGCCCAGTCCTTCATCTTCGCGGACATAGGAGGAGGACCCTTATGTGCTGCAGGCATGGGCAGTGCAGTGTTCTCATGCACATGACTGCCTTGATACTATTTTCCCTTCAAATGAAGCGATTATTGAGGCCATGTCGGGAGTTGAGCCACCATGGGAGGAACTCCATCATAGATCTTACTTTCTTCCCGAGCTTGACCGCTTAGAGTGTGAGGAATTTAGGGCAGTTCTTAGTGAGAGAGTTGGTAGTCCTATGCTTCCATTAAGCTCTCTTGGTCCGATGGCTGATGGAAACATGGAAAACATATCTTCAATGATTACTATCAATATCTCTTGCAATCCTGGCAGGATAGAGAATGTCTATATTGGGGTGAAATGTTCCCATGCTGAGATTCAAGAATACACTGAGCTATTTAAAGAATTTTGTGATATCTTTACTTGGTCTTACGACGAAATGCCAGGTATCGACCCTCTTATTGTCGAACATGATATTAAGACTTGTCCCAATGTTAAGCTTGTTTGACAATGCTTGCATGCGATGAATCCTAGGAAAGCACCCGTGATTAGGCAGAGATAGAGAAGCTGTTGAAAGCCAGTTTTATCTATCCCGTTCCCTTGACAGAGTGGGTTTCAAACCCTATTTTGGTGGATAAGAAGTAAGGAGAGATCTGCATATGTACTGATTTCCGTGATTTGAATCGTTCCTGTCTTAAGGACAATTTTGCCACACCATTTATTGATCAGATTTTGGATGAGTGTGCCGGTAGCAAGGTTTTTTCCTTCATGGATGGCTTTTCCAGATATAATTAGATACAAATTAAACCTGAGGACCAACATAAGACTGCATTTATTTGTCATTGGGGAACGTTTGCATATCAAAAAATTCCTTTTGGCCTTAAGAACGCTGGAGCTACTTTTCAGCAGGCAATGACCTTGATATTCCATGATCTCAAGTAAATTATCGAAGTATTTTTGGATGACCTTGCTGCTCATTCTCGTATGAGAATGCGTCATTCCTATCACTTGATATTGGTATCTGAAAGATTTCGGCATTATTTGGTTAGTTTAAATCCTCATAAGTGCATCTTTTGTGTGAAGTCAGGTCGCTTGTTAGGATTCCTCATTTCTAAAGAGGGTATAAGAGTCGACCCTTTGAAGGTTGAGGCAATACTTCAGTTGTCTCCCCCGAAAAATATTCATCATCTTCAATGTTTGCAAGGCATGGAAAAATTCTTATAGAGATTTGTTGTCAATTTTTCCAACTTGACTAGAGGCTTCATGTGTCTTTTGAAGAAGGACACCACCTTTTGTTGGGATGAGCGAGCCCAGGAGTCCTTCGATGCGCTCAAGCGAGCCCTAGCATCAGCCCCGGTGATTAGTCCCCCAGACTATAGCCATGATTTTCTACTTTATGTGGCCACATCCATGGAGACGATTGGTATGTTTTTGGTTCAAGAGGATGAGGAGATCTAAGATCATGTCATATACTATCTGACCCGGAACCTTATTGACTCAGAGATTCATTATTCTCATGTTGAGAAGCTTGCTTTAGCTACTGTACATGCGGTTCAACGGTTGAGACATTATATTCTTCTTCGCCAGACCTTGGTTGTAGCCCATGTCAATCTGTTTCAATTCGTCCTCACTTGAAGGATGATTGGGGGAAAATATAATAAATGAATTGTCATCCTACAATAATTCAATCTCAAATTTGTTTCGACAAAATCGAAGAAATTGTTAATTTTTACAGAGCTTATATCAGATTTCCCAAGCGAGGCTGAGGAGTTGGTTTGTGAAGATACATTTGTCGATGAACAAATATTTTTAATCTAAAATTTAGACCCATGGTATGGGGATATCATTATATATTTACAAACATTCAAAGGTCCCTACTCACCTCTCGCAAGATGAACTACAATGATTACATCATGTGTCTAATAATTACCTCATAGTGGATAACACTTTGTACCGCCATGGGGTAGATTCCATTTTACAACATTGTTTAACTCATGAAGAGGCTGAGGTAGTGCTGAATGATTACCACGGAGGGGCATGTGGTGGTCATTTATCTGGGATTTCTACAGCCCAAAAAATATTAAGAGCGGGTTATTTTTGGCCGTCGATCTTTAAGGATTGTGTAGATGCGGTCAAGAGGTGCCACCCTTGCCAGGTGTTTGCACATAACATGCAATCGAAACCTGCCCCGTTACATCCCATCATCACCACCGGTCCCTTCACTAAGTGGGGGCTTGATTTTATGGATTGCAACCCAGCTTTAGCTGGGGGCATCATCATATCATAGTGGCTATTGATTACTTCACGAAATGGGCTGAGGCTATGCCTACAGTTAAATCCGACGGTGAGACAGCTGTGCACTTCATATTCAACCAGATTATTACTCGGTTTGGAGTTTTGAAAGATCTTGTCATTGACCATGGCTCACACTTTCAGAATCATATGATGGAAGAGTTGGCATCAAAGTTAGGGTACAAGCAAGAGCATTCCTCCTCTTACTACCCTCAGGCGGATGGACAGGTAGAAGTAGTGAATAAATCACTCAAATCCATTCTCCAATGAACCATTGCACATAGTAAGAATAATTGGCACATAATTTTATATCCTGCTTTGTGGGCATATAAAACCGCTGTTAATACTGCCATAGGTTTTTCTCCATATCAACTTGTACATGGAGTGGAGTCGATATTGCTAGTTGAATGCAAGATTCCTTCTTTGAAGCTAGTCGTAGAACTCTTACTAGACACTTCACCATTGGAGGAGTGTTTGGTCCACCTTGAGCAACTTGATGAGTAGCGTCGAGATGCCTTGGTGGCTCTAGAAGTAAATAAGCGTCACGTAAAGGTCCAGTACGATAAGTATGTCCATCCAAGGAGGTTTAGTGAGGGAGACTTGGTCCTTTTGTGGGGTCAACCGAAAGAACCCTTGGGGGAAGGAAAGTTTAACCCCATGTGGCGTGGTCCTTACGTCGTCAAACGTGTGTTAGAGAAGGGAGCTTATGAGTTAGTGGATTATGAGGGAACAACCTTGGCGGAGCCTAGAAATGGGCTCTATCTCAAGAAGTACTATGCATGATTTTCAGCCAAGGCTGGTTATTGTATATTAGTGTACAGTTTTGCATAGTTAGGTATTTTTCTTATAGTGATCGAGTTTGTGATTAGTTTTCATTTATTTTGGCAAATGTCAATGTAATATTCCACCTACATAGGATTCACGGATGGTGCGAGCCGTCACACTCAACACTCAGCCTTTGCTGTATGGGTGATTTATACTCATATGGGTCAGGTATTGTCTCCAAGAGGCATATTTTTGCGGCCATCTTCAAACAATGTTGTTGAATATAGTGTCGTTATTGAGCTTCTATGGGATGCCATTTCACATGGTGTTCTCTCTCCTGAGGTACGTCTTGATTCGAAGTTAGTAGTGCCATAGCTTAATGGTTTGTACCATGTTAGAGATCCAATGTTATTGAGAAGATTCTTATGTGTGAGATTATTAGAACGGCAATTTGACAATATAACATACATACATATTCCAAGAATTAATAATCAATTTGCTGACTCAAATGCTAACTATGTGTTAGATTGGCATTTGTTTCATACACAATAAATTCATCACAAACACAAATTTTTACAAATGTAAATAAATAAACTGATCACCATAAAAAATTTATATAACATCCAAAATGTGGTAATACATAGTGTCATGATACAAAATTGGGGCTCTCAATCCACCAAGATATAATACACGGTAGTACAAAATGTATAACTCCCAGGTATCTAAGCTTGTGGAGGAGGAGGAGGGTTGTGATCATGGAAGGTCACTACGGCTCTAGCTAGCAGTCGAAATAATCGCACCCATGCTCATGGTACACCCACCACCTGGTGTTGCATAGCCTCAAGCAAGTCCTTGACTTGCGCCATGGGAACCCTATGTGTCAGCCTCACAAAATTGGTATGAATGCTCTGGAGCGTCCGCTCCACATCCACACCTATGATATCATCTCCTCTTCCCCTCCATCTGTGATGAGGGAAGCCTTCAGGCCACTATGGTCACACATCTGCATACAAATGGTAGATGTCACTATGTATTGTCACACAAAAATATGTCTTTTGATTCCATATAATCATAAAACACAAAAAAATTAAATAACTCAAAAATTAAAAGAGAGGGTCGAGATTTGTTA
This sequence comes from Pseudotsuga menziesii, assembly GCA_001517045.1. Classification (NCBI taxonomy): domain Eukaryota; kingdom Viridiplantae; phylum Streptophyta; class Pinopsida; order Pinales; family Pinaceae; genus Pseudotsuga; species Pseudotsuga menziesii. The sequence continues at coordinate 110,610 of LPNX010054150.1, forward strand.
CCTATATCGCCATATGCCGATCCTGCTGGTAGTGGCATCTTCGGGTCCCCCCGAGAATCTATCCTTGCATAGGGGTAGTCATCAATGACAACTATCTATCGTCACCACCACAGAAATAAATCAGCTAGATAGGGGTTGGCCACCCTACCTCCCCCCAGTCTGTGCATCGCATCTGCCCAATGCCGTTGGGATGAATCTTGAACCCCGTGAAGAGGAACGTAAACTCTGGGGCTCAATCCTGGAACACGCTCGAAGAAAAATGTGCTCAATATGCTGCTGAACCTGAAGTTCCACACTCTACTTGCCTTACACTCACTAAGACGATGTTTCATGTTGCTCAGTAGTGTAGTGCTCCAGTCATAAACCATGGGTCTCATGCACTCCACTGCATAGAACATCAGAGGCCATGAGGCCTAGTGGAGTGAATCCAAGCCTGCTGTCCTTCCCAATGTCAATAGCATGGCCTTTAGGCCTAGTACCTATATGGAGTTGGTTGGGATCTGACTCTCCACCTTCTTCGTGTCTGGATAGCAGTACACCGCAATGTACTCATCGATAGTCAGGCCACCTCCATGCCCACCACGAGAACAAAGGTTCACTACTTCCCCTTGTCAGGAAAGTCTAGTAATAAAGTATATGTCCTCCACCTCTATAGTGAGGGACATCCCATCTATCTGAAAGGAATCAGAGTTTGGATCCTAGTAATCCACCAACATCTGCAATAGTCTTGGTTTTGCCCTCAAGCCACCAAGACACCAAAACTTGTAGAGTCCACATGCATGCATCGCTTGTTGAGCCATTAGATCAGCCCTTACTACCTCCTCTACATCACCATGTTCATGCTCTCTCCATTCTAGGACCATCCTGCACAAAAAATTGCAAGTTTTCCCATTAGATTACTTGAAAAACCTCATGCGCGGCCGCATACATGACTGTTTTCCAAACAACCATGTATGTACACAACTTTAAGGGCATTTTCCGTGTATATCCAGTCCTATACGCAGAAAAACCCGTGATTTCCACGTGGGCTGCAGTGCCTTTTTTAGTATGGCCTAGAAACCTCAAATGACCATGAAATTTGATAAAAATTACATCAAAATGGAAGAGAAGAGCATGGGTAAGTACCTGGAAGAAACAGTAGTGGATTTTGCTGGTTGGATATCCTGGAATTTGCTGTTGAAAATTTGAGCTCAATTGGGTAAAAATTTCAAATGTTTTATAATGTTTTGAATTTTTTACTATTTATATAAATTTTTCAAATTTTTGAAAATTTTTACCCCATTTCATATAGTTTGGACTACTTCTAATCATTTTGGACCATTGTTGACCTAATTCATGATGTAGGAGACCGTTTTGAGTGTCGTTTCAGCCGTTGGATTGACCTATTTGTGTTGATCTTAGGTATCACGTCTAAACTGGCATATAGGTTAGGTTTCATGACCGTTTGCATTTTGCATGACCTTATGAGCATTTCATCATAACCTTAGGTACGAACCCTCTCTATTATGTCATGGAACCTTCTTGCTATTTTAGAAGTGGCATGGTATGAGTGGTAGAGCTTGACCTTACATGAGTACCCTAGTTAGTGCCTTGTTTGCATTTGGTTCCCATGCTGACATTTTTTCCTTTAGGGTGTGGGAGTCCGTTGTATAGTACTGCCATGACATTTTGCAAGAGCCTCATACTCCTCTTGATCTTTTGCTGGCCTATTTCCCTCAGGAATCCCTTATGTCAAGTTGTAATTGCATTATCATGAGCTTTACCTACCTTATTGAGCTTTATGCTGGCTTACCTGACATTGCACTTCAGCCATATAGCCCGAGCTTGTCTCATGTCTAGCCATGTAGAGCCATTTTATATATCCTTTGCAGCTTGATTCCCTTTTTACTGGGAGGGGATTTTCCCCCGAGTGTCGATATCCTACACATGTGTCCTTGCATTGAGCATAGGTATGTTCCACTGCTTGGAACTAGTTTTTTTGCCCCTATGACACTCGTCTCCTCCTAGTCTGTAACTATAAAGCAGTTTTATTATTTTTCAAGCTTTTTTAAATATTTGAAAAAGTCCAAAAGAATAAAAAAACCAAAAATCCGGACAAGGAAAGATGCTATCTTTGGTAGCTGTCGAGTCATGTTGCCTTCGAACAGAGCACTGTATATCACATCCATTGGTTGGGTTTATAGTTTGACTTTAGTAGTTGTACTCATTTATCTGAGTTTATCTCCACTGACTGGTAAAGATTCCAGCCCCCATGGAGCCTCTGTCGATGCCTCTTGTGTCGCAGAGATGTCCCAGTTTGTATATCGAGTCTATGCTGCCTTTATTCAGTCACCATATGCTGTTGTGATCTGGTTCAAAGGAAGCTGAAACCCGAGTCGGCCATTCCTCAGTTATCTTGACTTTGCATGTCAGCCATTCCCAGTACAGTTACTGGTTCATGCACCTTATGATCGAGTCCTTCCACATTATACAGCTGTGTTGAGTACCTCATGTTGGATGATGCAGGATGCCTTAATGCCCTCCTTCGAGAAGATTTCATCCCATCAACTTTAGATCATTTATTCTGGGATTGGAATCTAGAGTCATTTTTGAGTGCCTTGACACTTGCAGTCATCAGTGGCAGGTTCTCTTGCCATCGACAGTCTTTGGGAATACATCAATGTCCCTTGATCGATGGATCCTCTCAAGTGTTCGATCTCAACACATTTATTCACACTTGTTAGTTTGCACTCTAGTACCTTGATTCCCATTTTTATTATCGGTGGGTGATCTCGTCTGTTAACGGTATACATCAATAACCAGTAATTAGACGATGGACTACTATCTTTGACCTCGACACCTCTATTCACATAGTAGGACATGTACTCGTAGCGGTTTGTGTAGAAGACTTTCCAGATTGGTGGCATCTCTTATATGCTACCTCCTTGATCGTGCCAGTGTTCATGAGATTGTAGCTCTCGTGACTTGATTCCAGTAGCTGATTTTACCACTTCAGGTGAATCACACTTGTATGGCCTTCCCCTGTCCCTTTGCAGACTCCTTAGACCCCTTGGACCATTTTTTTTCCTTTGATGTTTCCTTGACCATCCTTGAAAACATGTGAAAAATGATACACATGAATTTTAAACCCTTAATCGCGTATATACGCGAGTTTGACCACCAAAACCACGTACATCGGGATGTGTACAAAATCCAAATCCTTTTGGAGTTTTCCTTGACATGGATCCGACTCACTTGACTCCTAGCCTTCCCTATGCCTTGAGATCGCTCGGATTTGACCTTTCATTACCCATTTGAAAAGATATGTAAAGAACTCTATGGTACATTGAAGGCATATGAGAGAATTGAGAGCAAAGAAACTATAGTCCATTGTTTCCGGAACTTATGCTTGAGTCTGCATCCCTTTGTCCCTTGGAGCACTTTTGTGTTCTTCCCAAGCTTGCCTTTTGCTTGTGAGCTTGATATCGAGAGATGGAGGATTGAGGTGGTGGAGGCCCAAGTGGGGGATTCAGTTTCTCTGATTTGCAGACGTGTCGATAAAGGTTGTATCTATTGTAATCTTTGATTTTATATTAATAGAAATATATTTTCCTGTCCAATAATGTATGTTTGAATGAATATTTCATCCATGGGTGATTTCAAATGCTTATACATCGTTGATTACATATGTCAGAATAGATATAACACCAATATATATAATATGTTTGTATTGTTTACTTGTTGTTGAGGAAGTAATCTAACAATTCAAGATGAAGTTGGAAAGCTCAACGGGGATCTACTTCAACTGTCCGAAATAAGGTACGAGGTCCGATCCTTTAGTGTTAGATGTTTAATTTATATTTCATATTGGAAAGGATTGATTTTTGGAGTCAATCTATCTGTTGTGGTACCCCAAGCCGTAGGAATTTATCTCCGTAATAGAATTGGAAACTCCACTAGGGAGTTCCTAGTAGTTGTGGAGGCCCAAGTGGGGGATTCAGTTTCTCCGATTCGCAGACATGCCGATAGATGTTGTATCTATTGTAATCTCTGATTTTATATTAATAGAAATATCTTTTCCTGTCCAATAATGTATGTTTGAATGAATATTTCATCCATGGGTGATTTCAAATGCTTATACATTGTTGATTATATATGTTAGAATAGATCCAACACCAATATATAGTATGCTTGTATTGTTTACTTGTTGTTGAGGAAGTAATCTATCAATTCAAGCTGAATTTGGAAAGCTCAACGGGGATCTAATTCAACTGTCCAGAATAAGGTACGAGGTTTGATCCTTTAGTGTTATATGTTTAATTTCTATTGCATATTGGAAAGGATTGATTTCTGGAGTCAATTTGTCTGTTGTGGTACCCCAAGCCATAGGAATTTCTCTCTGTAACAGAATTGGCGACTCCACTGGGTAGTTCCTAGTAGTTGTCCTTTGGGGGTTTTCTATTGGCATTCAATGATTTTGAATTGCTCTTTCTCTCTTGTTTCTATGTCCGACTCACTTGACTCCTGGCCTTCCCTATGCCTTGAGATCACTCGGATTCGACCTTTCATTACCCCTTTGAAAAGATATATAAGGAACTTTATGGTACATTGAAGGCATATGAGAGAATTGAGAGCAAAGAAACTATAGTCCATTGTTGCCAGAACTTATGCTTGAGTCTACATCCCTTTGTCCCTTGGAGCACTTTTGTGTTCTTCCCAAGCTTTCCTTTTGCTTATGAGCTTGCTATCGAGAGATGGAGGATTGAGGTGGTGGAGGCCCAAGTGGGGGATTCAGTTTCTCCGATTCACAGATGTACCGATAGAGGTTGTATCTATTGTAATATCTAATTTTATATTAATAGAAATATCTTTTCCTATCCAATAATGTATGTTTGAATGAATATTTCATCCATGGGTGATTTCAAATGCTTATACATAGTTGATTATATATGCTAGAATAGATCTAACACCAATATATATTGTATGCTTGTATTGTTTACTTGTTTTTGAGGAAGCAATCTATGAATTCAAGCTGAAGTTGGAAAGCTCAATGGGAATCTACTTCAACCGTCCGGAATAAGGTACAAGGTCCGATCCTTCAATGTTAGATGTTTAATTTCTATTGCATATTGGAAAGGATTGATTTCTGGAGTCAAGCTGTCTGTTGTGGTACCCCAAGCCATAGGAGATTCTATCCGTAACAACATCACAATAAATTTATGTGTTGAAGCTGAGGACCACTATAATTTGTTACGAACCTCCACTTGTAGTGTATGGGAGTCTCAAGCCTCTCCTAGGCAAGGCATACCTACTGCATTTAGGAGCTCACATATCCTCCCCTTGGTTCACTTGTTTTTGGTTGTAGATTTTTTAGGAGTGTGCTAGATGGATTAGGGTTGTGTAGTTAGATTGAGTCTTTTATTTTTTTTGAGTCATTGTGGATCCGAGTGTGGAGCTCCTTCGTTCTTGTCATTAAGCAGGACTTCCTCCTTCTACGTCTCCTCCTCCTTTGGGAGAGAGAACCAAATATTCCAAGATGAATAAATCTCACTTTGATTCACACACCATGAGTGGACATGAGCCTGAGATCCCAAAGATCCCTCATATTCCTCATCCCGTATGGGAGGATGAACCTTCAAGCACATATGGGACTCCGTTGGGATCCGTCCATTCTATGTCTGGGACATATCCTGATGATCCTTCACAATTTCTGGGCTAAACCGTGAGACTCACCATGCACCCACTAGCACTAGCACAATAAGGTATGGCATGCCAGACCTTCCCAAGACTGGTTTGACACCCAATGTCGAATCGGGTGTTGACCCTGGTGTTGCACGTGGGGGCACTTCCATTCCTTTCAAGACAGAAAGGTTTGGTAGCACTACTCATATTACACCTTCCATCCCTGCGGTGGAGGCTTCTTCACACGTGCATCCTAGGCCTAGAAATGTTGTTCCCATTTGGGGGCCTAATCCTAGACATGTGATTATTGGGGGAACGAGTTACATCCCTTCCCATATTCCACTGTATTCAACATCAGTTCCTTCAAATTCTTTTTTGATGACACATCCTCTTCCTAACTCTAGTGGTCCTTTGGGCCAAATTTATACCGTTAGCTATGTCCGTCTCGCTTCTAGTCACACCATAGTGTCACAAGGCTATGTGCCTCCTCATGTGTTAGCCAAGTATGGACCATCTTATGGACCGACTTATGGGAAGTATTATGGACAGTCGTATAGGGAATCTTACAGACAATCTTATGGACCATTATATGGAAAAACTTATACACCTTATGGGTCCAAGTATCAACCCACTTAGTCTCCTAGCTATGGCTTCGTAGCACCCCATCATCAAGGTACTCCAAACTAAAATATGCAACCCTACATGGGTCAAATGGGAGGAGGTTACTATCCCACTGGCTAAGGCCATGGTGTCTATAATAATAAACCGTATGTGAACCAACCTTATCAAGGAGCTTGGAACCAAATGTATAAACCTAGACTCCCTTTCCTTGCAATGCTAAGCCTACCTGACTTGTCAAGATTGACAAATGATCCGATTGCTCATGACCCGACATGGCCATTCGTTCTCGCCAAGCTTCCTTCAGACATTCCAAAGTTTGAGGGTAAGAGTGGTGAAGACCCTGGTGATCATGTCACGATGTTCCACCTTTGGTGCTCTTCAAACTCCTTGAATCATGATTTAGTTTGTTTAATACTATTTCAATGCACCCTTACAGGGCCTGCAGTGAAGTGGTACATAGAGTTTCATGGGGGGATTTATACATCATTTAATGACCTAGCTATGACCTTCTTCAATCACTTTCAGCTACCCGTGCATTACGATGCCAGTACTGAAATCTTGTTGATGTTTTGGTAGGATAAAGACATGCATATATCTGATCACATTCGAGAGTGGCATAGATGGAAGAGATTGATTAAGGCCTTTATACCACCATAGTTCCTTTTGGAATGGTTCCTCAAGTATTTATTTCCTTACACAGCGAAGGATGTTTCCACATCCGGAGTGCAGAATGAGGAGCAAGCTATCTTTATAGCTCAAGAATTGGATTTGATTTATGCTCAATCTGGGCTCTTGTATGAGATCATACCGAATGCACCTAGATCCAATTTCAACTCTAAGCTTAAACCTGGACCACATGCTGATGGCATTGTTGGCTCCACGAGTGCTAAGCCTGTAAGCTTGGTTACAAACCAAATGAGTAATTTGTCTATTAACTAGCCTACATCGGGACAAGCTACAACTTTGTATCATCCTATCCAATCAACCGATGTACTTTCAGTGCAATCGTTGAACCAGAAAGGTAACCAACAATTTGGACGGACTCAAAAAGAAAGGTAAAAACAATCGAAAGGGTGGGAATAAGAATGAAAATTATAATAATGAAAATAACAACAACAATGCTGGGGGGACAAGAAACCTAAGCATAAGGTCAAATTTCCTTGTAAGCTGTGTGGGGATGATCACCTCACTCACTTATGCCCTCGGGTGGAATATGCCGCAAAGTTCATTTCACAAGGCCCAGTAGTGCTGACAAATAATTTACCACAAAATTAGAATATGAACTCGAGGACTGTGGATCTTGGTGGGACTCCAAACCCGTCGGACACCGCTAGTGGCCATGGTTGCATTAACATGGAGAATTCCACAAATGTTGTGACTCGTTCTAAAGATTATGGTACATCACAACTAGACCTAGGAAACAAACCTGCTCTACCGGAGAGCCCTTTGCGTATTGAAAAACCTAGTGATAAGCTTGAAGCTCCACCTTGCATTCCTAAGTGAGTCTTGAAGTGTTTGGGGCACAATTTGAATTCCTAATCCTCCTAGAACTATTCTATCGTCGAGGATTTGGGCCAGAATCCTTGTGCGATGTCTGCTTTAGAAGTTCTTCATACTTGTCCTCTGCAAAGGAAAGCCTTGTTGTTTTCTCTTGGGGTGGCTGATGGAATCTCTCCTTCAACGATCAAATTTGAAACTCATGGAGTCCAGCCTCACTTTCCTTACTATGTGTCCCTTTTGGTGCATGTAGAGTGTCTAAACAACACCATCAAGTGCAAAATGATTGATGAGGGTGTTGCGGCTTCCGTGATGTCTTTTTCATGTTGGAATGGGTTGAGTTCTCCTACATTGTCTAAGTCCAAAAACATGTTAAATGGAAGATATTTTCACCCACGCGACATTCTTCCTTCCCTTGAGGTCCAATTGGTAGGGAAGACCGTTGTTATTAGGGTCGAGGTGGTTGATGCGCCCCTTGACTATAATATTTTACTGGGTAGAAACTGTATTTACAATATGCAAGTGGTCATATCATCACTCTTCCAGTTTGTTTGTTTTCCTTTGGATGGGAAGGTTGTGACGGTCAATCAAAGACCCTTTGATAATTCTAGTTCAAAAGCGTCATTGGGAGTTTCTATCCCGGTTATCGATCATTCTCAGCCAACAACTAAGAATATTGGGGTGGGAATGTATCCTTCACTAATGGGAACTTTTAGTTGTATCACACTCATTCTTATGATCGGTTCTAGTCTTGGTAAGGCTTCAACATCGTTGAGTTCAGTTCCTTTTTGCACTTCGCATATGGAGGATCCTTGGAATCTTCCTTCTCTAAGTACTTTGAGTGAAGTTTCTATACCTACCGAGATGGACATGTCATTGCCTACAACTATGGTGGCATATCAATCTAATATTGATTCGGTTCTAGAGTCTATTCCTTCCTCTTCATGGACGGAAGAGGAGGACCCTTATTCATTCCCTTCTTGGGTAGTGTTGTCATCTCACTCACATGACTGCCTCGATGACATCTTCCCATCGGACGAGGCTATTCTCGAGGCTATGTCTGGGTTAGAACAACCTTGGGGAGATTTTCATCATAGATCTTATTTCCTCCCTAAGCTTGATGATATTGAGCATGATGAATTTAAGGAGATATTTAGTGAGAAAATTGGTAGGCCCGTGGTCCCATTAGGATCTCCTAGCAAGTATGCTGAAGGGAACATGGCTAACTTTTCACCAACTACACCTATCAATATTTGTTGTGTTCCTGGGAAGATTGAAAAAATGTACATTGAGGCAGATTGCTCCCCTGATGATATTTGAGAGTACACTGATATTTTTAAATAATTTCGAGATGTGTTCGCTTGGTCGTATGAAGCAATTCTAGGAATTGAACCTCACATTGTCGAGCATGAAATCAAAACCTATTTGGATGCCAAGCCTGTTCGACAACCTTTACGAGCAATGAATCCTAGGAAAGCGCCTGCAATTAAGGCATAGATAGAGAACTTAGTCAAAGCTAGCTTCATCAATCTTGTTCCCTTGACGGAGTGAGTGTCAAACCCCATTCTGGTAGATAAGAAGTAGGGAACGATTTGGGCATGCACTGATTTTAGAGATTTAAATCGAGCTTGTCCTAAGGATAATTTCCCTACACCATTTATTGATCAAATGTTGGATGAGTGTGCTGGGAGAGAAGTTTTCTCCTTTATGGATGGCTTCTCTGGTTATAATCAGATCCAAATTAAACCCAAGGACCAACAAAAGCCTTCTTTTATTTTTCCTTGGGGCACGTTTGAATACCGGAAGATGCCCTTCGGCCTTAAAAATGCCGAAGCTATGTTTCAACGGGACATGACCTTAAAAATATTATTGAAGTATATTTGGATGACTTAGCTGCTCATTCTTGATTGAGGATGCATTAGCCTTATCATTTGCGTTTGGTTTTCGAAAGATGTCACCGTTATCAAATTCGGTTAAATCCCCATAAGTGCATCTTTTGCATGAATGTTGGTTGCTTGTTAGGATTCATTGTCTCTAAGGAGGGTATAAGGGTCGATCCTTTGAAGGTTGATGCAATACTTCAGTTGTCTCCCCTATGTAACATTAGACATCTTCAGCATTTTCAAGGTATGGAAAACTTCTTATGAAGATTCGTAGTTAATTTTTCCAGTTTAACCAAAGGCTTCATGCATTTGTTAAATAAAGACACTCTGTTTATCTGGGATGAGTGAGCCCAGGAGTCTTTTGATGCTTTGAACAAAGCATGGCATCAACCCTCGTGCTTAGTCCACCCAACTATAGCCGTGACTTTTTGATATATGTGGCCGTGTCTTAGGAGATGATTGGCATGGTGTTGGTTCAAGAGGATGAGGAGCTTTAAGAGCATGTCATCTACTATCTTAGCTGAAACCTTATTGATGCGGAGCTTTGTTATACCCATGTTGAGAATTTGGCCTTAGATACCATACATGTAGTTTAGCATTTGAGACATTACATCCTTCTTCACCAATTTTTTTTTGTAGCTCACATTAATCCATTTCAGTTCGTCCTCACTTGAAAGATGATAGGGGTAAAATACAATAATGGATTGTGATACTTCAAGAGTTTGACCTCGAGTTTGTTTCAACAAAGTCAAAGAAGTCATTGATTTTTGCTGATCTTATCTCTAATTTTTTGAGTTTGGATGAAGGAGAAGTTCATGAGGACTCGCTCATTGATGAGCACATATTTCTCATCTTGACTGTTGACCCATGGTATGGGGACATCATTGTCTACTTGCAAACTTTCAAGGTTCCTTGTCACCTCTCACAGGATGAGCGTCAATGACTACATCATGTATCAAAGAATTACCTCATTGTGTATAACACTTTGTACCTCTGTGGGGTTGATTCCATATTACGTCATTGCTTAACTCGTGAGGAGGCTGAGGTTGTCCTGAATGATTTCCATGGAGGGGCGCATGGTGGTCATTTATCTGGGCTTTCTACAACCCAATAAATCTTGAGAGTAGGGTATTTTTGGCCTTCCATATTTAAATATTTTGTTAATGCGATCAAGGGCTTCCACCCTTTCTAGGTGTTCACACAGAATATGCGCTCTCGCCCTGCACCTTTTCATCCAATCATTACCGTCGGTCCCTTCACCAAGTGGGGGGTCGATTTTATGGATTGCAACCCAGCTTCGGCTAGGGGGCACCATCATATTATTGTGGTTGTTGACTATTTCATGAAATGTTTAGAGGCTATGCCCACCATTAAATGCGACGGTGAGACAAACGCACATTTCATATTCAACCAGATTATCACCTGGTTCGAAATTCTGAGGGAGCTTGTCTCTGACCATGGTAGGAACTTTCAGAAAAAAAATGATGGAAGAGTTGTCTTCGAAGTTAGGGTATAATAAAGAGAATTCCTCTTATTACTATCCTCAAGAAAATGGATAGGTGCACAAGTCACTTAATTCCATTCTCCAATGAACCATTTCACAAAGCAAGACCAATTGGCACATCATGTTATATCCTGCTTTGTGGTCCTATTGAATTACGGTTAAGTCTGCCATCAGTTTCTCTCCTTATCATCTTGTACATGGGGTGGAGTCGATATTATCATTGAGTGCGAGATCCCTTTTTTGAAGCTATCTGTGGAGCTTTTACCAGACACTTCTGCATTGGAAGAGAATTTGGTCCACTTGGAGCATCTTAATGAGCAACGTTGAGATGATTTAGTGGCTCTTGAGGTTAACAAGTTTCACGTTAAGGTCCAATACATTAAGCCTATCCATCCTAGGAGGTTTAGTGAAGGTGACTTGGTTATTTTGTCCGACTAAGATAAGGAACCCTTGGGGGAAAGAAATTTTAATCCCATGTGGCATGGGCCATATGTTGTCAAGTGTGTATTATAGAAAGGTGCCTATGAGTTAGTTTATTATGAGCGGATAGACTTGGAAAAGCATAGAAATGGGCTCTATCTTAAGAAGTACTATGCATGATTTTTAGCTGAGGATGACTTGTTGTATATTATTGTACATTTGCATAGCATAGTTTTGGTTGACTTGTGGTGATCGAGTTTGTTGACTAGCTTCTGTTTGTCATGGCATATGTGGATAGAGTCTTCGGTTTATGTAGGATTCACTGATGGTGCTAGCCACCACACTGAAAATTCAGCTTCATCTAGTTGGGTGATTTATACTCCTACGGGTAAGGTATTGTTTTCAGGAGGTGTTTCTCCACGACCTTCATCGAACAATATTGCAGAGTATAGTGCCGTTATTGAACTGTTGTGTGATTCTATTTCACGTGGTATTCACTCTCTTGAGGTACGTCTTGATTCGAAGTTAGTGGTGTCACAGATTAATGTATTGTATCATGTTGTCTTGTGTCATGTTAAGGATCCAACTTTGTTACAAAGGTTCTTGCATGTCAGGTTGCTTGAACGACAATTTGAGAACCAACATACATGCATATTACAATAAATTTTAATTAAGATGCCGATTCATATGATAACTATGTGTTATATTGGAATTTGTTTCATAGAACATAATTATTCAAAAACACATTTACACATGTAAATAAAATAATAATCAATCATCATAGGTATTTTTCATTAAAATATATGTCCAAAAATGTGGTGTCATAATACATGAGTGTCATATACAAAAATGGGGTTTTCGAGCCACCAAAATATACTACATGGTCGTACAAAAAATATACACCCCAGCTTCTAAGCCTGTGGGGGCCGGGGGGAGAGTGATGATCAAGGTAGCACACTATGAATCTAGCTAGCCGATGAAATAAATGAACCCATGCCCATGGTACTCCAACTACTTGGCGCTGCATGGCCTCAGGAAAGTCCTCAATTTGCACCATGGGAACTTTATGTGTCAAATGAACGAAGTTCATGTGGATTCTTCAGAGCGTATGCTTTGCATCAATACCCATGATCTCATCTCCTCTTCCCCTCCGTTGATGATGAGGGAAACCATATGGAGGTCATGGTCCCACATTTGCATGTACATGACAAAGTATCACTATATGTCACTGCACCAAAAACATGTCTTTTTGATTCCATATATAAAAAAACACAAAAGAATTTCATAATTCAAAATACAAGTTGGAGTCAAGATTCATTACCTATCTCTCCATATGCAAAGAATGGTGGTATGGGCATGTCTAGGTCTCCACGAAAGTTTATCCTTGAATAGGGATAGTCATCTATGGTGATGATCTGTCTACGCCACCAGAGAAAAAAGTCTGCTGGGTAGGAGTTGGCCACCTTCCCCCCTCCTAGTCTCCCCATGACGTTTTCCCAGCATAGCTGAGCCAAATATCGAACTCCATGTGGGGGAATCTCAAATCTAGGGCTTAGTCTTGGCACACACTCAAAAAAGAAATCACTCAAGATGCTTCTATAACCAAAGTTCATCACCTGCCCCATCTTGCAGTCAGAAAGCTGTTGTTTCATATTGCTCAATAGCGAGGTACTCCAGTCATATATTGTAGGACGCATACACTCCACCGCATAGAACATCAAAGGCCTTGAATCCTGGTGGAGAGATGCCAATCCCGCTATCCTTCCTAGAGCCAATAGTATGGATTTCAACCCGGGGTTTTGGATAGAGTTTGTTGAGATTTGACTCCCAACCTTCTCCGTATCTAGGACATAATACATGGAAATGTACTCATCTATAGTGAGCCCACCTCCTAGCCCGCGAGATCGTAAGTTTACCAGCTCCCCTCTGCAGGACAATCCTATGATAAATTAAATTTCCTCAACCTCAATGCTAAGGGACATCCCGTCTAGCTGAAAAGTCTTCGATTCAGGATCCTAGTAATCCACTAGCAGCCTTGTCTTTGCCCTTAAGATTCCAAGGCACCAAAACTTGTATAGTCCACATGCCCTTAATGTTTGTTGATCCATTAGATCAACCTAGACTACCTCCTCAACATCACCATGTTCACGCACTCTCCATTCTAGAACCATCTTGCACAAGAATTTCCAAATTTCATTAGAGTTTTCCCTTGATTTTATTGTTTGCGGCCCTGTACATGACTATTTGCAAAACAACCGCATACGTATGCGGGTTTCATGGTGTTTTCCATGTATATCCAGCCCTATACATGAAAAAAAAGTCCCAATTTCTGCATGGGCCGAAAACACCACTTTGGGATGGCCCAAAATAAAAATTTTAACATCAAAATAAAAAATTAAAACATTTAAATGGAAAAGATGGGCATGAGCTCTTACCTGAACCAGACGGAATGTGATTATGTGGATCGATGCTCCCGGAATTAGCTGCAGAAGTTTGTGGTCTCAAATGCACTATGGTGGGTAAAGTTTCGAATGGTATGGAAAAATTTATTCTTTTACTATTTTATAGATTTTTTTTTGAAATTTTTACCCACTTTCTATTATTTTGACTTTTTTTTGACCATTTTTGGACCGTTTGGACTAATATGATGTTGTAGAAACCTGTTTTGAGCATGGTTTGACCGAGTCTTTCATCCATTCGATCCTATTACAGGTATAACATATGAACTGGCATATTGGTTAGGATTTCATGTCTGGCTGCATTTTTTATGACCTTATGACCATTTCACTTTATCCTTAGGTTCAAACCCATTTTGCGATATCACAGAACCTTCATGCCACGTTAGAAGTGGTAGAGATTTCCTATACATGGGTTCCCTAGTTATATCCTATTTTTCATTTGGTTCCCATGCTGAGATACCTCCTTTAGGTAGTGGGAGTCCCTTTTTATCCCACCATGTCCTTGAGCAAGAGCTTCATACTCCTCTTGAACTTTATGTTGGTTTTTCTCCATAGGGACTCCCTTGTATATATCAAGTTGTAATTGTATTTCATGAGTTTTTCTTGCCTTCTTGAGATTTATGCCGACTCCATGACTGTGAGTTACCAATCATATATCCTGAGCTTTTCTCATGTGTATCCAACCAGAGCCTTTTTATATCTCCTTTGTAGCTTGATCACCCCTTTACCGGGAGGAGACCTTCCCCTAAGTGTCATTATCCTGCACGTGTTTCCTTGCATTGAGCATAGGTATGCTCCACTACTTGGAAATAGCTTTCATGTCCCTGACACTCGTGTCCTCCTAGCTATGTATTATAAAGAGCTTTTATTCTTTTTCAATATTTTCAAAATATTTGTAAAAGTCCAAAAAAATAAAAAAACATAAAAATTCAGATGGGAAAAGATGTTATCTTTGGCAGAAGTCGATTCATGTCGCCTTCAAACATAGCATTGTATATCACATCCGTTGGTTGGGTTATTAGTTTGAATTTAGGAGATGTACTCAATACTTTGAGTTTATCTCCATAGAATGGTTATGCTTCCAGTCCCCATGGAGCCTCTATTGATGCCTCCTATGTCATAGAGATTTCCTGGTTTGCATATCGAGTCCATGCTTCCTACCTTTAGTCACCACTTGCCTTATGCTCTTGTTTGAAGGAAGTTGAACCCCAAGTTAGCCATTCCTTAGTTATCTTGAATTTGCATGTTAGCCATTCCCGTTACTGTTACTGGTTCATGCACATCTTGTTCGTTGATTTCTTACACATTATACAACATTGCTGAGTACCTCATTTTGGTTGATGAGGGATGCCTTAATTGCCTCCTTCCAGCGGATTCCATTCCATTGACATCAGATCATTTATTCTGGAATAGGAGTCTAGAGTTGTTTGAGTGCCTTGAGACTTACAGTCATTAGTGGTAGGTTCTCTCACTATCAAAAGTTTTGGGAATACATCAATGTCTTCTGATCGATGGATTCTTTCAAGTGTTCGACCTCAACACATCAATTCACACTTGTTAGATTGCACTCTGTACCTTGATTCCCATTTTCATTATCGATGGGTTGTCTCACATCTGTTAACAATATACATCAATGATCGATAATCAGATTATGGACTATTGTGTTTGACCTTGACACATCTATTCACATAGTAGGACATGTACTCGTAGCGGTTTGTGTAGAAGACCTTCCAGCTTGGTGGCATTCCATATATGCTACCTCCCTGATCGTGCCAGTATTCATGAGATTTCATCTCTCATGATGATTATTCCAGTATTTCCAATGTATATCAGATATCTTCATCCATTATGAAGATATTGATCCATTGTATATTGTATGTGGCGATGACCACACATGATACTTTGTATATCATGCCTATTCATGGCCATTGTACTCTTATGTATCCAGGACTGCTACATGTATTTAAAGTCACATGCAGATATTTATCATTGTATTGTAATGATTGGTGGCTAATTCTTCCACTTGAGTCTTCATTAATCCACTTATGGGATAAATTTTATAATGTATTTCAGCCATCATGTTACCCCTCTGATATCACACATTATGAGGCATTTGTTATAGCTGATTTTACCACACCAGGTAGATCACACATTTATGGCCTTCCCTCTCCCTCTGTAGAATCCTTAGACACCATGGAATTATATTCTCATTTGATGTTCCAATATCATCCCCAAAAATTTCTTATTTATACATATACACAACCTTTAAAGCAATACCCACGTGTATACGCAGCTTTTGACCTCAAACCTGTGTACATCGGGATGTGTGCAAAATGACAAATATTTTTGGAGTTTTCCTCATTTGAGTCCGAATATCTTGACTCTTGGCCTTCCAAATTCCTTGATAATGCTCGGATTTGACCCTCCATTACCTCTTTGGAGTGCTATATAAGTAACACCTTGGATAAATTGAAGGAGGAGAGATTGAAGAGAAAGGAAACTATAGTCCATTCTTGCCTCATGTTTGCGTATACTTGAGTCAGCATCCCTTTTTCCCTTGGAGCACATAGTGTTCTTCCCAAGCTTTCCTTTTATTTGTGAGCTTACTATTGAGAGATGGGGGATTGAAGTGGTGGAGGCCTAGGCAGAGGACTCAGTTTATCCGGTTTGCAAACCCCTTGGATACATTGAAGGAGGAGAGATTGAAGAGAAAGGAAAATATAGTCCATTGTTGCCTCATGTTTGCTTATACTTGAGTCTACATCACTTTGTCCCTTGGAGCACATAGTGTTATTCCCAAGCTTGCCTTTTCTTTGTGAGTTTTCTATTGAGAAATGGAGGATTGAAGTGGTGGAGGCCCAAGTGGAGGACTCGATTTCTCTGGTTCGGAGAAGTGACGACAGAGTTTGTCACTATTGTATCTCTGATTTATTAATAGAAATATCTTTACCTGTCCAATTCATGTGCATTTTAAATATGAATATTGAATCCATGGATGTATTTGATTGCTTATACATGGTTGATTATATATGCTAGGATAACTCTAACACACACACACACACACACACACACACATATCATGCTTTCTTTGCTTGTTGTTGTTGGGAGAAAATTGTAATTGCAATTGCATTGGAAAAGCTCAACGGGGATCTACTTCAAATGTATGAAATAAGGTACGATTCAATATCCCTTAGTGTTGGATTTTCTTACTATTCTTGCATATTGGGAAAGATTGATTTATGGTTTCATACTTTCTATTGTGGTACCCCCAAGCCATAGGAAGTTTCTCTGTAACAGAATTTATCTGTTATAGCTGATTTTACCACACTAGGTAGATCACACATTTATGGACTTCCCTATCCCTCTACAGACTCCTTGAACCCCATGGACTTCGATTATGCTTTGATGTTCCATGATCATCCCCAAAAATTTCCTGTTTATACATATATGCAAATTTTAAATAAATACCCGCGTGTATACGCAACTTTTTACCTCAAACCAATGTACATTGGGATGTGTGCAAAATTACAAATATTTTTGGAGTTTTCCTCATTTGAATCCAAATAACTTGACTCTTGGCCTTCCAAATGCCTTGAGAACGCTTGAATTTGACCCTCCATTACCTCTTTGGAGTGCTATATAAGGAACCCCTTGGATACATTGAAGGAGGAGAGATTGAAGAGCAAGGAAACTATAGTCCATTGTTGCCTCATGTTGGCAGGGGTTTTGGTAAGTGAGTTGCACAGCGTCGTGGTAGCTGCACAAGCTCACATGGTACCGCTCATGTCCAGATCAGTGCGATGGGCAGAAGAATAACTGTTTTGAATATTTTATATATTATTTGACCATGTTTTTCCACAATAGGTCATTAGCGATTATAATTTAGTTAGAAGTGGGCCTTCAATGTAAAGGCGCAAGCCTATATATATGACTAGTTTTGCAATTGAATAGAGTTAGGATGAGGGGATTGATAGACATAATCAAGACAAGAGTATCACATGAGGTCTAGTGCAATCTGTCTATGGTTTTGGAGATTTTCTTGTTGTATCGACAATCTATCTGGGTTTTCCTGATGTATTCATCCTCCTGTTGTGGAGAATATTTGTGTGTTTTGGATCCTTTGCGTAAGATTAATATGATATGATAGTTGTTGCACAAATCTTATATGTTATTCCTGCTGAAATCTAATCTGTTAAGATGCTGTGATCTGTTTTGTTATGATGTTGCTGTGATCCAGATCTGTTATGATACTGCAATTTGTTATGATGTCACTGTGGTCTATTCCAATTCTGCTATATTGATGTTGATGCAATCTGTTTTAAGTCTGTTACATTTCCATTGCATTATGGGTTGAGATGTTTTATAAATAATGTTGTTGCACTAGCAATATTGTGACAAACGTATGATGCAATCTGTAGTTGTGGAAATGAATCAATGATGACTGCATAATTCTAGATCTAATGGTTATATTGTCTTCCCGTCGGATCCCCATATCCTCTGTCCTCACTGTCAAAAACTTGGTTCCGACAACTCTCCCTTAAACATCTCGGGTGAGACTTCGTCCATTCTACGGATGTTGCTGGGTAGGGTAAAACTTGTTTGGGCTGGTTCTTAGGGATATCGC
Source organism: Pseudotsuga menziesii (assembly GCA_001517045.1). Taxonomy (NCBI): domain Eukaryota; kingdom Viridiplantae; phylum Streptophyta; class Pinopsida; order Pinales; family Pinaceae; genus Pseudotsuga; species Pseudotsuga menziesii. Next base: position 129,279 of record LPNX010054150.1, read on the forward strand.
GTTGGTTGGGCATCGATAGAGTGAGAACCCCTGTCAATGAGGCTTTGTTGGTGGGTTTCTCCAATAAATGGTTCTGTTGCTAGTACCTGAGTTGCGATTAAATGGAGGATAGGTTTTGGCATCTGACTCAACCGAAGATTGAGGGGTGGTTTGATCTAAAGTTGCCAGAATTTGTTGAAGCTGAAAATCAGAATCTGAAGCGGTCGACAGGCCATTGGTTGGATAGATATATCTATGGCGGTCCTCAAGAATGGTTCTTTTGTGAGTTTCTTGTCCTCTTGCATGAGTGGTTGGAAAAGTTCACTTCTAAGAAAACAAACTTTCAAGGAGGAGAGATGACATCCTAGAATCCAGAGCTGATCCAGGAATTACAAGAAACAGACAATAAGGCATCGCAGGCTGTTGAAGTGGGGTTGGACAATATCCTGGAAGGCTACATTACTAAGTTTGCAGTCGACACCAATAATTCATTTAGTGAAGCAGAAAGGGAGTTCTTCAGTAGAACACAAGGAAGATTCTTGATGTCCCTGCAGCTGTCAATTAAGCAGCTGGTCTATGAAAAAGGTATTCTAAAGATGGACCAAGAGTAGTAGAACTCTGGTGTGTGGAGGATGTAGTCACCGCGATGAAAGGGGGGAGACGTATGGAAAGGTAAGGGGTAGATGGGCATTATTTTTGGTGAGAATGTAAAGGTCACCGAGGAAACAAGTGGTTACACAAGGGGAGGAGCAAGGTTTTGAGAGAAGAGGCAGAGGATGGGAGTAGTTATTACTATGATCAAAGTGCAATGCCGTGAGGAACAACCACATGGAACAAAGCGACCTTTTTGTGACGATGAGGATGACTAGGCCCAGGTCACTCCCGAAAGGATGACAGGATCGAACTCCAGTAGTAACGTGCCCACACCTCCATGCACTACTCCACCATAAGGAAGAAACACACATTCTACGTCAACTTTCCCCACATGTCAGCAACAGTCTAGCAATAAAGCACTAGTAGGAGGAAGAAGGCCCAGAATATTGGGCAACAAAATGAAGATACCAATATTTCATGGAAATGGGACTGACGACCCAGAGCAATACTAGTTCTTGTGTGAAATGATCAAGACCGCTCGACAGACCGTATATGATGATGTCAAAAAAATCCAGCTGGAAACCACTCTTAGGGGTCGTGTGCTAGAATAGTTCATGAGATTCACGTGGGTTCCTCAAGGCGGTACAGAAAAAACACTGGATGAGATCCAAACGAGTTTATTTGAAGAATTCAAGAAGCTGAAGTCTGAGGCTCAATACATTACTGAATTGAAAGAGATCAAATAGTTCCCCAATCAAATGATTTGGGACTTTGATCAGTGGTTTAAGACATTGATGGCTCGAGTCAGTTTTTAGATGAGAAATGTTCAACACAAGGAATGGTTCATCGCCATGCTCGTCCCACATATCAGACATCCACTAATGCAGCAAAAGATTGCGACACAGAGCGAGGCTCTGGAGACCATAATGAAATTGGAGGCATCGCTAGTAGGAGAAATAACAGTAGGAATGAACCAGATTCAAGCATAGTTGGCCAATCTGACACTCCAACTACAAGATATCAAAAAGGCCAAGGAATATCATGATGATCTTTGGTGCACCCATTTCCATGTAGATGGACATACCAAGGACACCTGTCCAACGTTCCAGAATTATTTGCTGTTAAGAGCCCCGAACCCGTTGAGCTGTGCTGGTATACCATGGTGTCACATATGTCAGGTCTATGGGCATTGACATGATAAATGTGAATACATCCAGAGGATGGTTACCAAGGAAAAAAATCTGTACTGTACATTTTTCTAGTTAGTCGGACATGATGATAAAAACTATCGAGCTTATGATTTGCTCCAGGAAAGGATGTATAATTCAAACTTTTTGAAAGGTGAGGATCCCCATGCAACGCAAGCGTAGCCACAAGTGGTACAACTAGCAGGGCAGGTGCAGTATACATCACCACCCCAGATGTAGTTTATCCCCGTGCAACTGCAACAACAGTTTATAGTGCAGCCACAATTCACACCTCAACCATAGATTGTAGAACAACTGTAGTATGCACCGTGACCACAGTATAATTAGGTGTTGCTCATTCAGTCTTAGCCACAATATGTTCAAGTTGCGCACTATGTCCAGTAGCAACCAAACCTAACACACCAGCAGATGTCCTAATCACAGTTTTAGCAAGGAGGAGTCCAAGGAGGATTCCACGAAGGATTCAGAGGCCAAGGAGGAGGCTTTGGCGAGGAGGAGGGTGAGGTCATGAATCAATCCAGTGTTATACCTGTGGAGTATTTGGGTACTATCAGAGGGAGTGACCTCATACGTAGTGTACATAGTGTGTGGCCAGTGAACATAATGTTGAAAACTGTCCTCAGTTGATTGTAAAATGGAAGGATGGAAACATTCCTTAGTTGCAGAATGTCCACAATCAGAATCAACCTATGTTGCAAGTACATAAAAAACTGATAATGCAGAACCAGATCCCACCGCAGGATTAGACTTAGAACCCTCCTCATACTCAGAACCAATCAATGAATCAACCATTGAATCAGACCCTGCCTTAGACTTAGAACTAGCTGATGAATCAACCATTGAATAAAAACCTGCCATTGAACCTGAATAAAAAATCGACTGTTGGGACAATTAAAGCCAAACCATGGAAAAAGGATGTCGGTGTTGTGATGGAGCAGGGTCCCGCAGCTACAGGAAAAGCTGCTACATCGGGACAGGGAAGTCAAAGAAGAACAGTACCTGAGCGGCCAAGAAGAGAGAGCTCAACCACTGCACTTAAGGCAGTGATGAAGACAGGAGGGCTTAGCTACCCTCATAAAGGAAAAGGAGCAACAGGCCGAGGCATTGAAGATGAAGGACAGAAGCGGAGCGACTGAGGAAGTGGCGCTTATACCCATGATCAGGCCAAGAAGCATGGAAGACTGCAGAAAGCTGTGGTGTGACGAAAAGCGGCAGTTCAAGTACAGATGGGCCGACTTTCACAGTTAGGGTTTTTGGGGTTACTGTTGGGACAGGCCCACAGTGTTGTAATGGCGAGACCTTCAGGCCGCCTATATAAGGATGTATTTTGTATTGTAAAAGTTTAGACAATTGGGTAGCTGTTTAGACAGTTACACAGTTAGCCTTCTGAGTCATTTAGCTAGCTAAGTGTCTCTATGTCTCAGTATTGTAAGAATCGAGCTCTGGTTTTGTTAGTCCATCTGTATTATCTTACTGTAACCAGTAACCGACCCCTTGAGCATGTATGTTACAATCCACAGGGATTGAACAATCCGCAGGGATTGAGAGAGAGAGAGAGAGAAGAAGAGTATATTGTAAGAGAAGGCAATATAAGAGAAGAGATATAAGAGAGAAGGGCTCCTAGCGGTGTGCGCAGAGTTTCCCAGAAGATCTCAAGTTGCATATTAGGTTGCAGCGAAACTGTGTTTACTCTCTCAAGATATAATATAAAAACCAGTTCTTGTGGACGTAGCTTCCCCCTGGAGGTGAACCACGTAAAATCAGTGTGTTGTGCGACTATTCATGTGACTGTGCTTTATTTATTTGTTATCTGTTATTCATTACATGAACTTTACTACCAGTTAATGAATGAGTAAATGTATGCTATATTTAGCTACAGTAGCATGGAATATTAACTATGAGTGGAATCTGTTAAGTTTTCTGTATACGAGTTCTCAGTACTTGATGCATGATAGTTGCAGTTATAGTGTTAAGTGATTTCTGCATATTAGTTCAGCAAGTTGAGCATAGTTGATGTTAAGTATATTAGACTGTAGGAGTCTAAGTGAGGCTGTTTAGCTTAACTATTATACTAAGAGAGAAGCCTTTGGACCGTGAGAGTCATATTGAAGCCCTACCATAAAGGGTATCATAGTATAGAAAGGCGATATCGCACTGCCGAAGGAACTGTGGTGTGAGATATCGCAGGTTAAGAGCCTAACAAAAGAGATAGTTTGCGCATCACGCTAGCATCGGCGATGTGATAAGAGATCGCTCCCTCCCAGGACCAGCAAGTAAGAAAGGTCACCATTGGAGAGAGAATCCGTTGACTGAGAAGAGTCATGCGACCACTAGGATGCTACAGAACCTGGTTGAGGACACTTGAGTCTTCAGCCAACCCAGCCAAGATCACTTCGGGTGAAACTTCAGATCGTTCTATGGTATGTCACCGAAAGGGCCAGTGAGCTAGGGGTTTTGTTGGTACATTAAAGGAAACCCGGGTCTGCCCAGAGAGACCAACACGTTGGGGTTGTCACTCGCACCAGTGTGACGACTGGGAAGACGGATCATGGCAGCAAGTTTGGCTCACTGGTAAGAAAAAGGTTGCATTTGACATTGTGATAGAGAAAGACAACTTCTTTGGAAAAGAGCATGCAATCGGGAGAAATCTGGGTAAGTTACCAATTATTGACATGCCATTTGATTTTGATCCATTTGTAGAGGCAGGACCATCATGACAGCATGGTACCTTGCAATAGTTCTTTGAGAGTTGTCTATCACTGGCAAGGGACCCTGATGCCCTTGTCGAGCTTGAGATGTTATTACACCACCCGGATAAGGCAGTGAAGGATTCTGCAGTGAACTCGTTGCAAAAGAGGAAGACATGCAAGGAGATGAGGATGAATACCCATATCGTAGATTATGAGGTTGACTTGGTTATTATGGATATTGGATCATATGTGAACATTCTAACCAAGAAAACCTGGCAATTGATGGGAAATCCAACACTGGGATGGTCACCGATACAACTGCGACTAGCAAATCAAGTGAAGGTTCAGCCCATTGGTGGCGTCTCAAACTTGTTTGTCGACATTGAAGGTATGAAAACTCATGCTGACTTTGATGTGATAGAAGTAGTCAAAGATGGTGGTTCCTATCCTGAATTGCTAAGGATTGGATGGGCTAATGATAGCATGGCCATTATCAACTTCAAAAATTGAGTTATGACATTTGAAAACCAGGATGTCAGGGTCATTACTCCTATGGACCCTCAGGAGGGACAAAGATATGTTGAACCTGTGAAGGATGAAGTCGGTAGAAGTTGGGATCATGCTTATAACATATCTAAATACTAGATCCATCCTGCCATCAATGGAGAACTTGGATAGCGCAGCACAAGTTCTGTGTCATATGAATCTAATGATGCTCTAGAAAATTGGTAGAATAGGTTGCATGAAGTATCATTCAGGAAATGTGGGTTGATAACATAGTCTCTCTAGTGTGTTGCAACTAAGACTGTTGAGTTGCCCATTTATGAAGGACTGCTAGGACTATCAGAGTTCTTTCAAGAATTCCAAGAGAAATTTTTTGAACCACAAAGGATACTGGCCCTCAATGTAGCACTAAAGGTTACTCCGGCTCGATGGTGGGCGACACACAAACAAATGATCTATGACTAGGAACAGTGCCAGAGATTGATGATGGTGCACGTTAGTGATTCATAGGTCTATCATGCTGGGAGATACGAAAGAGGAAATTATCCCACCAGTCATTTGATTGAGTGTCAGAATTTATAGGCATCATGACCCAGAGATGAATGGGTCCACGCTTTTGTTCACACTCTAGAAGAGATGTCAAGATCCTGGTATGTAGCGACAGAGTTGCACAGAACTGTCACCACTTGGGAGGAGTTGTTCGTTTTCTTTGCACATATGTTTAGCTTCTAGGACCTCAACCCATAGGTATGTAATGCTTTACATAGTATCTACGACGTGGTACTAAAATTCATCCCTGTCACATACCTAGTTGATCCACATGCGCACTGCTCCATCCAATCCATGATGACATGCTACAACTTGTCCGGGGAACCTGGAGATGACGATGAGTTGGCAGAATGTTAATATTCCAGAGTCAGAAGGAAGCCACAATGTCGTAGCCCTAGACATACCAAGGGACTCGATGAGTTAGCCACTGAGGATTCAAAAATTCAACATTGTGTCTAAAGAAAACCCAAAGTTTTCCAATGTTAGGAACTACTGGGATGAGGAGACCATGGCTAAAATCACAGACTTGCTACACGAATTCTAGGACCTTTTTCTGACATAGTTTTCAGAGATGAAGGGGATTTTATGAGACCTGGGGGAGACGAAAATCCTGTTGAAACTAGATGCTAAACCTATGTGACAGAGGCCATATCAACTGAACCCATGATACAAGGACCATTTGAAGGCTGAGATAGATCGGATGTTGGATGTTGGGATCATCGAGCCTGTAGAAGAATCGGAGTGGATAAGCCCTATGGTGTTCTAGGATAAAAATATTGGTGAAATCCACATTCGTGTCGACCTAAGAAAGTTGAATGATTCATGTGTGCATGATCCATTCCCGACCCCATTTACAGAGGAAGTTCTTGAAGGAGTAGGCGATCAAGAGATGTATTCCTTCACGGATGGTTTTTTGAGATACCACCAGATCTGGATTACAAAGGAGGATCGCCATAAGGCCATGTTTGTCTCTAAATGGCTATTTTCAATATACAGTCATGCCTTTTGGGCTGAAGAATGCACCAGCAGTATTTTCTCGGGTAGTTGTTGCTGTGTTTAAATACTTTATTCAAAAGTTCCTGCAAGTATATATGGATGATGGGACCGTCTATGGACTAATTAGGGACCATCTCAACAACTTGCGACTGATGCTAGAGAGTTGTCGAAAGCATCAGATTGCATTAAAATCTAAGAAGTGTATTTTCTGTGCACCGTTTGGAATGCTACTTGGGAACATAGTATGCAAGGAAGGTATGTTGGTTGATCCGGTGAAGATCGCACTAATCCTCATTTTACCACCGTCGATGAATGTGAAGATGCTTCGGGCGATGTTGGGGAATACAGGGTACTATCGCAAGTTTATCAAAGGATACACTGCGATTACTACCCCTATGGAGAAGCTACTAAAGAAAGATACTGCATTTGAATGGAACCAGGAATGCCAAGGAATTTTTGACACATTGAAGGCCAAGATGGCCTCCGTGCCCATACTGATTTTTCCATATTGGAATAAGGAGTTCCATGTGCACATTGACGCCTCTTCTATTGCGCTGGGGGTTGTTCTTGTGTAACCAGAAGAGGGTGACCTGGATTACCCAATTGCATATGCCAGTAGAAATTTGTCATTTGCTGAACGGAATTATACAATGACGGAAAGGGAAGGCTTGGCGATGGTTTATGCCTTGCAAAATTTCAGGCACTATTTTTTGGGTGGACATTTCAAGATGTTCACCGATCATTTTGCTTTTCAATATTTGGTCAATAAGCTTGTGTTGGGGGGGAAGATCTGTTGATGGCTTTTACTCTTCCAGGAGTTTGATTTTGAAATAGTTGTGAAGCCAGGACAACTAAACATTGGTTCAGATCATCTGTCTCATATTGAGAATGGTGAAAAACCGACCAATATTGATGATGGATTACCAGATGCACAATTGTTCTTTGTTGACATCGCAGATGATCACTATGCCCCAATTATTCAGTTTTTGGCCACTGGTGTCACCTCGGAGAATATGTCGACTAGAAAAAAGAAGTAGCTGGTAGTAAAGGCTTATGATTTCAGCTAATTACTGGGCAGTTATATCAGCTTGGACCAGATGAAATCTTGTGACGATGTATTTTACCACATGAGCAGGGTCCCATTCTGGAAGAAGCACATGCATGAATTGCGGGAGGCCACTATGGAGGAAGGGCTACTGCACGAAAGGTGTTGCATGTCGGGCTATGGTGGCCTACATTGAATAATGATGCCACAGAATATGCGAGAAACTGTGATGTTTGCTAGTGTGTTGGTAAACCATCACGGCAGGATGAGATGCCGCTGGTGCCGCAGGTAACTCTCCAACCTTTTGATAAGTGGGCCATGGATTTTACGGGTCCTATTAATCCACCAGGGAATATGATTGGTGCACAATACATCATTACTGCAATTGACTATCTGACTAGGTGGGTGGAAGCTGCACCAGTAGTAGACTGTACTGTTGCGACAATAGCGCGGTTCATCTTTGAAAACATTGTGACATGGTTTGGGTGTCCCCAGATTTTGATGAGTGACCAGGGTAGTCACTTCGTCAACTGGATGGTGAAAGTGCTAATTGAGGAGTTGTAGGTGCAACATAAGAGGGGTACACCATACCATCCACATGTGAATGGAACTGTCGAAGCGTTCAACAAAATCTTGGAAACAACGCTGACTAAGGTATGCAATGCTAACCGCGATGACTGGGACCTGAAAATTCCCACAGTGCTATGGGCATATCGCACTACTTGCAAACGGCTAACAGGCTAGACACCATTCAAGATGGTCTATGGGTAAGAGGTAGTCATTCCCATGGAGTACATTGTTCCTAGTTTGCGCATCGCCGCGACGACATGCATGGATTATGTAAAAGCATTAGAAGAGCACATTGTGTAGTTGATCCAGCTTGAAGAAGACCTCTTTATTGCTAGCTTCCACTAGTAGGTTCCGAAGGATCGAAAGAAGGTATGGCATGATCACCAGATTAAGAAAAAATAGTTTGTGGAAGGAGATTTGGTGCTGTTATATGACAGTAAGTTCACAAAGCATCCAGGTAAGTTACAAATGCACTGGTTAGGTCCATAGCTTGTTCATTCCATTACTTCTGGAGGTGTAGTTCAGTTACAACAATTAGATGGTGCGGTACTGTCGACGCTCATCAATGGGAGTCACTTGAAGCCCTATAGGACGGGGTCAGAGCTGTGCACTACTTGAGGAGATGTGTGAACAAAAAAAAATGAAGATTTTGTTTCAGAGCATTAAGGCGAGCCTAGGGGAAGAGGCTACACAAGGTTAGAGTTTGTAGCGATGAACGATCGACCACTTGTGACAGATGCAAGGTTGTGGGTTGGTCAAATCATGTAATAAATGTAGGTAGTTAAAACAATTGGCTGGTGACGCTTGTTGAAGTGACACACATTAATGGTTGATCCGAACGTTAGAGGAATAGGATTTCCAGGGGATTTGGCGTCATTACCACCATATTTAGTCATAATGGTGATCATATATTTGGTAATTATGAGTTTGAATTGGATGTGGTTATCAAAAGCGTACGGGACACAGGAGGATGACATTGTTCAGTTGAGCAAGCAGAGTGTTGAGCAGAAGGAGAATTGTGCATTGTGTTGTGAGCTTTTGAGAGAGTTGCAGAGTAGAAGGTTAGAATTATCGGGTGCATTGTAAGGTTTGGGGTGTGAGGCATGCTAAGTGACCTCGAAGCCATTGAGATTTCTAGTGAACAAGAGTCCCCTATTCGGCCCACAACTGTCAAAGAAGAATTCATGAGCATTCCAGTTGGCTCATAATCTATCCCCAAGTGGAAGTGGCAGGATCAGAAGCCCAGTTCCACACCGTCTCAAAAGAGGCGAACCCGCACCTTGACGAGAGTGAAAGGAGAAGGAACTGCACAGATCGAGCCGTCGATCTCAGGAGATGTAGAGTCTACGATGCCTAGGGGAATCTCTATTCATGATATTTGGGGGTATATTACTCCTATGCATCTGGGAGCAAAGCCGAGGCAGGCGTTGAAAAGTTAGAAGTATCCACCAAAATTTCCATCGCTGTCGAAAGGGATGACGTGCTCGGTCGACATCATCCCTGCCTTGATCAAGTTGAAATTCAAATACCATGACTTGTTGTTACTAAAATATGTCTGGGATGAGCCCTATGAGTTAGTCTTGACAGTGCCTGGTGGCCCCATTTAGCAGATCCTAAACCTTGGACGAGTGGGTTAGACCAATCTGGATTGTTGGGGCTTATCAATATGCCTCATTTTGAGCACTTGAATGAATCCCATGCATGTGTTAAACAAATTTTGGCCTATTTTCATGGGGGGGCGCTTTGGTTGAATATTCCCATCCTTGTTGCAGTAGACTTAATCACGAGCATCACAGTCTTGCCGAAGGCCGAGGAATATCCGATGTAGTATATCCACGGGAGGGATACTGACAAGAAGCTTTCCAAGCAGTTGAAGGAGCGCTTTGGCATACAGCGGGATGGATGTGCATATCAAATTGATAGAATTAACTCACAAGTGATGCACATCCATCTAAGGATTCTGGCGAGTAAGGTTGTTCGAGGAAATCACCCGGTCCAATGTAACTCAGGTGTCATCGCATGTTCCCAGAAGTGTGCGGAAGGGGTACAGATGAATTCATCTTTGTTCCTACTTAATCAGTTGCTAGAAGATTCTCTTACCGCTCAGGATGGGTGACCCTTTTCATATAGTTGTCTCTTAATTCTTATTGCACTAGTCACCAGGATGGAACTTGAAGACTACCAACCAATGGTGGTCGATTTGCCAAAGGTGCGATGAGGTGCATGATATCAAAACTTATGGTGGGTTGAAGAGCCCAATAAACAGGCGGACTATGCCATTAATTTTTGGGTCTATTGGGAAGTGTTGCAAGCTACAACTATCACTGTTCCCTGTGTATATCCTTATGCAGTGGCCAAGTATCAGCGGCTAATTTGATTCACCATAGGGCCCCACTCTATTTACATTCAAGCACGACGACAGGACCCCAATCGGTAGTGGCTACCTTTGGCTTACAAAGTCACGAAAAGAATTGGATGCTATTGTTTAAGAATGGTTAGCTGAATGGCACAAATCAGTGAGTTAGGAGGAACTGTCTAAGGAGACGCCACCTGATGCCCCAAAAGAGCCTGCCCAGAAGGAGCTGACTCATTCATGACTTTGACAACGAGTCATCAATAGGCCCCGAGGCCAAAGCACAGCGCATGTGGGAGGAAAATCGCACCAAATGGCGCCAAGAATGTGATGTGGGTAGTGGTATCTAGTCGGGGATGGAGGACCAACTACAGTGGCTCATCAAAGCAGTCATTGACTCCTGTGAGGATGCAACACAGGAAATATGAGAGTCAAACCATGAGGAATTCGGTGCGGTAATATATAGATTAAATTCCATTTTTTATATTGTTTCTAGGAAGACATTTGTGAGACCCGTGATGCAGGACGTCCCGTCGATCAGCACTGAGCCTCGGGCTAGGAATGTGTAAGTTCCCCAGACTGTGATTGATGTGGGAAATGAGCAAGTACACTAGTTTCTACAACCAATCCAGAGCATGGCTTTGGATCTAAACAAGTTATCTTCTATGACGTTGGTGGAGTTGCAGCACGTTGCCACCCTGGAATTGGAAAACCGACAGAAAGAGCTGACTAAGAGATATGTCTAGTCATAGAGCACAGCTAAGAAGCTACAGAAAGAGGCAAGGAGCTGCATTAGGTTTGGGTGCAGCTGGAAGAAGAAAAAATGCATGAGATAGACCCCTTGTAGGTGATGCAGGCTGAGCTGTAGCGAAAGGCTGCCGAGGAGATTACTGAGATAAAGAAGGTGAAAGACTGTCTGATTGTTGAACAAGCGCAGCTGTGTGCCAAATGCGGTGAAGTCAAGCAAGCTATTTCTGAGGCCTTCCATCACATTTTTGAGAGCACGACCATGTTATACCCAAATCTTGTCACCAGCATGTGATGAGATCCTTAACACCCATGTTTTCCCTAAATCCCAAAACTTGGAGTGGAAACATGCTCTGGATATCAATTCTATATAGAAAAACCCAAGCACCGCGCTTTCCCTTTGGATGATGAGCGGTACCTTGTTCAGCACTACATGAGTCTCATTATAGAAAATCGGTGCCACCGCCTATATGATTTGTCCTTGAAGGGGTTCTTACCCTTCACCGCTCTATCATAAAGGAACAAAAGTGGTACCCTTGGTAAAAATAGAAAAAGAGAGGATTCTCGAGGCTTCTAGAACATGAGCCTCATGTCCTCCCTTATCCCTATCAATATGGGTTGGCTGGAGTCGAGATCCCTCTTGGTAGGATCTTATGAACACCTCCACCCACATATCAGACCATATCCATGAGTGGAGAAGGAGGAGAAGACTTATTAAGGCTCCTATCCTGGATCAATTGTTAGATGATTGGTTTACTAAATATTTGTTGCCTCCAATCGCCCGAGATGTGGCTATCGGCGGTGTCGTTACCGAAGAGCAAGCCATTAGTCGAGCCCAATATTTGGACTTGGTATATTCCCATTCCAGAATGTTGTATGAATTGATCCCTCAAGCTCCTCGCCCGAGCACCGATCCTGCCAAGCCACCAGTAGAAACCCCTATTGATGGGATTGTTGGTTCAATCCAGTCCCCGTTGATAGCAAAACCTACCAAGCAACCCCAAACTTCCACCCTTACTCCTTCAACTCCCAAGGTTTCCGCCGAGGTAAATTCCATTCAGAGTACACATACGCCCAAAAAAAATAAAAATAAAGGTAAAGCTAAACACAAAAAACCTAGAAACCTGCAGGAGAATTCAAAACCAACCATCAACAACAATGATAAAGGGAAAATAAAAGAGAAATATCCATGTCTGCTATGTGAAAGTGACCACTTCACGAAAGAGTGTCCTTGTCATGAAGAAATCAATCAATTCCTAAAACATTAGAGGAAATTTGGGGTGTAAAATGGGCCTTATAAGAAAACGTGCCAACAATAAATTTTGTGAGTTGGAATTCAGGAACCAATAGAATTTCAATAAAATGAGTCAACCATAATGCTTGAATTGACGTATTTGTCATAAAAGAAAACTACTTTTTTTTGTTCGTATTTTCGACATATATCCTTGTGTTTTTACTCAAATTCCGAGCAGGAGAGATCGTCGGATGCGGAATTTAATTCCGCATCCAACGAGTACCCACACTGCATACTTTTGATGGACCTTTCTACCCAGAAAATAAGAAATACCTGAAAAAACATGATGATGACATCATCATCATGTTTTTTTTTATGTATTTCTTTTTTTGGGGGTAGCGGGGTCCGTCAAAAGTATGCAGTGTGGGTACTTGTTGGATGGAGAATTAAAATTTCAAATCCAGTGATCTCTCCTGCTCAGAATTTGAGTAAAAAAAAGGGAGATATGTTGAAAATACAAACAAAAATTATGGTCAACTGATCGAGGGGGAATTGATGGTGCCCCCATGTCGCGGAAATGGACAGTGGTCCAAAGGTCATCCATGCAGTATGGATGGAGCAGGTGGCTGTTGGACATAGACGGGATAGATCACGATAGAGGTACGTGAATTGGTGTGGCAGTGGCATGCAAATTGATGTGGCTCTTGGACAGAGGTAAAAAGAGTTGTGTGTATGAGTTGTGGTGGATGGTCTTAACTACATGTGATGAGAGTGCAATTCCGAAGGCAGTTTATAAAAGAAATGGGCCGTCCTCTAGGGAATGGTTTGAGATCCCACATAAGGTGCGGTGGACGGATATGATGCATGATGCAATTGTTTGTATGCTTCCTATATGCTATGATGAATATGCCAATTTAGAATGTCGTTAGCCATCTGATCTGTTACACTATTGAGGTTTCTGGGAACATGTGTGAATGTGATAGATTCAAATGTTCTAACCATCTATTTAGTGCACAGGAATTTTCTAAAGAGGAAGGGATCATGTACTCGGTAGTAGTTGTTCAACTGGAGATAAGCAGCTGGGAGTCTAAGAAGACATCAAAATGGAAAATTCCCAATTGAAGAGCGACGACCAAGAGGCCATTGACACCATCATATTCAGCCTGGTTGTTGGTCGCACTGCTTATGCATATTCCGTCGATATGGATCAACTCGTGCGATGGGGAGTAAATGACCCATGCAGCCGAGGTGAGGTTTGGAGACCATCTGCTCGCTCCATCAGCATATCTAATGTACCGATCAAAGGTAGGATCCATCTGAAGCAATGAGGGGAAACAATACATAAGACTCACTTTAAAAATGTGTAAAACAAAAAGGGACAAGACTATATTACAAGTTGAACTACAATCATTTAAAGAGGTCATGTTAGAGGGAAATTGGTTTGGACTTTTAGGGGATCAATGGTCATTCCTTTGGGTGCCTGTGTGAGTGGCGGTAGGCAAGTGTGATGCACGTATAGGTTTGGAGACACTTACATCACTTTATGGTTCATAAACCGAGGTAACTTCCAGGAAGTGGTCTCGAAAATTACTCATTAAACATGAGACGATGGTCTCATAAGGAGATACAAATTTGGGCCCAGAGGTGTGAGAGGTATCTCAAACAGGTTCCAGGTGATTTTAGATTAGCAACTAATGGTGCTGCCTTGACTTGTGGAAAAAATGTTAAAAAACAAGAAAATAAAATCAAGTGACTCATTGGTGATGTTAAGCATAAAATCTCTTGAGGTAGAGCCCGTTATGTGGGTTCTCCAAGAGTTCTCCATCAGAGTCAATAAGGGTGTATGCCTCTTTTTCGAGGCAACGGTGGATGACATATGGGCCATACCACATTGACTCAAACTTGCCTTTTCCCAACTTATCATTGGGTTGGTCATAGACTAGAACCATATCACCTTCGTTGAAGGTGCGAGGGTGGACATGGGAGTCATAGTGGGACTTTGACCGTGTTTTCACTGCTTCAATGGCTTGGAGGGCAGTTTGATGGTCTTATATGGTTTTCTTGAGTTGGAGGAGTCGTTCTTCTAAAGGAAAAGTATCAGGGAGGAGTTCTACCATGAGGAAGAGGGATGGTATTTGGCACTCTATAGGGAGTATTGATTCAACACCATGTACTAGGTGGAAAGGAGTGAAACGAGTTGTGGTTTTTGTGGATGTGTGATAATCCCATAGGGCAGAGAATAACATGTGATTCCAGTTGTTTTTATGGTTTCCCACCATCCTTTGGATCATTGTTTTGATGATTTTGTTGATTGCTTCAACTTGGCCGTTTCCCTGGGGGTAGTAGGAATATGAGTAGTGGTGTTCGAATTTCAACATGGTTGAAAGATAAAACCAAACAACATCTTGAAAGTGTGCACCATGGTATGAGACCAGGTGTTTAGAAACATTGAATCATGAAATAACATGGTTGAAAAAGAAGCATGCCATTGTTTCACTTTTGCAATCAAATGTGGGCATGGCCTCGGCCCACTTAGTGAAGTAATCGACTTCCATAATGATGTATTTATGCCTGTTGGACGAGACAGGGTTGATTTTCATGAAGTCGATTTCCCATTTGCAGAAGGGATTGACTGTGACTACGGGGTGTAATGGTGTAAGGGGGGTTCTTTCCTTTGGGGCAAAGAGCTGACAACTGCGACAATGCTTGATTACCTCTATGCAATTAGTGAAGTTGGAAGGCCATAAGTAGCTGGCACGTAAAATATTCTAGGCGGTTGCTAGACCTGAAAGGTGGCCACCACAGGATCCACTATGACAATCATTGAGGATGGTCTCGGCCTCGTCATGGGTGAGGCAACCACATAGGATGGTATCAATTCCTCGACGATACACAACATCTACAATCAGCAAGTGACGAATGGCTTGATGTCAGATGTGTCGCCTATCCTCATGGTTTAAGTGCGCTACAAAATTCTGTGTTTGTAAATAAAGAAGGATGTCCCCATACCATGGGTCTTCCGTGGATATGACGAATAGGAAATCATTAGGGAGATCATCCTTGGGGGGTGATGACACGGTTAATGGGGGCAGATCGGTCATGAGAGCGGCCAGTGTGAGTGCCTTTGTGCTTTTTGGAGAAACGAATTCTAAGTTGAATTCTTGGAGGATGACTACCCATTTAGCTGCTTGACCTTGTAGAAGGTGGCTACTTAGTAGGTACCGCATTGGGTTTGAATCAGCCACTACGCGGGTATGGTTTGCGATGATGTAGTGGTGCAACTTCTGATCCAAGAATAAGACGGTGAGGGCCAATTTCTCCTCAGGTTAATATCATAGTGAGGGTCCTGTTAGCTTCTGACTAATATAGTAAATCACGTGCTCATGGTGAGTATCGTCTTCTTGGACCAAGACTCCATCAATGGCGTTGTAAGGAGGATGACACATAGAGAATGAAGTCTTGAGTGAAGTCTGGTGCTGAGAGTAATGGTGCAGAAGCCAGGGCTTGCTTGAGTGCATCAAATGATTATTGTGCTTACTGATCCCAAATAAAGGGGATTTTTGTGCAGAGTAGGTGAATGAATATGTAAGCTTTTGTTTCATACTCTGGTACAAAGCGGTGAAGGAAGTTGGCCTTGCCTTGGAGGCTCTGTAGTTGGTGCTAATTTTTTGGGGAAGGAAGATCAAGGATAGCCTGAACTTTGAGGGGATCTACCATTATCCCTTTATGGGATACGATGAATCCAAGTAGACGGCCTGCTGGGACACATAAAATGCACTTGAGGGGGTTCAGGTGAATTGTGTACTTGCAATAATGTAAAAAGACTTGCAGCAAGTCGTCTATATGTTGTGCTTGTTTTGGTGATCGAGCGGTAAGGTCGTCTAGGTAGACCAAGATGATGTGAATTAGGTTGTGGAAACAATATGTCATGGCACACTGGAAGGTGGCTCCAGCATTTTTCAGGCCAAAGGGCATGACTCGATACATGAATGTGCCCCAAGGGGTTGTGAATGCAGTCTTATAATGGTGTTCTTTCTGTATCTGGATTTGGTTATATTCGAAAAATCTGTCCATGAAGGAAAATACCTCATGTTCGGTGCACGCATTGATAATCTGATCGATGAAGGGTGTTGGGGAGTTGTCTTTGGGACATGTCCCATTGAGATCGAGGAAGTATATGCAAACATGGATGGTGCCCTATTTTTTATTCATGGGTACATGATTAGAAACCCAAGTGGTGTAGGAAATGGGGTAAATGAAGCTGGTTGTGCACAACTTCTCTATCTCGGCTTTGACTACGGCTGCTTTGGAAGGATGAATCGACCATTGCTTTTGGCGTACGGGGGCCACATCGGGCCATGTGTCAATGTGGTGTTCCATGATGGATGGATCTAGCCTGAGCATTCCAGTGTAAGACTAGGAAAAGATGTCACAGAATTCTTGAAAGAGAGCTTTGTAGGCAGCGACTTCTTCCGGGGAGCAAGATGCCCCCAGCATGACTTCTTCAACAACCTCAAGATTGGTTGAGATAGTGTTGATTTTGATGGTTGGAGAGATGTTGGCCATGTTCCCTTCTTCGAAGGCATCTGGTGCCGGGATGGGGTTCTTAAACCAATCGACTTTCCCATGAATGAAATCTTTGGTTTCCACAGAAAAATGGTCAGACTATGACACAAGTTTTTCAGGGAGGAAGAACAAGCGATGGTGCATGTCATCCCATGGGTATTTCAGGGCAATTAAGGCTTCAAGTATCTCATCGTCATTGCAGAAGCAATGAAGAGACAGGTCTGATGGACCGTCATTGGAAGTGGAGACGAGTGGGTCGGTAGAACTAGACATCATTTAAATGGACATGGTGTCCGCAGAAGGAGGTAGGGGGTGAACTTCTTCAATCAAGGTGATCTCAGATTCAAGGGAATGTTGACAGAGGTCGGATAAATCCATTTGAAACTCGAGCAAGTCTTGGAAATGGTGAGAATAGTTTCCATACAAACCGCAGAGGGCGCAAGCATGGTTTGTTCTCAGTGACTTTTTTCTCACTATTGGTGTGCTTGGAAGTTCAACCATGGGAAGATTTTCAGTTGTATCCATGGCATCCAAATGTGCATGGATCATTGGAATCTTAGGGAAGTTTTGAGTTGGATGGCCCTGTTCTTCACAGATGGTGCAAGGCGGGATCTTTCGAGGCTCTACGCTACATTTTGCATTCTTGCCCCTAGCCCTTTTTGGTTGGGGAGGTGCAGGTGTGGGTATGGTGGCTGGTTTTTGTGGGTTGGGTGGAGGATGAGACTCAACCTCAATGGGTTTTATGGGGGTTAAGACTACCTGGGGCATTGGTGGTTGAGTTGGTGGATCAAGATACCACATGGGAATTCCCAATGTAAAGTTGGGTAGGTTGAGGGTGGCCATTACCGTCTTTCTCATGACGATAGGCGGGGGGAAGAGGAAGGGAATTGTATGAACTAGAGAGGAGCCCAAATAACTCCTCGACAGTTGTATGTGGGGATGAGGTTGTGGTTGTGGCTGTGCGTAATGCTACCGCTGTGGATGATATTGCGGCTATTGTTGGTGTTGCGGCTGCGGATGGTGTTGCAGTTGCAGTTAGCACTGCGACTGCGGTTGTTGTTTGGATGCAGCGGTGCTGGATGAGAGCATGCACAAGTCCACAGTCTCATTTTGTGTCAGTGGTGGTGACACTAAGGGTAAAGGAGTTATCATGGTGGTATCGGAAAACAACCCAGGGCCCACATTCAACAATGGGGAGGCTGGTATGTTGTCAACCATGATGTTGAACGTAGGGATAACATTCAAGTGTGTAGTCATCCCTTGTGGATCAATGTTTTTGATCATAGGTGTTATCACTCAGAATGTATCCAGGTTACAAAAGGTAATTTCCAAAGGTAACAACAAAAACCACTTCAGAAAGAAACTGGCTTTCCTTTCCAGAGAGGGATGTCTCAAATATAAATTTAACAAGGCCAGATATAAGAATCAACAATTAAACATTATGTATATGGTTGAAACGATACACATAATCATTGGGCAATGGATTCAAAATACATAAAGATAGCACAAGGTCACATGCATGAGATTTCATCAAAGGCAAGATAACCACTTAGTTACAGTCATTCATTGATTTCAGGTGGAAAAGGAAGAAGTATGAACAATCCATCAATATAGAGCATCATAAGATGAATTCCATATTAACTTTAGTAGAAACATTTATGAAATATCTGAAACAATAGTCAGAGCACAACAAGTATGAATTCTAACTATTCAACACTAAGTTTCAAATATGAGGAAAACAAAATGGAATGTAAGCACTGGAGGAAAAAAAACAATCACATAGGAAAGGAAAGCACAGATTGTAATGTAGATGACATAAGAATCTCTAATAATCCACATGCATTCAACTTTGTTATTTCAAAAATTATCTGTCCTCAAAAACATTGATCCAACATATGGGTTCCAACCCTCAATACATCAAGTAAATGCGAATATATACATAAATGATTTCTTCCCAAGAAGATCTAATAATTGAATAATCTGTTTAATCAAAGTATTTGTAACCATATCCCTAACAACTAGGAATAAACTACATGCTTTGATCTTGATAACAGATCATTTAATTAAAATCAACTTGGTGACAACAAGGCCCAAATAAACAGCTGCACGATGTGCAACACCTGTTTTTTAAGGATGAATAATATACTTTGTCTTCCCAAATCTCTCCATAGTCCTCCATTGTTCTGCACTTGGTGTGTCATACTCGGTCATTTCTCTAATAGACACCTCCAGATCCATATAAGCCTCATAAGATATAGTGGGTAGTCCTCCTCTGACGATCAGAAATTTTTGCAATATCTCGAAGTCTTCTGTCAAGTTGTCCACGCTGACTTTCCCAGTCAGTCCTTTTACCAAGTCATCAAAATTGGAATGGTCCATATGGATTTGTACTAGAAGGCTATGATAATGTTCTTGAGAAAAAAGTCTACCTTCTTCATCCCAGAAAGAGGGAAGGTCATCTTCAAACAATTCTTTAAAGGCATGCCTGAAATCATTGATCTGCGAAGACATCTCCTCCGCCTTATCTTGTACTACCTTCATAGGCTGATGTTTGTAAATGAATTTCTTCAACCATATTACAATAGCCACTCTGTCTTTAATACCTATATCCTGCAATTTTTGATAAGTTAATGAATTCAATAAATTCAATGCATTTTGAGCTATATTTAGGGGCCTCCTCTCCATGGTCTCATTTGCTAATTTTAATCTCTGATTGGCTAAATTAAATAATGCAATTTGGTCATCAATGAAATTTAGATAGTGTCTGAACTTAGTAACTTCTACACACAATGTATCCCAGATTTTATGCTTGGCTCCTTGTAGAAGGCCCTTTCCTATGTTCCTTTCTTTTAATTCATTAAAATTATTCTGCAACTGACTTTTGTCATGTAATATTTTATTCTTGTTTTCAACCATTTTAGTCAGTTCATATCTGATCCTCTGATTTTCCTCTTTTAATTCCCTGATTTCTAAATCTTTCAAGCTTACTTGTGACATTGGTACTAACAAATCATCAGCCAAAAAATCACTTAAAGGCTTTTCAATATTTACGATGGACAAATATGCATCAGTAGGGGTCTGGCTCATTAATTCTTCCATAATTTCTTTCTTGTCATTTTGATCTTTCTTTAACTGTGAAATTTGTGTCATTAACTCAGTTCTATCTACTTCCCATTTATTCTTTTCCTCTTGCAGCTTCACTATTTTGCCTTTATATTCCATCATTTCTTGATGAATTTTATCTTTCTCCTCTTGCAATGCCAACAACTATGAGGACTGAGCATGTTCAAAACTTGGAATTTTCAACTTCTTTTTTAATACCTGAATGGCATTATCTTTTTCCTCCAAAAGTCTCCTGATGGCTTGAGTGTTTCCTGGTTCATCTCCCAAGCTTATAACATCTACCTACAGCTTCTTTATTTGGATTGAATTCGCTTTATTCTCAATTTTTTCATGTTTCAACTGAACCTCCAACTTATCCACTAGAACTCGAAATTTGTTAATTTTCATCATGGCATGTAATAAATCTGAATAAATTATATCCCCTATCCATTTGTGAAGTTGTATCTTGTCAGGTACACAGATTTTATCCAATCTTACCTCCATCTCAGCCACTTTTTTGTCACTTACCATAGCTAATTTTAAGGTGTTCCTCTCTACATCCCGAGTGGAAATCAACGACGCCTTTTGGTTGCCTAGACTTCTTACTCGCGGAAGTAAATTTTTAGTCTCTTCCAAGGACTGCATCTACTTTTCAACATAACTTGTCATGAAATCTACTTTGGATTTAAAAATTGAACTGGACTCTACATTGTTTTCACTTTCAAAAGAAAACTGGTTCATTTGCACTGACTTCTTAGGAATCAAAACTACTTTCTTCAACTCCTCTGAAACTATTTCACTTGAAACTTGGTCCTCTTGAGAAAATGTTTTGGTCTTTTTACGCGAACTGTTTTCATCTATCTCCATACTCTCAAATTTAGAAAAACTTCTTTTAATTAAAACATTAGAATTTTCTGACACTTGAGACGTTGTAATCAACCCACTGCTTGTACCTTCATTGCTTCCTGGATTTTCCACAAAATGAGACAAATTGGCTATTTCCCCCAATCCCTCAACAACTTGATGATCAAATGGTTTATTCTTATTTTCTTGTTTCCTTTGAGAAATTATATGATATGGATCATAATTGACCTTTTGTTCTTTCTGAAAATCCATATTTTCAAATAATTTTTCCACAATCACCAAGGCACCTTTGTTTTTAAAGATGAATGGACCAACTTTAAGGGGAAATTTGATATTAGAGGACTTATTGAAAGCTCCAAAATGCTCCTCTTTTGCATATAATATTTGTCTCATGAATTCAAGTGCAAATATTCTAGGGGTAAGAAAAGTAGGTAGCCTGTATGGCTCTCCGGTGAAACCATACACTCTTAAAACAGTAAAGTCTTTATATAAAAACCAATCCCCAATCCTGTCTTCTGGTGATGATTGCATCATAACCTTCATTTCTTCAAGCACTCTGGGCAATATCTCATCAAATAGCAACTTGTACATCTCTGACATAATGGAATTCACGAACTCGAACATATTGATTTGCTTCGGCAGATCTGAAGAGAACATAGTAGTCAAGAATTGTAATTCTGTCACATTTGAACATAACAACATGTTCAACAGATATGATTGGTATTTGAAAAATATGACCTTTGGGAACTCAACTAACTGGATATGAATGAGATCTTCTAAATACTCATCCAAACTGAAGTAATGGATTGGATTGGACTCAAACTCAAGACTGACTAAACTCATTTTCAATAGAAAACCTAAGACAACCTCATTGACATGAATGTCACTATCTAGACCTAAAATTTGGCAGACCAAAGATACAACCAATTGGACTTCTTCTTTGAAAATGTGAATACTGTATGGAGAAAAGAGACCCTCTAATGAATGACCTTCATTAAGAATACTGGACAAAAATTCACATCAGATTTCAGTCTTACAACCTTTGTATACTTCGGCTAAAATAGACTCATTCACAAAATCACCACTGTCAAGGAAACTATCAGGAAAATTAAGGAATCCATGAATAGTTTTTGCATCAATCCTACATAATATCTTGGACGTGAATGACTCATCATGACTCTCTCAGAGGGTGATTAATTACTTGCATACCATTTAGCAAATTCAAAAAACGATAAAGTCTATTCAATGGCAAAGTAATACAGAAAAGACTTGCAGACATTCAAAATATCGTTTCCCTATAAACTATACTGCCACAATCTTTCTTTAGTAATTGATACATTTCCAACCGATAGAAACAGATAATACACACTTTTGTCTCTATCAACCATGAATTCTTCTCTTTCATCCAAGACCTGGTTAAGACCTTCTAACCCCTTCTCTTTCTCCATAACAGAAAAACGATGATAATTCTCTAAACAGAGATCAAGTATTTGAAGTTTACCTGTGACTGTAACTGTATGTACATGAGGTTGACTGTGAAAGGATGGTAGGATGTCTCCTTCACTCATCCGAGCATGCAAAATAAAAAATGATTTTTAAAAATAAGTCAACCTCACCTTTATATAAAGGTCTATTCCGGAGGTTCCCTTTAGCAGTTTTTCTGCAGAATGTACTGTGAGCCACCATGTGTATCATGGTTTTTATTTCACTACCGCCTTTCCACTTCAAATGTCATGCAACTTTATCCTCCGGAGCTACTGACAACCGTTGATGAATACTCGCTTTTTGTTTAAGCCATTAGATTAAACTGCATGTACACATTCCACTGGGCCTTTTTATTTTTAACAACGTGCATCTTTATAGAGAGGACTCCTTATTAGCTGTAGATTTTACCAAATTGGTACCACAACCGTTGATATTTGTGCTCTGTTAATTACCTCCGCCTCTCCTTATCTCATGTGCATCTCGATAGAGCGGATCTGCTCTAAACCATTGATTTTCACCTCTTTTTTTCTACACCATTAGATTATGAGACAGTTTTGTCCTCTATGCACCATTTTATGATATATTCACATTATTACTCTTAACCAAAGTTCATGTAACCTTGATTTTTCTCCACCATATTTCTTTCAATACCCTTCAAAATGGAGGTGTTAACAACTGGCTCCATCTGGGGATGATATCCTCCCTGCGAGGTATCAAAGAACTCGTATACCAGGTGCCTGTCTTTAATCTTTCTATGATAACTTCCAATTTTTTTTTAAAACTTTTTTGCTGATATATTTTTCTAGAAATAAATGGTTTACCTTTTGAATCTTAGGGCTTTCACTGCCAGCTTCAAAAACATGTGGCTCACCATCTATACTGCTTTTTAAAGAAAATAAATATTTACAAAGTATGATACAAATTTTACCTTCCTTCTTAGGACAGGTAATGCTTCAAAAATATTTCATTGACAGGGTTACTATCCAAAGAAACCCCATTCAGATATTCCAAAAGAAATGCATTTTGCCCTGTGTGTCTAGCAATAACATAAGGACCTACCTATTATGGAGACAAATTCCTATGGCTTGGGGTACCACAATAGACAACTTGACTCCATAAATCAATCTTTCCCAATATGCAATAGAAATAAAATGTCTAACACTAAAGGATCAGACCTTGTACCTTATTCCGGACGGTTGAATTAGATCCCCGTTGAGCTTTCCAATCTTCAGCTTGAATTGCTATATTACTTCCTCAACAACAAGTAAACAATACAAGCATTCTATGTATCATGGTGTTAGATATATTCTATCATATATAATCAATAATGTAAAAGAATTTGACATAATCCCATGGATAAAATATTCATTCAATCACACATCATTGGACAGGAAAATATATTTCTATTAATATAAATAAGAGATTACAAGATACAACCTCTGACGACACGTCTGTGAACCGGAGAAACTGAATCCCCCAATTGGGCCTCCACCACTTCAATCCTCCATCTCTCGATAGCAAGCTCACAAGCAAAAGGAAAGCTTGGGAAGAACACAAAAGTGCTCCAAGGGACAAAGGGATGTAGACTCAAGCATAAGTTCTGGCAATAATGGACTATAGTTTCGTTGCTCTCAATTCTATCTGATGCCTTTAATGTACCAAGGGGTTCCTTATATAGCTTTTCAAAGGGGTAATGAAAGGTTGAATCCGAGCTATCTCAAGGCATAGGGAAGGCCAGGATTCAAATGAGTCGGATCCATGTCAAGGAAAACTCCAAAAGGATTTGGATTATGCACACATCCCAATGTACGCAGTTTTAGTGGTCAAACCCATGTATGTACGCACTTATAAGGTTAAAAGTCGCGTATAGCATTTTTCATGTGTTTTTAGGGATGATCAAGGAAACATCAAAGGACAAAAAGTAGTCCATAGGGTCTAAGGAGTCTGTAGCGGGACAAGGGAAGGCCATACAAAGTGTGATTCACCTAGAGTGGTGAAATCCACTATAATAGATTCCCCCTAATGTGTGAGGTCAGAGGGGTCATACGATGGCCGAAATAAATTATAATTCCATCCCAGAAGTGGAGTGATGAAGGATCCCAAATGGAAGACCAGCCACCCAATCAACATAGTACAATAATACAACTCTGCATATAACTGCAAATACATATAGCAGTCCCGGATACATAAGAGCACAATGGCCATGAATAGGCATGATACATGATATCACATATGTGCTCATCGCCACGTACAATACACATAGATCAGAATCTCCATGATGAAGATATACAAAGGACCATGATCTCCAAAATGGCTGAAGATATATAATAGATCAAGATCTCCATAGTGGCTGGAAATGTCTGACATATACTGGAATCAAGTCACGAGAGTTGAAATCTCATGAACACTGGCATGATCGAGATGCCACCAATCTGGAAAGTCTTCTACACAAACTGCTACGAGTACATGTGTTATAGCGGATTTCACCACACTAGGTGAATCACACATTGTATGGCCTTCCCCTATCCCGCTGCAGACTCATTATTCCCTATGGACCATTTATTGTCTTTTGATGTATCATTGACCATCCCTAAAAACATTAGAAAGTTGATATACGCGGCCTTTTCCTCGATAACCGCGTACATACGCGGATATTTCCTCTATAGTCGCGTACATCGGGATGTGTGCATAATCCAAAACTGTTGGACCATTCCTTGCCTTGAATCTGACTCATATGACTCCTGGCCTTCCATATGCCTTGGGATCGCACGGATTCGACCTTTCATATCACTTTGGAAAGCTATATAAGGAATCATTGAGACATTGAAAACAGGAAGAGAGAATTGAGAGTACCTAAACTATAGTCCATTGTTGCAGAACTATACTTGAGTTTGCATCCCTTTGCCCCTTTGGAGCACTGTTGTGCTCTTCCCAAGCTTGCCTTTCTTAGTGAGCTTGCTATCGGAGTGATGGAGGATTGAGGTGGTGGAGGCCCGAGTGGGGGATTCAGTTTCTCCGGTTCGCAGACGTGCCGCCAGAGGTTGTCATTTGTAATCTCTGATTCATATTAATAGAAATATCTTTTCCTGTCCAGTAATGTGTATTTGAATGAATGTTGCATCCATTGGAATATGTCAAATGCTTATACATTATTGATTATATATGCTAGAATAGATCTAACACCATGAAATATAGTATGCTTGTATTGTTTACTTGTTGTTGAGGACGTGCTATAACAATTCAAGCTGAAGATTGGAAAGCTCAACGGGGATCTACTTCAACTGTCCGGAATAAGGTACGAGGTTCGATCCTCTAGTGTTAGATGCTTTTATTTCTATTGCATATTGGGAAAGATTGATTTCTGGAGTCTAGCTGTCTGTTGTGGTACCCCAAGCCATAGGAATTTCTCTCTGTAATAGAATTGGCGACTCTGCTGGGGAGTTCCTAGTAATTGTCCTTTGGGGGTTGATCTTTTGGCATTCAATGTATTTGAAGTGCTCTCTCTCTCTTGTTTCTGTGTTGGGTATGGGGGAATTTATGCCTGGTAGAGCCTGATTGGTGTGAATTTAGTCTCAGCCTGTCTGTTTGCCTGAATTTTTTGCATCTTTTTCTTCTTGTACGCGGGTTTGTCATTTACAGTCGCGTATACACGTGGGTTCCTCTGGAATTTCCGCGTATACACGCGGGTTCACTGCGCACAGTCGCGTATACCCTGGTTTTTACCTTTTTGTGGAAGATTGTGGATTGATGGGTGAATGCTGTTAGTTGCTGAGTCTCCTTTGGCATTGCCTGAGTCTATTAAGGCCTCTGTTTTTTACCAGAAACGTTTTTTTTTAAGCCTAACTTTTTTTTTTTACGAAAGTTCTTGTCATGGCATCTTTGATTTTTTGTTTGAGATTAGTGCATTAGAGTCCTTTTGCCTTAGTTCTTTGCTGGAATGCTGTTTATGTGTGCTTGCAGAGTCTGGGGTGGTTAGAATCATTCTCTTGCTTTTTGTATCTCTTTATTTTCAAAAAAGCCTAAAGGTGGAGCCACAGTCATCCTTAATAAAGAAGACTATGTGGAAAAAATGAAAACCCATTTGGATCTTAGTGGATGCTATAAAAAACTCGAGAAGAATCCTCTCAGCCGCATTGCAAAAGAAGTCACAGAAACCATTAAGAAATCATCCATAGATGATGTAATAAAGAAAAAACTCCTTACTTCTGATCCGTTGATCCCTAGGATTTATGGGCTTCCTAAGATCCACAAACCGGGTGTTCCACTTCGGCCCATAGTAGACACCATAGGCTCCCCTACCTATAGGCTTTCCAAATACCTTGCAAGCAAATTAAAGCCCTTAGTAGGAAACACAAGCTCCTTTGTCAAAGATTCCTCATTTTTCATTGAGAAAATAAAAAACCGACATTTGGATGAGAATGAGATTCTCCTAAGCCTGGACGTCGTTTCCCTCTTCACAATGATTCCCATAGATGAGGCAATCAAAGTCATAGAGAACCTTACAGACCATGAAACGGCTGAGTTGGTAAGCTTATGTCTTAAATCCACCTTTTTCAGCTTTCAAGGAGAGCTTTACGAACAAACGTGCGGGGTAGCCATGGGTTCTCCTCTCTCACCTATTATAGCCAACCTCTTCATGGAAAAATTCGAACAAAGAGCTCTATCCACGGCACAATTAAAACCTGAGTGGTGGTCAAGGTATGTGGATGACACATTCTTAATTTGGGCACACGGAAGGGATGAGCTGGGGAAATTCGTGGATCACCTTAATAAACAATCTGACTCTATTAAATTTACAATGGAGTTGGAAGAAAGTAATTTCCTACCTTTTTCTTGATACACTAATTATCAGGAAACAAAACGGGGGCGTATCTCATAAGGTGTACAGAAAGAAAACCCACACTGAGCAATACCTTCATGCTCTTTCACATCATCATCCACAACAGAAAATGGGAGTCATGAATACCATGATCACGAGAGCCATTAAGATCTCTGATGCAGAACACCTTGAAGCTGAAAAAGAACACTTGCATGACGTGTTCTTAAGTAATGGTTATGACCCAAACCAAATCAGGAGCGCTTTCTCCAAAACCGAAAAATCTAGACGTCTCAAGGAAAAGAAGGTAGGCGACCACAAGGCTTTTCTTCCTTACATTCAAGGGGTGACAGACAGGATTGCAAAACACTTGAAGAAAAAGAGTATTGACTCAATTTTCTCACCCCTAAACAACATGAGGAAGCTCCTTAAAACAGTTAAAGACCCCATTGACCCTTCCTTAAAAAAGGGTGTTTACATGATTCCATGTGAATGCAGGAAGGCCTATATCGGTGAAACGGGGAGATCCATTAAAACAAGAGTGAAAGAACACTGCGCAGACATTCGACTAAACAGAACACATAAATCTGCTTTAGCCCAACACTCCCATGGCACAAAACACCCAATTAGGATAGAAGACATGAAAGTGCTGGCTCACGTTGATAATTGGTCTTTGAGAAGGATCAGGGAGGCTATAGAAATAGTAAAACACCCCCACTGTCTGAATAGGGATGATGGCCTAACTATTAGTAGGTCGTGGCTCCCTAACCTTTCTCAATTAAGCCAAACAAACTAATTAATCTCCTGGTTAACAAAACCTAAAAAACTATGAGTTTCAACCTTAGAACCCCCGTTTTAATAAAAACCTCCTTTAAAATAAATTAAATAAAATAAATTAAAATTTATTTAAAAACCTAATCAAAAACCTATTAAAAAATTAAAAGATTAAAATAAAATTTAATTTAAAACCTAATTAAAGACAAAAATTTAATTAAACTCCAATAAAATAAAATAAAAAATTAATTTTAATCAATAAAATTTAATGTTAATCAACAAGTAAGTATAAGTAACCTTTTTTCAAAAAAACATTTTAACTTAATAAAAAGTCTATTTTGATATAATTAAAATTTAAAATTAATAACCTTTAAATTAATCAAAAAACCTTATAAAACAATTAAAAGTTTTAATTTGTTAGAAATTAAAAAAAACCTAATAACTATTATATTGATTAAAAACTTAATAACTATTATAAAACCTTATAATTGAAGATTTTAAACCTTAATTAAAATTTTTAAGATTTAATATATATATTCATAAAAATTAAATTTAAACATTGCATTACCTTAATTTAAAAATTTACATTTTTACAAAATCCTCATTAAAAACCTAGTTGTCGGCTTCCTTTGACGGTTCA